>JFZS01000007.1:0-210955 GCA_000709145.1 Balansia obtecta B249
TTTTGTCAGGATGCCTTCCATATCATTCAAATTCGTGTCGAGGTGGTATACATGACCAGGGTCTTTGTGTTCCGTCGGGCCAATAGCATCGTCATTATCGAAACCTCTATGACCCCGATTCTTCTTGGAGAAAGGAAATTTGTTGTTGAACGTAGCAGCTCGCTGTGTGTGACTCCGCGGATCATATGTCTCACCGGGCTCTGGGGTACCTGGATAGGTATCTGCTAGAGACAGGTCTGCTCTTGAAGACTTTGCTTGCAACGAGCGCATCGACGAGGGCAGGTCTCTCGTCCTCCCAGATGCATCGTCTTTGTCCTTGTGTCGTCGCAGCCGTCCCAGAATGCCGCGCTTCCCTTGCTGGACGGGGGATGTTGACCCGTCCCCATAATAGCCGGATCGAGAACCAGAAGGACCGCTGCTTGCGCTAGGTGTCGGGCTTTGCGCTCGAGAGCGCTGGTTGAGCATGGCCGCAGAATGCCCTCGGTCCTTTGAATGCTGAGGAACGCCAATAGAATCTTCTCTGCTAGCTGTCGGTCTCAGAGACCTGTGATCATCAGTGCTCTTATTGTGTCTATGATGATGGCCGTGCACGTGATGGGAGCCAGGCCCAGATCGCGCGGACGAAGAAGATTTGGGGGGATTGTGTTGGTTTGAGCCTTCCGTAACGTATCGTTCTCGATCGGGCCCAGCCAAACTGTTGCGAACAGGTGCCTCCCCGTATAGCGCGATGTCCTGTAATCACGGCGAGAATTGCGGATTAGTTTAACGATTACAAAGTGGCAATAAACATGAACCATCAAAAGGCACACAACGCGAAATACAGACGGTCTCCGCAACCAGGATGCGCTGATGATGTTAGGTACGAAAAGATGAACATTAAAAATCGACCTCGTGTCTCTGTCTATAATAAAAAGAGTAACAAAAAACGTCTTGACGTTTTGGACAGGTGCTATAACACCTAAGTGCGCAACGAGCTGTCCAAGGGCGGGGATATTTGGGGAGTGGAAGATGAAGATTGGTCGAGGTGGAGCCAGAATGCTAGGACGCAGTCGGATGATGATGGAAGGAAAGGGCTTACCGAATTATCCTGGTAGAGGAAGGGCACAACCTCTGGATTGGGGACTGGAGTTCTAGGTCTTGACGAGGAAGGCGACGGGTCTCTCTCTGTCGCACCGGAGTAGTTGCGATCGCGTGGCGTTGGGCGGCCATGGCTGTAAGATCGTGACCTCTGGTCCTTTCCAAGGACCGAAGTGGGAAGGCTGCTCTCGGAGCTGTCCCTGCCAGGAAACTCCTCACCGAAGAACCCCTGGAGCTTGCGATACCCGCCACGATTGAGGCTGGTTTTCGAGCCTTGGCTACTGGCAGTGGTGATTATACTGGCAGCTGAAGGTCGTCTCCCATCATCAGCAGTGTAATAAAGGGCGTCGGCATAGTCCTGGCTTATAGAGCCAGAACCTGTGCCTGGCCGGCCGTGGGTAGAAGGCAGTCCGGGAGAGAATTGCGACGCCGTAGACAAGCTGTCAGTTGAGTCATTGTAAAAGCTTGTGGACAGGCTTTTAGCCAAAGCGCCCGAGGAAACAATTGAAGAGATCCATGGTGCATTTTGGATACCTAGACTGCCGACGGATGGATTGCGATGCGGTAGCTGAGGTGGTTGTTGCGAGCGAGTCGGCTCGAGAACGGAGAGGTCACGTCGGTAATTCGTGAGGTCGCTCGGTCTGCGATCCTTGGCGGCCGAGACGCTGGAGGAAGATGATGACGGTGACAAAGCACATCGAGTCGCAGTGGTGGACGTGGGGGACACCTGGCCATCGTCTTTGGAAGCCCTGATCAGCAGAACTTGTTAGCATAAGACAAACGGAAGTCGGATGAACAGAAATGAAGCACAGAATAGCTCGAGTGTGGGCGTCATGGCATTGTGATTCTAGATATTTGGGCTAGACATGAAAACAACGGCTTTTGCTTCCGTAACCAAGGGATTGGGGACAACATGTATGAGCTTCTGCGCATGGAGAGGCTTCCGGCAAGAACAAACTCGGACCCTTACTTTCGGCGATGAGCGGCACCCTCCGTAGTGATGCGCATATTGGAGGCACTTCGCGCACTAATGGATGTCAGAGGCGACGAGGGCCTCGCGGTTGCGGACGATCGAGTACTATTGGTGCTGGTGCTCACGCTCGTGATGGAGCTGATGCGAGCTGCAGCCTCATTTTCCGTCATAGTATCCGAACCGTGATTACGAAGCCGCTGGCCATGTTCTTCCGAAAGGTGGTGCTGATTGAGGCGCATTCATGTCCTAGAGGATGAATGGTAAGCCAGAGCGGCGCTTCTGGACGTCGATGGATCGGCCGAGGAGGCAGGCAAGGCGGTGGTCGTGTCTTGCGAGTTGCTTTCAAGATGTGGTAGACGTACAGACAGTCGCACAAAGGTCGTCAGATGCCTCAGTTAGGCCCGCGGAATGCGGAGAAATCTTTGCAGGGTCACAGTCCTTGTTTGTCGGGGCCGAGACGATACGATCGATCGGAGGAGGCACAGGGATGGACAAGGTCTCGAGGTTGTGGGAAGGTCATAGCAGGAAGCTTTGTCAGGACGCAGCATGCAAGCAAAGCGGAGAGCCGAATTGGCGATGGCCAGAGAAGGAGGGACCGATCAGGTGGAGAGAGAGTTCAGTCGGTGGAGGGAAAGCGAAACAGCAGGACGGAGCAGAGGCAGGCAAGGCTGCGGAGAGGTGCAAGCGGGCGGCAGCAGGTGGCAGCAGGTGGCAGCAGTGGCATCCGCGGGACTCAGGCTCAAGCTCAGGCAGGGGCTGGGGCAGGGGCTGGGGCCGGCCGTCGCTGGGGCCATGCATGGGGAGGAGGGGGGGGGGGGGGGGGGCGGGGGGAGTGGCCATCAATCACTGGGGCCATCACTTACGGCCATCGCAGGGACTAGCCTCATCCACTCGCCGGCAACCTCAATTGAAGCCATGAAGCCATGAAACCACGAAACCATGTCGACAACAGCGAATACAGGTGACCAAAAGAAGCCAGTCCGTGGAGCATCTTGGTATCTATCATGTTGAGGGGCGTCGAGGCAGCGGATAGCCTCTCTCGTACAGACCCGTTCTCCGTTTCTCCGAAGACATCAAAATTGATTATATGTGTATTACACCGGCTGTCCATTTGGCGGAGATTCAAGGAACCGGCACGGGAGTCAAGTCGATGAATATTCCGTCTGCTGCTGCTTTATCAAGAGGCTTGCTATCAGACGTCACCCAGCCGAGTCTGTCACCAGTCGAGTTTGGCCGGCAGCCGACAGTCACTTTGACGGGCATGGAGGAAGAGTGCACTGGCCCTGTCTCCCTGTCCTCCACGAATAGCCGGGCTGTATCCGGACCATCCATCATATCATATGAGGATCGGAGGGCATGGCGGTGTTACATCCGTTTGGCGAGGACGTGTTGCCATGACAGTTATTTAATTTAGGTGCCTTGGGTACGTACCCACCTCCTGGAGTGGGGCCTAGGGACGATCCGGCTGTCGTTGGCTCCAGTACCTACGGAATACCTGGCCTTCGGTCGCATGGCGCCTAATCTATATCCTAGCGACAGTGACCGGTATGTTGTTATCAATGTGGAACACTCAGCAGGTCTACGGGCATCATCAAGACAGTAATTATGAACATTATGAACATTGTTGTCCAGAATATGCAACATGAACCAAGATAATGTATGCCCCGTGGCCTCCTTGGCGCCGTTGTGCACACAAATAAATGTCCTTTCGCGGCCTGCATGCAGTTTGATCTTCTGCAAAAGATCCCTGGCACGTCAATATCGAGCAGCCCTGTCCATGTTGCCCGGCTGTTGACGGCGAATCGCATCAGCTGTACGGGGTACTAAAGGCCGCACTATACGGCAATTGACTATATAGGTATCTACAGTACAACCCTTGAATGATTTTACAATCTACTTGCACGGTGGGTTTAGGCCAATTAGATCACAGAGTAGACAATCAGTAAGACAGAGCGTAGAAATAGAAGGTACTTTGGCTTATAGGCAACTTATATAGAAAGACAAGTCTCTATAGAGCAGTTCTTATACCCAACAGCAGTAGCCTCCTTACCATGTCTAGCTGTTAAGCCCTACCTAACTGGTAGATTAAAGTGGGGGGTTTGGCTGTGTAAAATCATTCAGGGGTTGTATTGTATAGCATATGCCCAGGCACGGGCTTTTACCAAAACTGTCGAGCTCCAGCCTTGCTTCTTGTAACGGTGACGGAAGCACAGCACAGGCTGGTCCCGGCCCAGCACCTAGGTAGGACCTGTGAGCAACGACCCAGCCACTCTTAGACATGCGCTTTCGTCAGCAAAGAGCATCTGTTCCAATTGTGGGCCCAATGCAAACTTATCCTGTACCCGCTCCTGTCACCCACGGCAGTCGCTACCGGCTATCCCCTTAAGTGCGCGAAAGGCAGCACCTAGGTCGCGGGACCCACCCAACCTCGATACTTCGCGCTACTCCTAAACATCCACAACAGCTCTATGGCTGTGATGTATGATGTACTGCTTTGTATAACTAGGAACTGCTACTTTTATTATAGTGCGTTTATACTTAAAATTTAAAGTATCGCTTATCTTCCTTAGTCCTGATTGGCCTACTAGCCAATTCGCGACCCAGTTGCTGCCTTCACGCACTTGGGAATATTTGGATTGGAGTGCTCCGGATCCGGCAAAAACTGTTGAAGGCATCATCTCCTTGACCATTGCATACTAGCAGATACCTAGGTACCTACCAAAGTATCTAGGGACATGCAAGGTTGTCAGGTTAGCTACTGACGTATTAGGCATGTAATTGCGTGGGCTTTTATTGCATCAGAATCCCCGATCACTCCATCGCTCCTTCCACCACCCTCCGACCCATGTCCCGGGTCCTTGTGATTCATTCAGGGAAAGCACCAGCACTAGCCAATAAGACGAAAGCACCATTGCCCTGGTATTCACTCAGCCCCTGTACCTTCTCTCTCCACACAGTGTGCACAACGCGTACAATTTGTTCTCACACTTTTTATTTTCACAAGCTCAAGGGAGCCGTTACGTACAGGTATGTGTCTGGCTGCACTAAATCTTTGCCGCGATACCCCGCGTTAACGACACCAATACCTGCCTCCAGCGGCCCCCCACATGTCGGTCCAAAGACACCTCCATGCCTGACCCCACCCTTTCATTCAAGAGCAGACGTCGGTTCCTACTGCAGATTACCCCGGTCATTGTATGGGCATACTAAAATCCCACAAGCAATCGTGGCATGGAGACTTTGTGCAAATGCTTCTTATAAACGTGACAACATCTTCAAGAGACATACCATTCGTGGCTGAGAGAGGATAACAGAACACGAGCAGCCCAAGTCAAGATGAGGAGCCAGGCCGAGCAAATGCGAGCTTGGTGGAAAGAAGGCCAAGTATATCAGGTATACCCGGCCTCATTCCAAGACTCCACCGGTTCCGGAGTTGGCGATTTGAAGGGAATCATTTCGCGAGTTGACTATTTGAAAGACTTGGGCGTCGACATCGTGTGGCTGTCGCCGATTTTCAAGAGCCCTCAACGTGACATGGTAGGTGTTCTTGTTCCGGGAGTTTTTGTTTTTTTGTCTTTGGCATTGCAGTTAAACCAGAGGAATAATTTCAGCTGCAGAACTTGAAGATCAAGAGGCTTGAAGTTAACACCATTGGCAATGCAGGGATACGATGTCAGTGACTATAGAGTGATTCACCCTTCATATGGAGACATTTGCGATGTAGACCTCTTGAAAGATGAGCTTCACAAGCGCGGCATGAAGCTTGTCTTAGACCTTGTCATTAATCACACAAGTGACGAACATGAATGGTTCAAAGAATCTCGAAATTCAAAAGATAATGCATACAGAGATTGGTACATTTGGAAACCAGCAAAGTATGATGCCGACGGTAACCGCTGCCCTCCCAATAACTGGCAAAGCCATTTCCAAGGTGAGTTGCCCACCCAATGATACTTTATCTTTTCACTCCAACCGCACAGCAACTGATTCCCGGGGGGGGGGTGGGGGGGATTGCAGGAAGCGCGTGGGAGTATGATGAAGCTACCGATGAATATTATCTACGGCTCTTCTGCAAAGAGCAGCCCGATTTGAACTGGGAGAATCCTGCTGTCCGAAAAGCCGCTCACGACATCATGCGCTTCTGGCTGGATCGTGGCATAGACGGCTTCCGCCTCGATGTCATCAACTTCATCAGCAAGGATCAATCCTTCCCAGACTCGAACCGAGGATTCCTACGCGGAACAGAGTACTACGCCTGCGGACCTCGCTGCCACGAGTACCTCAAAGAACTGGGTGCCATTCTCAAGGAATACGATGCCTTTAGCGTCGGCGAAATGCCTTGCGTGCAAGATGAGAGAGAGCTCCTCAGGGCTGTTGCTGCTGACCGAGATGAGCTGAGCATGATTTTCCATTTTGAACTGTACGTTGCCTCCATGCGCTTGCCGAGCTCAACCAATTCATCACCATGCCCAACTGCCTTGGGCCCTGTTGAATGTGGGGTAAATATTGACGTATTAAAATCGCATTGTTAACAAAAGTACGGAATAGCATGGATGTCGACCACGGCGCAGATGGCAAATTCTCGCCCAGAACCTGGTCATTATCTGAGCTGAAAACCAAAGTCAACAAGTGGCAGCGTTACATGTATGATCACAGCGGCTGGAACGCCCTCTACCTGGAGAACCACGACCAACCACGAGCTGTAAGCCGGTTTGTCCATGACGAGCCCGAGTACCGAGAAGCGAGCGCCAAGCTCATCGCCATCTTCCTCTCTTTCCAAGCCGGCACGCCATTCATCTACCAGGGCCAAGAGATTGGCATGACAAATGTGCCCATCGACTGGGGCATGGAAGAGTACAAGGATATCGACTGCCTGAATCACTGGAAGTACGTCCCTCGTCTCTTTACCCCAAGCAAACCCCGTCAACGCGTGAACTTCAGCCTAGCGCCAAGTACCCTAACCCAGCCGCCCACCTCGCAGCATGTACAAAGACACGGCAGACGAGAAGACGAAAGCTGCCCTCAAGAGAGAATACCAGAAAAAGTCTCGTGACAATGCCCGGACCCCGATGCAGTGGGACGACTCCCCTCAAGCAGGCTTCACAACGAGCAGCTCGCCGTGGATGCGCGTCAACGACAACTACACGCTGATCAACGCCGCTTCACAGATCAAGAACCCCACGTCGGTATTCCATACATATCGACGCGCATTGGAGAAGCGCAAGCAGCACAAGGACATTTTTGTTTACGGCGATTTTGACCTGGTGGATGAGGCTAATGACAAGGTTTTCGCATACAAACGGGTGGCTTCGAATGGGGACACTGCGCTCATTGCGTGTAACTTTTCTAAAGAAGCGGTGACTTGGTCGAGTCCTCTCAAGGCGAAGGAAGTATTGGTGACCTCGGCCGGCAAGGAACTCCATGATGTGTCGGGGGGTGTGATCAAGCTTGGTCCCTGCGAAGCTATTGCTTTACTGCTCTAAGTGACTGGGAATAAATGAAAAGACCGTAGGATGATGTAAGATCTACTCTAGTCAAGCCAACTGCTTGACTTGGATAGGAGAGCAATCGTGGCAAGTCAACCCCCTCGCCATAGAAATTTGGCCAGGTCCTCTTCACCAGCGGTGCCAATGCCAAACGCGCTTGCAAATGCACAATATGACATTACGCCTCTTCATGTATCAGTTCGCCCAGAGGCTTGCTCTCCTCGAGAATACACCGCGCCTCCTCCTCAGCCACGCTCATATCCTCCATGATCATCCGCACAGCCAGCTCGGGCACAAGCACATTTTGAATAAAAGCCGCCGAGCCCCGACCTGAAATCACCCGGTCATCAACAGCCTTCTTCTTCAGCAAGTCGCCGTACTCGTCCACAAGATAGTCGCACATGATGTTATATCCCCGAGGCCCATAATAGCCTGGGTTCATATTGCCCTCCTTCTTCATAGACCGTGCTTTGCCGGACTCGATATTTCTCTCGTGCATGGAGCGGAAGTGGGAGGGGGACCCGTTGATGATGCGGAACATCAAGCCGCCGTGCGATTCGAAGCGCCCACTCAGGCCGTCCCATTCTACGCGCGGATATTGTCTCTCTTGCCATGTGTCTTCAGCTGTTTTCTTCTTGTGCTTCTGGCAGAACTTGGTTTGCAGCCGCACGTTCATCCGCTTTCCTTTGGCAAATTCTTCAAGTAGAGCTGCGTCGACTTCTTCATCACACCACGGACACGAGGCTGTCAGATTGGCCGTTTTTGGTTGTATCCCGCCATCCTCGTCTGCAGATCCCTCTTTTTCTGATGTCACGTCTGAGGAGGATGCATCTGGATTTCCATTTGGAACCGTCCGTAGTTCCAACCTAGGAAGTGAGTCAGGAATTCTGAACACTGAACGGGTCGGTAAAGGCGTGTGTTCCATCTCTGGCTGCTGCTTTCGCAATTTCCTCCCCCCTTCGGTCTTCGTAGACGGTTGTGACGAAGCGAATGAGCTTGTTGGTCTACATGAGAATATGTCATCGCTGTTTTCGAAGTCCGACGCCAGCTTCAGCTTCGCTGGGACTCTGGACGTTGATGCGTCGTCTGAAAATCCTAAATCAACCAAAGGTACGCGGGGCTTATTGGCTTTTGGTTTGTGTTCAGTACTCTCCACAGGCTCTTCTGAAATCTTTAATCTACCAAATTTGCTTTTATTCTTGCCTGGTATGAAGTTAGTTTTTCGGTCTCGGGGAGGATGAAAGAGAGATTGGAGCCGGCAGCAGACAGCACACCTTTTCCAGCATCTTGTTCCTGAGAACTATTATCTCTTTTCCTGTATGTCATCTTGGATTTCTTAAACTTTGTGAATCCTTGTGAATCTCTGAGATGTTCACCTGAGCTGGAGGGAAGCGTCGATACAGTCTTCTTCCGCTGGCTTGCCGACACCATCTCACCCCTGCATAGCTTCTTACTACCAGAAAGGGATACGTCTGATGCCGCCTCAGCAGGAGAGTCTTTCCTCTTCCCTCGCAAGTTATACCGCGGAGCGTCGCGCCGCCTCACCGTTTTTGTAAACGTGGTGGCCTTGATATCGCCCCTGTTAGCCAGCTCATCGGCAGAACTTGAATCGTCAGCAATAGTTCGCGCGAATCTGCTGAAATCTGATTTTTTCCTTAAAGAAGTCTGCAACGATGTCAAGCTTGCTGCGGTAGTTGTCCTTGGCGGCGTCGTGGTGCCAGAATCAGTAGGCGTCTGTTCCCTTATTCCAGAGTCCTCTTCATCTTCGCTTGAAACGGGTGGATCATCATACGCTTTCGGCAGGTTGGCTTTTTGGACGGGCGGCTTTATGGCAGCGTCATTTTGAAACGCCGATAAGAGACGGGGATCTTGCTGTCGCTTGCTTAGTCCGATTCTTCTGTTCGCCATGTTGGAAGTTTGGTTGTCGAGCAATGCCATGAAAGACAGCGTTGCACAGCAAAGACCCTGGGTAGGGTACTATGTGTCAGATGCAAAGGTCCGCTTTATCACAACAGAGCAAAGAATGGCTAACCAACAGCACATGCAGCTCGTTCCTAAAGCGACCACACACGTCACTTGACAGGCCCGAGAGCTGAATCAGCCTCAAGCAGGGCTTGGCGGGGCCTTTAACTCAAATGGAGTACCGATGCAGGCGAAAATTGGGTCTGGCATGAGCCCAGAATGTCTAATCCCGAAGGCTGAGGCAGAAATTATGACTTTGCCTCGATTGTTGTGAACTTGTCGTGAAGCGTTAAAGCGTGCGACTGAAGGCGCGACGTCGGCAGTGGAGACAAAGGGAGAGTGGAGAGTGAAGGTTTCATAACGGGCGGTGGGTGAATGGCTCGAAGCAATGACCGACCACACATGGGCCCCCAATAACCTCGTTTAGCTCGTCGATCTGGGTTCGAGCTTCATACAGCACAACCGCATCACGTCTACGTCCACGTCCACGGGAGCCACAACGCCCCTTGCTACAGAAAGTACGTGCCAAGGGCACGTCGTGCGTCGTTGAGCTTGTCACGACCCTTGCGTTCGTTTCCTCTCGACGACTGTCCATCAACGTCAACGAACCTCAACCGGCAGCCACACCTTCCCAACGCGTCCTTTCAGAAGCTTCGCTCGAGGCCGAGGACAACAATGGCGACGCTCAACCGCAAATATGCAGCACTTCCCGACCTGGTAAAAGAGTCCAGTGCTGCAGATACATTCAAAGAAGCGTGTAGCTGACCACGAGCATAACAGGACTCGGCACCAGACATTTACGAGACACCGGACTTGACAGACGACAATTCCACTGTACCTGTATGCCACGACTGGAATTGATTGTGAGACGATCCGGCACTGACATGGCTCACAGACTACCGCCAACAGAGGGCAGTCGGACGACGAATTCTACGATGTCGACGACGACGAAGGGGATAGCCATGGAATTTCAAGGACGAGATTGCGCATCAATGAGGCACGCTCTCGTTTCCTGCCGGCCAGCGGTGACTCGAGTGCGGTTGCTTTTTCAAACAGAGTGGACGGGAAACGAAAATCATACAAGGCATCCAGCCGCCGCCAACGCATTCTACAGGATGGGACCCAGGAACTGGGAGATTTGTCAGACGAGGAGGACGAAGAGAGCTTAGAAAGGAAGATTGCCAGGCTGACGCGGGAAGTGGAAGAGGCAAAGGCGGAGTACGCAAAGCGAAGCTCTGCAGTTGAAGCTCAGCCGCAAGAAGAGGAATCACCAGTCGGAGGCCTGGGCACCCTAAGCCAAGTTCTGGATGACATAGCAAGACCACTCGGACTATACACTGCACGGGGGCCTACGAAAGCTGGTACAGGCGTGCCTACATCGAGCAACCAGGCCGAAGGTGTTCCTGTTGAATATGGTGCCACATACACCGTCACATATGCACCCTCATACGAGCAAAGTCATGCTCTAGCCAAGGCGGCCGATTTTGACCGCCGACTTTTGATTCTAGAAAGAGCGCTGGGCATAAATTCATCGTCAGTCGTCGAAGTGGGATCGAACGGCCTACCAAGAGCTATACTTCCGACACTCGACAACCTTGAGAAACAAGTGTCCACGCTAGCCCAAGCATCAACCTCGAGCTTGGACGCCCTCAGCAGACGAGTGCGAACACTGGCGTCGGAACAGGACAAACTCAACGACTCCCGAGAAAAGGCCAAGGCCCTGAGGGAGGAACTAGGTAAGCAAGGCCTTGCGCCGGCCCAGGAAGCTGAGCAGGATTCGAAGATCAACGCTCTGTACGGAATACTACCTACCATTGAGAACCTCGCCCCCATGCTACCCCCGCTGCTGGACCGCCTACGATCACTGCGTGCCATACATGCAGATGCTGCTACGGCTAGCCAGACTCTGGAGCGCATCGAGATGCAGCAGAGCGAGATGGCTGGAGAGCTTAAGCAATGGAAAGAAGGATTGGAGAAAGTAGAACGTGCAATGAAAGATGGCGACTCTCTGATGAAGGAGAACGTCAAGGTGATGGAAGGCTGGATGAAGGACTTGGGAGCGCGGGCAGCCAAGTTATCTTGAATTGAATTTCAACACTTTTGTACAAAGTTTACTTGTATACGATACCCATTTTAATAGGCCACGATTCATCAATAAGCAACTCGCACATAACATCGCCCTAATGTCCCACACATTGCAATTGTCTGTCTCCAGAGAGTTAGGTCACTGCCAATAAGCATGGCACTTCATGAGCCCTGTAATCAGACAGTTCGCGCCCACAGCGATCACGTGACGGGCTTTCGGAAGAGCTATAATTTCCTTGACCAGGATTTCCCCCTCCGCTTGTGTTTTTTTCTCTCCCATCGTATATAGCATATAGCTGCAGTCGATTTTTGAGAACCACCATTGGTAAGTCATGCTGCCGCACGTCACTTATTCTCGTACCAAGCCTTCCTGGAATGATGCTCCAATAGCATGTATTACCTGAACACTTCATTTGATGCAATTTTTTTTATCACCAAGATCTCTGATCCAGCCGCCTTTTGTACATGTGCTTGAATGATGCTGCTTCCGTCGGGCCGATGCTAACTTCGCATCGATGCATTAGTATTCTTCTGCTGAACGGCGCTGTGCAGCCATGTCGTCTCCCCTTCCCGCCGGCCACTTCAGGATGCTCTATTTCGCGGGAGCAAGCTCGTATACTGGCAAGGACCATGAGGCCTGGCCAGCCCCTTTGCCGCTGGCTAATCTCTATGCCGAGCTGGAGGCCAAATACCCTGGTATTAAGAACAAGATATTGGACTCTTGTATGGTTACTGTCAACCTTGACTATGTAGATATTCCCGAGGCTGGTGATGCAAATGGTCTATTGATTCGCGAATCTGATGAGGTCGCCATTATACCTCCCGTGAGTTCCGGGTAGCCAACGATATGCAATGCATAGCAAGCGTCTGATTGTGCGCCGTCTCGTTAAAAGAGATTGGGTCGCCGACCAACCGCCAGTGTCTATGGGCTGAGCGGAGGTCGGCAGGTGATAGTGCGGCCAAGTGTGTTCGAATGTCCCTATTGCATCCGAACCCGAAGGGCTGCTTTCCTGTCTGGTAGTCAAGGATCTCGCTGCCGAGGGACCTCATCGTCGTCATCACAGTGTCTCGCTCTCCAGGTCCGGGCTCGGGCCCTTTTACGGCGTCATTCTGCGTGTTCAGAGCGGCTGCAATCGAGGCCATCGCATTGACTGCCGTCAAAGACGAGACATTGCAGCGACCAGAGGAGAGTGCAACTCCCACTGTTCAGTTGGATGCGGGCAGATATGGTCATTGCACGCCGGGGTGAACAGTGGGATCTCGTGCGAGTTGGGGACGCAAGCCCAAGTCTACAGACGTCTATGCCAGGGCAGCTAACCATGGTTGACGAAGGCGATGGGGATGGCTTATGCTTCCTCTGGTTCATAAACAACTTACACGTGGACACCGGCTGCATTGACTCTCGTCTCTACACCCACCACACGTTGTCTTGGCCTTGCTTGTCCTCGGCGACATTGAAATTGCTGCGAACCGCATTCATCACGTCCCAGCCTAGAGCTGACGATGCCATACCGAGTCGGAAATGATGCAGACTCGACCGATCATAGCATTATGTCTTGTTGCAGACATCAACGAAGACGCTCATCGAAGTGAGCGGTGTTTATCAACGTCGCTGCGTCACCCAGCCAGCGCAATGCAGCAGCAGCAGCAACCAGCTGACTGAGGACCGACAGCATGCCCGTTACAAATACATTCGACGCGTCAGGATGGTACATTACAACAAAAGCCATAATGCGAAACCGAAAAGTCAAAATCAGTGGCTTCCTAGACCAAGCCATGTAGGCCTATTGAGGAGGAGAGCAGAGAAGTATCGAGTGTACGATTGAAAAGCGGATGCTATCCCAATTTCTCCTAAGCCTTCTGATCATCTTCCTTTTCCCGCCTAGACACTGGAAAATATGTACTCGGTCGAGACGTTATCTACTGAGAAGCCACGACAGCCTCCCAAAGGCCTTGCAAGGTTCTATATCAAGAATTTCTAGAAAGACAACAGCGTCGCTGCCTCGGCCGCACAGAAACACGAAGATTAAGCAGCGGCCCTACCCCTCATTGGCAAGAGACAGCAACTTTTTGCGCCACGCGATGTACTGTATAATGTCCGATGACGCGCGAGGGGCTCTCGTATTTGCATACGGAGCATGTGCTCGGTTCTGCAGGAGGGGTTTCACAACAGCCACCCGGAGTATTGACTCTGATTGGATTGGAAATTTAAGCGGTATGCCTGATCGCTTATGCACAGGACGAGCGGCATGGTTGCAGCGTGGTGGACACCAAGGTTGGGCAGCGCATCGCACGCTGAGATGGATAATGTCGTCGCAGCTGGACCAGATATATCAAATGGGCGCTCGAATCGCATATCCCTCATGGTCCGAGTAAATTCATCCAACCGAAGCTAATTAGGCAGGCACAATGTACGCCATAGTTTTCCCATGGCAAGGGCACCATGGAGGTACAGAGTCGCATTATATCGAGTTTATCAGCTCGATTGGCCCTCGGCGCACAAAACGAGCTCCGAAAAAAAAAGGCAAGAGATACGACGTCGGACGGCGGGAGAAAAAGGACAGACAGGGGTGAAATGACAGCTGCTGACATGGACTGTGAGACAAATCACAAATGCCACCCACTCACTTAATCGCCGTCCGTGTAACGCACAAGGTATCTTGTGTGTTCGCAAAACAAGGCGGAAAGAGGGCCTTGTCATGCTCATCCTGCCTCAGCCCCAGAAAGCTATTCATCACATTATGAGAAATGAAAGAAAAGAAAAGGCAGCTCTTAGCCGCGGTGCTTATATCTGACCGGAGAAAAAAAAAAAAGGACAAGGAACTTTCAGCTCGTGCAGGTCACAGCGAGTCCGTATCCAAGACACGACGCTGCCTTTTAACGTCCATCGGGCTCTGCTCCGTACACGAGATGGGTCAGCCCGTCATTTGTCGTCACCGACCGTCACGATGGTTCACAACGAGTGAACAAGACAAAGATGTGATGATGATCGTCGTCCTTTGTGGCTTTTCGTGCGGTGCGGCGCCCCCCTCTCCTGTTCTTGTCGGGTCGACGCATCAATTTGTCTTCGACAACTTCCCGGTTTGTTATCCGTGGGCATACAGATCGACAGGCACGCCGCATGCTTAGACCAGGAAACGTTCAACGGTTAGCAGGTAAAACAACAACAAAAACACAAAAAGAACATGTATGAATGAAGATCGAAACACTGTAACCATGCTGCAAGTGCCGATCACCATGTACCTTGCGTGTATAGAAAGGTTTCAATGGCCTCTACATATGGGTACTCGTTGTCCAGGTTATCCAATTAGCCGACGAGAGCAATACGCAACCCAGGTTCATCCTGGAGGCAGTAGGCAGTCAGACGGCCAGCCGTTCAATATTCTTTCCTTGGGGTTTCTGCTTCATGGCTACACAGCTCGCAGACAAAACACCCCAAGGTCAGCGCAAGATTCGTGGGAAAATTATGCGTGTGTCAGCCTATCGTCCAAGCATCCAATATCTATGTAAGTCACATAAAAGCCATCTCTCAAACATGTCCAAATCGGGACTGTGTTCTTCGTCAGGCATGCCTTCCTTCCTTCGTATATCCCGACTGCCTCCGGACGGTGGCCGAGGCCGTCGTAGACAGCTCTTGCTTTTGTCCGCACTGCTTTGAAGGAGTTATCGGGTAATTCCTCCCATGCTGACGAGCGCAGGCTTGTCGTATCGGTCATTGCCATCGGACATCGTCTCAGGGCTCGTCAACGGAACCAAGTGAGTGAGTGAGTGAGTGAGTGAGTGAGCGGTTGAATAAGCGGGAACCAACGAGACGAGGGAAAACATATAAAGCCACGCCTCCAGCACAGAAGGGGCAAAGAGAGATATTGTCAAGCGTTCCCTTTGCATAACTTATTCCTACTCCCGGCGCTCTTGTTGCTCGACGAAGGAAGCCGTGTTGTACATTATCAACATGCGTGTCAACGCTCACCTCGCGGCCACGCTCATCCTTTCAACCCTCTCAGCCGCCCTGCCTTCCAAGGCCACAAAGACCATCTCCCACAACGACTTCTCCTGCACCTCCGGCCGCAACCCCGTCGTGCTGCTCCATGGCCTGGGCGCCACATATCACCGGGACCTGAACCACCTCGAGCTCTGGCTCCAGTCCAAGGGCTTCTGCACCTTCTCCATCACCTACGGCGCCTACGAGGCATACCCCATGGTAGGCGGCCTCAGGGCCATCGACGAGTCGTCCTTGGAGATCGCCTCGTTCGTAAACGAGGTCCAGGCCAAGACGGGCGCGTCCAAGATCGACCTCGTGGGCCACTCGGAAGGCGCCTTTCAGGCTCTGTACACAACCAAGTTCCGGGGCCTCTCGCCCATCGTCGACAGCATCGTGGCCATCGCCCCGCCGACCCATGGCACCAGCTTCGCGGGCCTGTACAAGATTGCCCAGACGCTCGGCGTCGACCACCAAGTCACTGAGATTCTCGAAAAGGCGGGCTGCCGGGCGTGCGCCGACCTGGTCACCGATGGCCCGGCCGTCGCCAGATTGAACGACGGCGAGCCGATCGTCCAGCCAGGCACAACCGTCACCGTCGTGACGTCCAAGTTTGACGAGATGGTCACGCCGAGCACCACCTCGTTCATCCACGGAGAGGGGGTCCACAACATGTACGTCCAGGACAGTTGCCCCCTTGATCCAGTGGGCCACATCAACCAGGCCTATGACCTGAACGTGTGGAATCTGGTCCTGAATTCGCTGGAGAAGCAGACTGGGAGGCACTTCTTCTGTGTCGCTGGCTCACCAGGGAAGCGAAACGCCGTAGGTTAGGAATGCCGAATTCATCCAGGGTAGTTCTCCCATTTGCGATGCGGGGGGAGTATGCCAACGACGTATAAAGAAAGAGCCTTGACGTCGGCACACGACGTCCCATGTACATGTCCCGTATATAGCTACAATCATATCATTCCCCTCATTCTACTAATCTGCGATGCTGCAAACAAAAATGTAATTGTCTTCACAGTGACTTGACTTGCTGTCCAAGCACGTCGCTTCCCCAGTTCCGTTGATGACACACCAGCCCTCCTCACTCAACCGTCGCATCATCGCCCTCCGATCAATGTCTGCAAATGCCAAAACTCCCTTCATGCAGAAAACACAACTTTTCTAAAGCCTCCGTTAGTATCATATAAGACATCAGCAACCGTTGACTCACAAGGGTGGTGTTCGGGCACACTTGGGACTAATCTGCTATTTGGCCTTGGGATGATGGCAGAGGCCCTCGGTGGGGAGCCTGTCAACGGCTTGAAACAGAACTTGAAGAGATACAAATTCGAAACAGTATACCATAATCACGGCGTTGGATGGCAAAGCAACAGAGGCAAGGGGCACAAATTGCCAAAGCGACCCATAATCCTACACCTCAAAAGAGGTGGACCAGTTTGATTCTTCCACGGGCATCTAACCTGGTGTTGTAGTCATTATTGCTTTAGCATGCATCATGCCATTCAGTAAAAATACAAAAAAAGAAAAGAAAAGCACCGCCTAGTTTGTACCGAATTGCTTTCAAACTCATTGCGGCAGCCTTCTCGCCATCATATAAAACCCCCCGTTAAGGCAACCTCTCGTGATCGCCTCACCTGCTGCTTGAGCTTCCTCATCTCCGCTCGCCTTCTTCTGGCATGTTGCGCATCATCTTCTCCAGGACGGATAGCTGTCAGAGTCTCCAGGATCACCAGGTCAGCAAGGAATCGGCGGATGCGAAGACCTGTTCTGTTACGGACGAAGGCATCAATTTCTTCGTTGCACGCGGCAGATGCTGCCACATGTAGACCCCGCAAAACATCACGGTCTGATATTTCACGATCATCGTATTCAAGTTCAGTAGAATCATAACTACCCCTGATTGAAGATGTCCTTTTGGGAATGTTGGGTCGAGCTGTCAGTTTAGATGGTACCCCTCTGTTATTTGGACAGCATATCCCCATGTGATGAGGATCATACTGAAAAACGGGCGTCTTTTTGCTATTTAACGAGGGGGGACGTCGCGGCCGACGTGGACGGGTTCCTCGTTGACCATCTACTTGCATTCCCATCTCCATGTCCTTTTCTCGCCGTTTGGGATGCAGTCGCCCTTCAGGCTCGGGCATCAATGGGCGAGCCGTTTCGGTCGGGACCTGAGTGGCATTCGTCACTGAATGCTTTTCAACATCCCGAACTACTGCAACGCCCGGTCCTAGTTGGGCCTGGCTTCGCTTTTCAGGCCTTTGGCGGTGCTTAATATAACAGTCTATACTCTCTGTGTGTAACTTTGGCATAGCCAGGGAATGTCGACGGCCAGTAGTGATAAAATTTGGACGATCCCGGCCAACGTCTTTGTCTTTGGGGCTTCGCCTGTCTGGCGTGCGTGAGTTTGATTGTTGGCCTGGACTGCGTGAGACAGAGCTTAGATACCCCTGACCTGGCTGCGCCGTTCGCGAATACCTTACCGCCAAGTCGTTTCTCGCTTGTTTGGTGGACTTTCTTTGAATATGGGCGTTCGGCTGCATCAAAGAAGTTCTGAAATGGGCCCAATCAGTGTCCGTCGTAAAGTCATCTTCTGCTGGAAAGCAAGGCAGGCAACGACGGACCGGACGTTTGATCCTAATACGGCTCTTTTTCTTGCGGACTGGTGCTTCGTCAACGAGTGCGTATCTGAATTCGTCCATCTCCTCGGGCTCCGCGAATGATATTTCAGTATTGATGCTTTGAGGGGGACTGGAGCTACGAGAGCCAAGGTTTCCGTCCATTTGGGCAGGCAGTGCCCGGCTAGGACCACGACGCGGGCGAGGTCTACGCTTCGACGATCCAGGTTGTAGATCTTGCAAGTACTTTGGAACAGCGCTAACCTGTTCCTTCGAGGTCACCGCCAAACCTGCGGCTCGAAGTTGCGGTCGGAATGGAAGCAATTCAGCCACTGTATGTAGCGTTGCAGCGTCGGTAGACGGGGTTGACGTGTCCCCGATAATTTTACCTTTTACTGACGCCTGTTCCGCATATGCTTGAAGATCTCTCGTAAACCGGTTCAGTGACTGCTTCTTCGTTGATGTGTCGGATCCACTAGACTTTGCGTGTGATTGTTTGCTGGGAAAGTGGCTGCAGTGCTGCACTGTATTGGAAACCAATTGAAGCTGTTGAGCAATGCTTCGAGTCACAGCCGCTACAATCGCTGAATCCACAGATTGGCGTTTGCTTGATTTCATCAGGTCCACAGTAGCGTCTTTCAAACTGCGACGGATGTTGGCCGGTTCCCGGATACCTGGTACAAGCAACTTGCGTTGTGATAACGCCAAGGGAGGCTTCGACGTAACATGTTTACCGAGCGAACGGCTAGCTATATTAGAAGCATTATCATCGGGATAATCATGAGTGTTAATTGAAGGAGGTTGAGGGAAAGAATCGAGATCAAAGGGAGATTCGGATTTGCGCAAGTGTTCCGGCACCTTGGCCGGCGCATTGGAAAGGAAGTTCTTCTGGCCAGAAAGAATGCTCTCGGTAAAAAGAGGGACGCAGGTATGTTGTTCATGCCGATGAGTAGCTTCCAGTGGTGCAGGGCAATCGACAGTATTGTGATCATCCGGATAAGGCGACTTCTTCGACAACAACTTGCGGGCAGAATAACGAGCACGGCTTGGGCGCCTAGATAAAAAGACAACTCGCGAACGCGGTCGACGAGTCTCAAATGTGCTGTGTAACGAATTGCTGGTCTCAGGAATAGATGCTAAGGGAGCCATCTCGCCTATGCAGCGAGCTAGCCGAAAAAAAAAAAAAAAAAAAAGCAAATCTTTTTTTCAACTGAGACTATCCAAGAAAAGTTTAGACCAAGTGGTGGTGATGATGAGGCATTCGAGCGGACAAAATGTTGTTGCTTTGATGGTGATTAAGACATGGTGCGAAATGCCTCGTCAACGACGTGGCCAACGCAACAAGTGCTGAGTGAGTGTCGAGAATGCGCGGGTAGTTGGCGGTAAATGGAGGGAAGCCAAGTCAACTCGTTTTTCTCCCCCAATATCGGGAAAGAAGCATGGCCACGCGGACCCATGTCATTTGCCCATCACGAGAGCCCCTCACCAGGATGCAAGCTGCCTTTTCGGGTCGTACACTTTGATGCTGAAGTTCACCTGATGTCCTTGATACGAGGGCTCGAATAAACTTCTAGTTGCCGACGTCCCTTGCGCAGCAGGAACTCAATAGCGGCGAAGTCGCGCTTGTCCAAACTCGAATTGCGCGCAAATTCATTTCTAAGAGTGTCCATATATGAGAGATTTTTCAAAGGAGATGAAGGATAGCCACGAGGAGGTGCATACCTGGCGAACTGCTCGAAGTGAGCTCGGGTGCTCTTGCATCCATGTCAGTCAAGACGTCGAGAGGTTTGCGTGAGCTCGGATAGACAGCTACTGCTATCGCTTTAGTAGGAACTTACGGCCGGTTTTTTCCTGCTCTCTCGCAAGCAGTGACGATAGAGGCCCAGGATCTCTTTTTGAAGACCTGAAAGACGCATCTTGACCGAGACCTGGAGCAGGTAATAAGGAGAAATTCATGAAAGCCGCGCTTGTAGCTGAAGTTTGTTGAAAATGGACGGACCGAGGCGTATCTAGCCAATGGGAAGCGCCTCTTTTATGGGCCATAGGAGCCATGGACTGACTTGCTCGACGAATGGCACACATCTATTATGAAACATTTATACTCGAAACTTTTGGAACATGCTTAGGCAATTTGTGTCTGCTGAGGTATCATAAAATCTAAATTTTTCTTCTTCCCATCACTTCCAGGAAAGGGACTCTGTTAAACTTTCGTCTTTAAGTCTCATCTTCCGTACCCTTGCCATGATCAACTCAACTGATCAGTCATCGGCGAACGCCTCAGTTTTGGCCTGAATCAGGCCCTTGTCCGATTCGTCCTTGGCTGGGCGATTGGCCACCAGGCGCTAAATCGATCAGCCTTAAACGACTCTTAACTGCTCACATGATAGAGTTTGGAAACTTACCACCAGATTACGAAGCAGAATAGCAATAGTCACTTTGCCAACAGAAGGAACATAGATAGAAGCCTTCTCCTTGACAGCGGGCCCATCAAAATTTTTAAACGAGGAAAAGTTGATGCATACAGCACCTTCCCGAATGAGCTCTGTTGGTACTTTGAAGTTCTCAACAGGAACACCGCCAATGACAACGTCGCTGAGCGGAAGGCAATCCTTCAAGCCCCAACCTTCTTTGTCTTCAACTTGGTGCCTCGGGTTCTTGATGCCTTGTCCACGAGTATAGAGCTGAACCCCTGTGATATCAACAGAGTACACTGTAGCGCCATCGTTGGCCAACAGTGCGGCAAGAGGGCGTCCGTTGACCTCGGATCTGTTGATGACCGTGATGGTCTTGCCAAAAAGACGGTTTCCAACGGCCAGGATCGGGTTGTATATTTGGAGATATTCCAAGATCTTTACGACAGCCAGTGGTGTGCATGGCAAAATAGACTTCTTTCGGTTTTCGGGCGGATCCAGGAAGCGAATATTGTGATACATATTGTACAGGTGCTTATGGCGCATACCTTCGACATCTTTGGAAAGCTCCACCGTCTCTTGGACGTACTTGTCATGAGACGGATTCTGAGGGAATATCGGATAGTAGATAATGATCCCATCGATTTTATCGTCGTCATTCGCCTTCATGATTTCCTCCTCGAGAAGGTCTTTATCTACGGTACGTAGATCGAATTCGAAACCACTGCCAGCCAGGTCAGCCATACCAAGTGTGCTCAGTAATGCTAGTAGGTCCAACTCACTTATCCTCACAGGTCTTTTTTGACCACTCAGCGTATTTGACCGCAGCAGGATCTCCGTTGGCCAGAAAGGCAGCCAGGGTAGGCTTACGTAGGCTTTCTCCCTGTACTTTTGCTAAAGTCTCCTTGACCTCAGTCAAGAGGCCCTTGGCAATAGTCTCGGCAGTGATGACCTTGCAGGTCTTGGGGACTTCTGGGGCTGCCATCTTTGAGAACCACCCTGGCATCTGGTTAACTTCGAACCTCGCCATCTGGACTGACGCCTTTACCAGTCGAATTTCGAAAAGGATGACACACCAATAGCAGTAGCTTTCAGACGAAGCTGAATCTCTAAGTCGGGCTCGATCAGCAGGTGAGGCATAAAATGACGTGGAAGCAAGCCATGCGATCGTACAATTGAGGACGAGAATATCGCACGTCTTGAACTCAATCGACCCAGAACCAACGACGGTCTCATCCGTGAGGCTTGACGGATATATCGCGGTGCATGACTACGTCAACGTAGGGATCTGGGAGAGGGAAAAATATGCCCCTCCAGATATTTTTTTTTTTTTTGATGCCACAATGCCCCTCTTACTGACTCGGGTCTAGCAGTTCAAAGTCGAGAGGCTCTCATTCGTGAGTAGTTGCGGAGTAGTGGGTCTGGGGGTATGCGCCAGCTAGTATAAAACTGGCGTGATTCCAATAACTTACTCTTACACCCCCCTACGCCTCCACGATCTATTCCTGGTCTGGTATATCCTTCAGGGGACGGAGATAAATTGAATCATCGTCGACACATACTCGGTTGATTCCATTGGCAGATTGCTTGCTATCGGGCATGGCATTAGGGACGGCTTCCGTGCTTGCACCCTGTCTCCCCAGACCAATCAATGTTCCTCGTCAACGATGTCAACGATGGCAACAATGACAATGATCGCATGCGAGCCTCTGTGGTGGCCACGGCGTTGATGTTGCAAGACTAAAGGCAATCTTTCCATGTATTGCTGTAAGTCATAAAACTGCTTGCCCCCTGGTCCATTCTGCTTAGAATCAATCTGATCTCCAGGACAAGAATGGCCGCACCGCCTTACCCCTGCTGCATACTCTCATTGCTCACATCGTTCATATGATATAATGAGTCCATCGCAGTCGCCCCGCGAGTCCCAGCCATGGTTTTCACGAATATGCGCCGAATGATAACCCGAATGATAACCCAGCAATGTCCCATTGTTCGTCTTGAGAACTAGAGACTGGCCTGTTCCTGGATTCACTCGCAATGTTTGCCTGGGTCAACCCCGCCGCGGCGTACACTCTTTCGTGATATACAGGTTCGCAAAAATTTCACCTCCACGGAAAGCCTCGCCCGAGCTGTTCCAGCTTCTCCGCGGATGGATCTGGTGATAAGGTCTCCAGATTACTTATCTCGACTGTGGCCACAAATTGTGGAGCTCACGCTGTCCAAGTTTGACGGCTTGAGATAAGATCAGACCAACCACCATGGCTTGCTTCAGATCGCCCGTATAGACTTGATCATCTGTCCAATAGGATGCACTACTTCATTTTACACACTCCTCATTTCAGTCGATAACAACTGGCTCTGAGGAACCGATACAAGCGCGACGTCGTGCCAAGAGAGAGAGACCGCCTTTTAGGACTTCACTTTGGCCAAACTCGTTTCGAAGAGACCAACAGTGAATCCTATTTTCAGTTTCGTTTTAGATTCTGATGCAAAATTCTGGGTTAATTGCGTTCTAGCAATAAAAGCTGATTCCAACCCGAAAACCGAAAACCGCGATGAATCCCAGTAGAAGTTTGACAGAAGATAGGCCCGACCTGAACTGGACGTCTTTCCTTGTCCCTGAATCGGGAAAGCAATCTAAGCGGCACTCTTATCAGCTACCTTGAAAGCGGCTGTTAATCCCAGGCGCCTCCGTCCAGGAGTGCCCAGGCCAGCCAAGGCAGTCCAGCAAAGCTGTGTCTCCGAACGTGCCCATCTTTTCCAGACACGACCCTTCAGCTCCTGGGTAGAACTGCTCTCGAAGGGCTTGGCGCTGGGTTTTTTTTTTAATCTCTGGTTGGCTGATGCCGGAAGATAAGCACTCCCTTTCGGAGATGCTAGGGAGATATCTAGAACAAGGTGTTGAGCAACCGTTGCCCAAGTTAAATACTGTTGACGGGAGTGAGCAACGTAGCGTTTGGAAAAGTACGACAAAGTTTACGACTTGACTAAACTGCCCGTCTTGTCCAATTACTACATACTCCAACGACAAGTGTATCCGACAGACTGCAAGATGGGTTTCGACGTGGCTTTGTTGTGGCGAGCCCCTCGGGTCAACCCAATTAACAAGAAAGCTCGGAGTATACCTGTTTTCAACCCAATAGACCAATACGGCCGTGTTTTCTTTTTTTCATGGGCCGGCTTCATGCTTGCTTTCTGGGCCTGGTAAGACATTGTCTGCAACATCCAGCAGGCCTACAATTGCCTTGCTCATCAGTCTCATTCTGACATAACTGCCAGGTACACGTTTCCGCCGCTTCTAACGGAGACGATCAAGAAGGACCTCAACCTGACATCAGCACAAATCGCCAACTCCAACATCATTTCCCTTTGCGCCACCCTCCTGCTGAGGTTCGTCGCCGGCCCGCTTTGCGATCGATTTGGGTCCCGGAAAGTCTACGCCTCGCTGCTGATGCTCGGCTGCCTGCCCATCGGGCTCGCTCCTCTGGTCAACAGCGCCACAGGACTCTACGTGTCTCGATTCTTCATCGGCATCCTGGGAGCGACGTTTGTGCCGTGCCAAGTGTGGTGCACGGGCTTCTTCGACAAGAACGTCGTCGGTACCGCGAATGCCCTGGCCGGCGGCTGGGGCAATGCCGGCGGAGGCATCGCCTACTTCATCATGCCGGCCGTCTTCGACTCACTCGTCTCGGCGCGAGGCATGAGCACCTCGACAGCCTGGCGCGTCACTTTCGTCGTCCCGCTCGTCTGCCTCTTTGTCTGCAGCCTGAGCATGTTCTTCTTCTGCCCCGATTCCCCCCTCGGCTCCTGGGAAGAGCGGTCTCAGAGGATGCAGGAGAACCTGGACAGGCACGGGTCGAGCAGCACTTCGGCAGCGGACACGCCCAAAGTCTTCTCCGAGCAACCTAGTGGCGATGCAGAAAAGGGAGAGGCGTCGGACGACGATTCTCAGCTCTCCAAGCAGAAGTCGGCCATGTCACTGACGGAAGCCGTTTTGATAGCCAAGGCGGAAATGGTCGTCAAGCCTTCCTTCAGAGAGTCCTGGCCCGTCGTATTCTCCCCGCAAACCCTTTTCCACGCGGCCACGTACGCCTGTTCGTTCGGCGGTGAGCTGGCCATCAATTCCGTCCTCAGCTCCTACTACAAGGCCAACTTCCCGCACCTGGACCAGACGCAGGCCAGCAACTACGCCGCCGCCTTTGGGTTCCTGAACTTTGTCACCCGACCCCTCGGTGGCCTGGTCGCCGACATGCTGTACCAGAAATCCCCCAACCTCTGGATGAAGAAGGCATGGATCACAATAAGCGGCGTCCTAGGCGGCATGTTCCTCGTCGTCGTCGGTCAAGTAAACCCCTCAGCAAGCAACGGCCACAACATCGGCACCCTGGTCGGTCTCGTTTCCGTAGCCGCCATCTTCCTAGAGGTAGGCAACGGAGCCAACTTTGCGCTCGTGCCGCACGTCCATCCAGCCGCCAACGGCATACTGTCCGGCATCACCGGGGCAATAGGCAATCTGGGCGGCGTCGTGTTTGCCATCATCTTCCGCTTCGTGTCCCACGGCAAAGGGTACCACACGTCATGCCTGATCATTGGCGCAATCCACATTGGTCTCAACCTAGCCGTCTGCTGGATCCGCCCATTGCCAAAGGGCCAGGTCGGCGGCAAGTAGTGCTACGCGGACTTGTTTCAACGACACATGTGCTTTTGTTCAGCTTCAGTTGTTTGTCGGGTAGCCAATTGGCAAAACCCAAGTGCGTCATGTAAAATACGAAGAAGACCAAAGCAATCAGTATTTTTTTTTTTTTTATTTTTTTTTTTTTAGATTTTGCCCTGGCCAATTCGATCTTTTCAGAATAAACCCAAATTCGCATCAGTGCCCCGAGAATCGAGTGCTTAATTGAAGATACCACAAGAAATGCACCAACAGGGCACGTCTCCGTTGCTTCCAATCATGGTCCACGGTGACGGCCGTTTATCCTAACTGCATTGCGCAAGATAGTCAAGCGAACACGATGTTACTCCGTACTGGATCCTGATGCTTCCCCATTGGATGGGTAAGACTTCGGTTCTGAGGCGCTCAGATTCCCGTTCTAGAAAGTTGCCGTGCTACAAGGTGGCCCCCCCTCCCTCCCCTGTTGCAGCGCCTTGCGGGGCGCACTGCATCTGCAGACACAGAACTTGCCATGTGCGTTCCAACGCCAGTTTGTCAACAAGGCTGGGGCAGAAATTCCAGCCGTTGCCAAGTGGCAGACTACCGCTGACATCACTACGTCGACCACGACAAGCCAAGAAGCTAAGTACAGTTGCAATTGAACCGAAAGTGAACAAGTCATTAGCAGCCAACACGCGTTCTACAACATCTTCTTACGTGCTTTTCACGTTTAAAGCAGAATGCCGACAGAGACGGCTAAACGCACAAAGATTTTTGTCAATTACATCAATCGCTTGACAACTGGGCACCGGTCCACGATTACCGTACGTGTGTCGGCAACCGTACTCAGATGACTGACAGGCGTTGATCGAGGCTCCAATGCTCTATAGAAAATAAAACCGCAACTTTCCAAATGGGAGTAAAAAGAGCTGACATCCTTACATGCAAAGCAACCAGCGCACCTCCAAGGACCAGAGTCGTAACGTGTACACATCTAAGAGAATAAATACCCACATCAAATACAGTCCAGCCAAGCATCAGTTTCCGAAACCAACTCGTTACATGGCGAGGAAGGCAGCGATAACAGCCAAAATGGCCAAGGAGCTGACCTGGAGGGCGGAAGCACCAGCAGTAGGTTGAGCAGGAGTTGTAGTAGCCGAGGAATAAGTAGAAGGAGTGATGGTGCCGGTAGCAGACATGTAAGGGGTGCAGTCAGTGGTGCTGTTGCAGTAGCCGGGAGTAGGCCCAAGGGCGGGGGTCGTAGACGCGGTCGTGATGGCGTTGGAAGTAGAGCTGGTGGGCATGCTGAATGAAGTGGAGCTGGAGCTGGAGCTGGAGCCGGGTGTCTCGGCCTTGTGGCCGTCGCAAGGCTTGATGTGGAAAGGGTTGGAGTACTGGAAGATGTTGGGGTCGCTTTCGAGCTTGAAAACGAGACCGTACACACTCTTAGTGCCGAGCGCGGAATCAACAGTCCAAGTGTAGCTCTTGGCGCTGTTCTTGACGCCCTCTGTACGACATGTCAGTGCATGCTAAAAAGAAGCAGGCTTTTTTTTTTTTTTTTTTTAGATATCCAGCGCAAATGGACTTACTAGCAATGTCGGCGATGGGTTGCTGGGTACCCTGAGTAGCACCACCGATCAGGTGGATCGAGATTGTGCCATCGGCGTACTTGGCGGGAGCCTCCCAGGTAATGGTATAAGGGTAACCCGCAGTGATGGTCTCGTCCTTCTTTGGGGTGAGGATGGGATCGAAATCTGCGGACTGAGCCAGGGTAGAGGCGGCGAAAGCCAAGACGGCGGCGATGGAGTAACGCATGTTGGCTGTTGCTCGAATGGTGGTGCTTGTGGATTGGAGGCAAAAGACAACAAAGCTACTATGATTAGGAGCAGAGAGCGAGAATGGATTATGTATGGGAGGTATGGGAGCTTGTGAGGCCGGAAAGAACGTGAGAGGCTGAAAAGACCAAGGCAAGTGAGCGACGACAACTTGTTTGTAAAGAAGGAAAAGGAGTGCCGTGAGGAAAAGCCGGGCGTTGAAGTACTTTGGGAGGGCAGGAGACGCGCACGCAGGAGGACGAGGAGGACAAGGACCGGGGGGGCAGAATTCCGTCGACTCATGGCCCGTTCGTGGCAAGAATTAACCGCTCATTCCGCTTGGCTGGATGCTCCACCGTCGAGCACCGTCGAATACCATCGAGCACCATCCCAAAACACAAAACTGGCAATTTAACAGGGTTGGCGCGGACCATCCTTGGCTTTCCAACGGCCATAACGCATATTACCCCAGGCAAATGGGGGAATTACGGAGGGCAGGCCCTACAATCTTGTAAACATGACTTTTTCATGCAAACCATCTGTTAAAACGCCATGCCGTCACACATCACACACGCACACACATCATCATCACCATCATCCGTGGATAGTCTCCACAACTCGGTTAAATTGTCCACGCATCCGCGCCCCCATCCAGAGGTAAGGTTGGAGGAGGTTGCAGAGCAAATTGGCATATGCAGGAACTAATGGGAACTTGCAGGGGTATGTCTGGGGCTGAGCCATGGCATGACAGATTTCTAGCCAATAACCAGCCAGCCTGCACACTCCACCTGCAACAAGTGCGAAAGCTTATTACTGTGTCACCATACCCCACCCAATCAACGCTTGGTGGAAAAGACGCAAGGAAACCGCGTTGGACGAGCCTGAGTGGAAATTACATAAAATAAGAAAAAGTCTGAAGAAAAAAAAATACACAAAAAAAAAAAAAAAAAGACTTCATCGCTTGTTTTCTTTGGCCGTCTCTTCTGCGGTGCAGCTTAACTGAATTATGCTTCTTTGCATTTGTAGGTTATGGGCCCCCACACCACCTTTTCGCTGTTTCACGTTCTCCTCTTATGGATGCTCGGCGCAAGAGCCGATAAGGAAGATTCAGCTCTCGGCAGGAGACTCTTGTATTTTTAAGCCTCGAGGTCTCTAGATTCTATTCTATTCTGGACTGAACTGAACTGTTTCTTAGTTGAAGTCGGGTTGGCAACCAGCTCGTGGAACTCTTCAAATCGCTTGCCTATGTAAGAGGTAAATAATACTGGGAAGCTTGTCCCAAAATTACAAGAAAGCGGTCAAGTGCTTATTTGTATGCCCCCGGCACGAATTAGTTGTTACAGTGGGTCAGCTATTTAGTTGCATTGTTATGTTTAAGCACGTTTCGATCAAGACGAACCATTTTCCCTCAATCTGGGGGCGTTCCGCTCTCCTAGCTTGCCGCCGTCTTGGCCATCGCATATTTCTCTGGTTAGATGCATGACTGGGCGGAACGGAAAGAACTGTTCATGCCACACTAGTGGAAGGTACATGTCCGAGACACCTAGGTCACTACCAACTACGAGACTATATGGAACATGTACGCCTGTCATGGTGCAAGAAGCATCATTAAATGAACTGGGGCTGCCCACATGTGTTACATGGCTGGCATTAACCATTACGCGGACTCCTCCGTGCCCTCCCCCCCCCTCCCCTCCTTTTCCTGTGATTGGGATTGACAACTAGGTGCCGAGAATTTAACCGGCGACACCACCCGCATTATCTATCCGTTGGCCCGGAGTATAGACCTGGAAAGTAAGGTGGCAATGGATTACGCAATCAACGTCAGAACATTTATGCCGCTGGTCTCTTGGATACTCAGCCGGTCCCATGAACCCGGTATCTCGGCTCCATAAGCCCGAAACATGGAGTCAATTTTGTTCGTCGGCGGAACTACGACATACATGATTCATCTCTTTTGCAACGAGGATTATGACCAAGGAAGAAGTTCTAAAACTAGCTGGCCCGATTAGATTATCATCATCCTTGTCTGCAACGGGTAACGGGATGTAGCCACCGCGGCACCCAAGGAAATGATGCTATAATCTAAATTAAGCTACTGTCGCATTTGTGTTGCTTGGCGCCCGTGTCTTGGGACGCTCCCATAGGTTCAGTTTATTAAAGGGTTAGATTCAGCACGTGGTGGCTGCTTCGGAGAGCGTGTGATTCCAGCACTGACATCTCCAGCCTAGCTGCGGGCCATGTTCTATGGGGCGCCTGTGAAATAATAATACAAGGGGAAGGCGTGTCCACCATTAGGGGGAACCTAACCTGACTAGCGCGCACAGCTCATCTATCTGACTGAGACAAGGCTCCTCCTTATGGAAAATAAAATACATCTTGGCTTTAATTTCTGGTCTATTCTTGTCTTTATGCTTGAAAAAACGGTTATGCCAGGTATATAGTAGGTTGGGCAAGGCCCATATACTGATCAGCTTACGTAGTCTTGCAATGGTCAGGTGAGGTGGCGTAATCCAATCTTTGGTCAGGCCGGGTGAAAAAAAAAAAAAAAAAAGGGAAAAAAGGAGGAAGGGAGGAAGGGGGAAGGGAGGCCGGTAGGGTATGATGTCGTCCTGTCTTGTTGTTATACAGAAAGGGATTATGTAGCGTTAAAGACCTCTGTACAGACAGACTAGATGGGCTTTTCTAATCCTTTGCCGTGTGCGACGGCAACAGCTGAGTCACGAAATTCGCTACCATCGCCCGCCGACCCGGTTCCTGGTGACTCTGAACAGCCTGCTATCACTTGTATAACAGCAAGTCTTGTGTAGAGTTCCATACGACGTATGTCATGTCCGGCTATACAATGCAGCCCCCTGCAAGCCCCACCCTTTCTCCACCAGTCAGGCTGTATTACGCTTCTGTACTGTCTAGGATATTAGACCAATCAAATCTTCAAATTCAGTAGTACATCTATTACTAACTAATCTGTACTATAATACATGTCCTAGTAGACTTTTGAGTACAAAGTATAACCTTACTTTTATAGAGCGGGCTTCTCTACTAAAAGTTGTTTGAGGTCTCCCCCTTGTACTAATAAAGAAAAATAGGGCTGCACGGAAGTGTTAGCCTTACGGACTCTAAAGTAATGAGCACAACTCTGCAGAGACTCATCTTTCTATGTAACTTACATACAGAATAAAGTACCTTTGTGTCTTACCTACTCCTGTTTGTTATCCAATTGGCCTAAAGCACCACCGGAAGTAGTTGTGTAAAATCTACAGGGGGGTTGTATTGTAAGAGCTTCTACTCTTACGTGCTGTCACCAGAGACCACGTCAGCACGTCAAGGTTTCGGGTGCGCGAAGGCGCCAATGAGGCCAGGAAATGGTTGCCGGGCCAATCAGGACTAGCGCGTGACGAGTAGATAGTAACGGACTTATCTTTTCCTCCTCCATAGCACACCCGTCTTGTTAGTCTCTTCTCCTTCCGTACAAAACTCTCTAATACTCCCTATGCTACAATGCGACTGCGCCTGATCGCCTCCATCAGCCATCTCTCGAGGAATGTTATTGATTTCTCGCTACACTCCCTCTTTGGCGACTTTAAACCACAAGTGGCGAACCAAATACTTACCGAATTCACACGCATTTTGCCCCTTTTGTGCAAGATTACTTATCTGTTACTTGCACTCTTCTTTTATTACGCAAGTGCGAGTTATTGAGCTCGCCTCGTCACGCTTCCTTGCCATTCATTGCGCCATTATACATAGTCTTCATTTGTCTGGGGCGGGAACTTATATCAACAAACTGCTCAAGGACATAGAGGAACAGACTGTGTAAGCTAATAGGTCAACCGAACTCGGCCGTTAAGTACAACTGAGAATAACTATGTCTCCGTAAGGACCGTAAGGTAAATGTCGCCATTTAGTCGTCTGAATGCCATCACTCCTGTAAGGCTAGACCTCCGTACCCACCCACTATTTGAACGAAGTAGAGCGGCTGCATCTAGATGTATCTGGAAAGTGTCCCAACGAGCTAGGTGATTTCGTAACCGCGTTGTAACTAATCCCTGTGAGTATTCACGAGACCTACACTAATTTCGATACATGCGCGGCAGGTGGCTCTTTGTAACACAGAAATTGTCAAAAATTTCTATTATAGCAAGATCCCATCCCTCCGGAAAAGAGACATAAGGCTGCTTTTTTGCCGAGACGGAGTCGGACTGAAAGGAACTTGCTACACATCAGAGTTGAGAGTCTTTATTTGTCATTTTCATACGTCTATTATCTTGTAATAGCCTCCTTGAATTCGGCCTGCAGCGGTACGATTAGGCTTCAAGTGGCCAATTAATTACCTGAAACAGGACGAGTCGCGACAACTAACACCTCCGCGCCGGCTTACTATTCTGAACCAAATCAAAATGACTGTATTAAAGGTACATGCCCGCACTTTTACCTATACTACAGTAGAAGTCCCTGCAATCAGCCAGGTTTCGAAGAGCTATCTCCCCAAGAACCGTAAGGCTAGTTACAAAGGTAACTAAGCCCGATAATGCTTAGGGACATTTAGTAGAAGGCTCATCTTCCTGTATACTAAACTGTACTGTAATACATTCAAGAGCTATCGCACATTGCAAACCACCTGCAATTCGTTGGAATTGTGGGTCACCATTGTACCTGAAGCCTTACGATTCTCAAGGAGGTATCTACAGAAGAACCCCCTGTTCGCTTGTTAAGAGGCCCTAATACAGGCAGTTTCTGCTGGCTGACTGATTATAGTAGCTTCAGCTTTTACTAGCAATAACCCTCTAGTTGAAAACCTCCAACAAGGCCTCTTAAAAAGACTCTGCAGCTGTAGCTTCTTGCGATGAGGTCACCCAAAGTTACTCCAATAGGCTGCCGACAAAAGATGGGTCGATAAGGGACAGTAGTGAGTGAGTGAGTGGGTGGGTGAATTGCCACACAGACGCCACACTTTGCTCCCCCAGCTCCTGAACAGCCCAGGCGGCGGTACGTACCTAGGTTTGCGTGAACGACTTGAGCTCCGCTGCAGAACGGATGTGCAACCAGTGATGATTAAGACGGCATCTTCTTTAGATCAGCGCCCATTGCAGGCTCGACCCGCGCCATCACCGAACTTCCTACATATGCGCATCACCAAGAATACTCACTAATCGACCCTTGACCCGTAAGCCGAGCCCCTCCCCTCGGGCCCCGTGCTAGGTGATGAACTCTGTCTTGAAGCCCTGCTCAGGTTCCTGAAGCACTTGAGACCGCAAACATGCCAGATTCGTCTCCTCGAGCTGTTCGATTTTCCGGCGGCGAGGATGATCTGCCGATGGAGCGGCCAAGGGGACGACGATCATCAGTCGTCGTTGATCATGTCGAGGGCGACAACTCGTCCCCTGCATCAGAAGAGGATCCTAACACAGTTGAAGGTCAAGATGGACTAGGCGATCTGAATTTGTACGCAGATGCGCCTGCGCACGCGGGTGGCCAGGGATCAATACCTTCAGGAACTGTCATCAACGGTGGGGGCTCGAAAGCACAATGGAGCAATTCACAAGACGACGCCGCTGCATATAACAATAGTGGACGGCCGCAGAGACCGTTGGCGCCAGCAAGAACCCCGTCGAGTACATACAATCCAGCCACATCCAGAAAACCTAGACCGCCGCAACAAAATCAGCCGTTCGTCGAGTCGATGCGATCGTCGTCGAAAACGCGAGGGAGGCAGAATGAAAGCAGGTTCCGTGCACAAGAGCGAGCATATGTACAGAAGTTACGGCACGATGCCGGAGGCGAATACTTCACGTCTTACCAGGGAATAAATACAAACGATTCGGATTCGGAAGGGGAGACTCCTTCCTCAGAAGGCCCGTTTGATGATCGCTTGGATCAGGAAACCATCATGTTCTACGGCAACGATAACCTTCAACCAACCGAGGAGGACGTGAAAGATCCTGACAATAGGGAAAGGCTCGAATGGTATGGCATGCTCGAGGCAGTCTTGACGGGTGATGTAGTTCGCCAGGAGAAGAAGCGACTCATTGGTGCCTCTGATCAGGAAGCGAGCAAAACCGCCCACATATCAGAGCTATGGCTTGCTGTAAGGGCCAAGTCATGTGGTCGGCAGATCCCGGTGCAAAAGCGAATGGTCGAAGAAGCTCGCGGCACAGTGGATAAACTGTTGGATGAAATCATCAACTTCGAGGTCAAGGGCGAGAGCGAGGCCGGGAAACCGCCACACGAGCAGGTCAAGGACGTTGTCAAGAAGATTGAGAAGTGCGAGAGTCTTTATCCGTCATGGAAATCATTAATAGAAGAGCACAAAACAGCCGATTCGCCCTTATTTCGCGAAGCCTACGAAGCCATTTTCTCCTGGTACAATACCAATATGATGATCAACACGGAGCTGTCCATTCTGAAAAAATGGGTGGGTAATGATGAGTTAGATTTCGCTCGGGCGAAACAACGATCGCCAGCTGTTGATGGCATTACAACAGATGAAACCTCTTTCCTCGACAGGCTGATGAAGGAGGATGGATTGCAGTCTCTTTACGATGATGATAAGCGAACACCTCAGAAAGGCATGCTCTTTAGGCTTTCTCACATGATTAGCAAAGTAAAGCAGACCTACATTCACAACTCGGCGCCGCTTCAAAAGCGCCATCTTCCACCGCACCTCGAAGAGCTGTTGACGCTCATCAGCTTCCCGTCTCGACTCCTTGAAGAAATCACCAAGATGCGTCTCGAATATGCCAAGAAAGCTAAAGAGGCTGCGCAGCAGAATCCAATGATGCAAGATCAGATGATTTCGCAGTTTCAGTTGCTCCTCAAATTTGCGCTTCGAATCAAGCAAGAGTATTCGTCTCTTGAGCGTCCTGAACCCGGCTGGGACCTTCCGCCATGCATCGACGAGTCTTATGACCAGATTGTCCTCGAAGCCTTGAAGTACTATTTCAAAATGCTGAATTGGAAGTTGAGCGGTAACAAGAACGCATTCAAGGAGGCCGAGTTGTTGTTTCAAGAATGGGATTTCGCAAACTACGTTGGAAGTCACCTCCATGGCGGTCACATCGAGGTCGCCGAGCAGTTCAGTTCATTGACATTCAAGGCCCTGAACCGACTGAGCCAGACCTTTGAGAAGGAACTGCAGGTGAAGCCCAAAGAGAGTGCGGTGGAGATGAGCAAGCGCTACAAGGCCTGCCTAGATTCAGTCCGTATTCGGCAACGAATGCTGCAACGATTTTCAAGAATGCTCAGCGACCATTACGAGCATGCGTCTGATTTCAGCATCTCTTTCCCCCCTGAAACCATGCTCAAGTTTTACGATCAGCTGGTCGCGTCCGGACACTTTCGTGTCGAGACCGGAGTACTTGAAAAGCGAGGCATGTATTTGATTGCGTCGCCGGAAATGCATGGCCGACTTGACGACACACAAGCCATGATGGCTGTGACGTCGCTACATCGATTTCCCGACAACCCAGGCAAGCAGTATCTTTTGATCCTCCGGCCCGAGGACTCGTTCAATTGGTTTGGTGAATCCATCACGGTCCCGCTTCGGGAACAAAACATTGACTTGAAGCGAGGGCAACTAAGACTGTGTGCGACTGGGTCTCAGTCACTGCCGGAAGCAAGACGAGCATTCCTTGATGCTGTGGAAATGCACGTCGATCTGCTGCAGGAGTCTAGATCCAACATCCACAAGGTCAACTCAAGGCTTATGGAGATTCGACGTGTAGCCTACAAGCTCTCCAACACTTTCATGGATAGTGTGGAGGTGATCCGGAAACAAACAGAAGGCAAGGACTGCCAGGAGCTCATCCAAACATGTTTTGTGTTTGCCACAGAGTTTGGACAACGTTCACTCCTCTACATGGACAGCAACAGGCGACAGATGAATAACTTGAAGCTCACCAAGCTTGCCCTGGACTGGGTCAGCTTCATTTGCGACGACTGTGTCGCTTCCGACCGTAAAACGTTCCGATGGGCTGTTTTGGCACTCGAGTTCGCGATGGGCATGACGCGAGGACGGCACATTCTTGCGCTGGGTGATGACGAGTACGAGAAACTGCGGACAAAGGTGGGCGGGTGCATGTCGCTCCTGATCTCGCACTTTGACATTATGGGCGCAAGATCCAACATGGCGGCACGGGCAGAAAAGGAACGGATGGAGGCACTTGTGGGCCAGTTCAGGAAGCTTGACAAGAACAGAATGCTCGATGACGAGGAAGCCGCGCGGTGCATCACGGAACAACGTCTGATGAGCTTGGACGTCATGGACGGTTTCCGGCGAGAGAAGGAAGGGGAAAGACGGGTTCTCGGTCGTGTGCTGGAAGCCAACAACGAAGCAGACCGATCCCTGGCCTACCTGTCTTCCTCGGCGACCAACGTGACGAAGCGGTGGCAGCAGGGCCACTTTGTCGGGGGTGGAACTTTTGGCAATGTGTACGCAGCCATGGACTTGGACACGGGACTGCTCATGGCAGTCAAGGAGATCCGACTTCAGGACCCCAAGTTGATCCCGACGATTGCGGAACAAATCCGGGAGGAAATGGGCGTGTTGGAAGTGCTGGATCACCCCAACATTGTGCAGTATCATGGGATCGAAGTGCATCGAGATCGCGTGTACATTTTTATGGAATATTGCTCGGGTGGATCTTTGGCCAACCTCCTGGAGCACGGACGGATCGAGGACGAACAAGTGATTACGTTTTACGCCCTGCAGCTCCTGGAGGGCCTTGTGTATCTCCACGAGAGCGGCATCGCGCACCGTGATATCAAGCCAGAGAGTGAGTGTTTTACAAGGCGTGCATGCGGCAGCTGTGCCTCCCATTATTCGCTCGCAAGGGTTCTTTCGATTAACAAGAAAGCGCACAGACATTTTGCTCAACCACAACGGCATCATCAAATATGTCGACTTTGGAGCCGCCAAGGTTATCGCACGGCAGGGTCGCACGCTGGCGACGGACCTGCACGCCACCAAGCCGAACAAGTCCATGACGGGCACACCAATGTACATGTCGCCCGAAGTCATCAAGGGAGACAACCCCGGGCGGGCCGGAGCGGTGGACATTTGGTCGCTGGGTTGCGTGGTGTTGGAGATGGCCACCGGACGAAGGCCCTGGGCCAATCTGGACAATGAATGGGCCATCATGTACAACATTGCTCAAGGCAACCCGCCGCAGCTGCCGCCGGCGGATCAGATCAGCAGTCAAGGACTGGACTTTCTGTCCAAGTGCTTCGCGCGAAACCCGGACGAGCGACCATCGGCGGTGGAACTACTTCAGCATGAATGGATCATGGCAGTGCGCAGCCAGGTGGTCGAGCCGATGACGCCAAGCGATAGCGGCTCATCGACACTGCCGACTCCGTTGACGGCAAACTCGAGCAAAGGCAACTATGTGATTGAGGGAAGTGGTTGATGGGTGATGGGTGATGGGTGAAGGGTGATGGGGTGGGTTTTTATTTCGTTTTCTTTTCCTCCTTTCCTTCCTTCTTTCTCTTCTTTCTCTTCTTTCTCTTCTTTCTTTTTTCAAATTCCCCGCCACTGCATATGCATGAAGCACTGTGCCAGTTGTAAACGAGGACTGGACTCGTGTGTTACAGGATGAGCGGAAAGACGGACATGTACAGAGTTGCACAGAACAGAGCGGAGTTGGTCGAGCAGGTGCCAAGTCGTCGTCACAAGTACTCGGGATCCACAGCCTGTTCCGGTCCTCGTCAACACCATCCCATCCCATCCCATCCATCACCATGCCGCCGACCATGCACGCCGCCCACGACGCCAGCGCCGCCAGCGCCCACGCCCTCACGCCCCAGCAACTCAACGACCTGCGCGCCGCCGCCGTGGCCGCCAAGGCGCGCGCCTACTGCCCCTACAGCAAGTTCCGCGTCGGCGCCGCCCTCCTGTGCGCCGACGGCTCCGTCACCACGGGGGCCAACGTCGAGAACGCGGCCTACCCCGTCGGCACGTGCGCCGAGCGCGTCGCCCTGGGCACCGCCGTCGCCGCCGGCAAGCTCGTCTTCAAGGCCGTGGCTGTCGCGACCGACGTGAGCCCGCCTGCGAGTCCGTGCGGCATGTGTAGACAGTTGTGAGTCGGGACCGGGACCTCTTTTGTGTGTGTGTGTGTGTGGGTGGGTGGGTGGGTGGTGTGTTGACGCGTGTGGTAGTATTCGGGAGTTTTGCGCGCCGAGCGTGCCCGTCGTCTTGTTTGACAAGGACGAGAACTACGTCGTTGTCACGCTTGAGGAGGTACGTTGTTGTTTCTTCCTTCTTGCCGTCCTGCTGCTGATGCGAGAAGTTGCTGCCTTTGTCGTTTGGGCCGGAGCAGCTCTGCTAGACTGCCTTGCGGGGGGATAGAAGCTAGGCGTGCTGGCATGCTGTGTGATATGTGATGCCGACGGAGGGATCTTTGGTCCGTCAGGCAGCTGGGGTTCGGTACGGTTACATGGGGATATTCAACACCAAGTGTAGCTCAGATTTCATCGGGTTATATGTCCCCTCCGTAGCTCTCGCAGCCCACTTGAAAGAAATCCAGCTTGGCCACGTTCTGGTTTTTTTTTTAAAGAAAAATCGGTCAGATGGTCGAACCAAGCCTTATACATTCGGTAGTCTATTCCCGTAAACGCTACTTACTACCCCGTGCTACCTCAAACATCCCAACACAAATCACATACCAGTTCCACCTCGTGCCCACGCTAGCCGACACCAGCCCCGTGCCAGGCAAGTAAAGCCGACAAGCACAAACAGCCTCGGACCAATTGGCCCGTACATGGCGTCAATGACAGAGCGCGCGCGCTAGAATTAAGCAGAAAAAAAAAACAAAACTAATTGAAAAATACCTCTCTACTGGACCGCTGGTCGACTGACTCAGTCAGCGAACATGCCGATGGGCTGTCTTGCCCATTTAATTTAATTAATTTGACATGCAAGCCCGCAAGGATCATCGTCGGCTACCGTTCACGTCGGCCATGGTATGGTTCTTGACTTGTCCAGTTAATGGTCTCGGCAGGAGCTTGCCCAAATAGGCAATTCGACTTGGCCAGGGACCAATCACGCCGACGACGTGCGGGCAGCAAGATGCCATGAATCGTGAAATCGTCTGTCCTGTAACCGGCATCACCCAGCGGCAAGGGAGCAGAACTGGTGGTGACTTGTACTCTGCAAAATGTTGTCAAGCATCTTCATCATCATTTTTTTTTTGGCCCGTTGCTGCTTCCAGCCTCTGGCGCCTAGCCCCAGTATGAACAGACAACTCTCCAACTGTCTTTTGTCATGTATGGACTAAACATCAGCTTCACTTGGCAAGAGCACTTTGTGCAACGTGTACTCATATGCATTCCATTCGCCATTACTGGCAGCGTCCCGCGCAGTTCGTGGCTCGAGATCAATCAAGAAATGAGCCTGCTCCACCCGCGACGAGGCCCAGTCTCTCCGCCTTTCGGCTTGACCTCCAATTACCTAGGTACCTAGGTAGATACCCTTGTCCTCTTGTATCCTCCTTCCCCAGTCTTGTACGTGAGAAAATTCATATCCGTAGGGGTATCAAAACAGCATGACTCTGTTCCTTCCAATACACCGTCTCCGCATGGGTGAAGGCTCCTGCAATTTCCATCAAAGCAAGACCGCCCCATCGCGCCAGCTGGCAGCACACACGCACACACCAAAAGAGAGAGAAAAAAAATCAAAATCAAAATCAAAATCAAGCCAACCAAACGCCATGTATGCGCATGCTCATAAGAAAAAAATACAAGGCATCAACGAGTCGAGTAATCTCGGCCCGTCTTGTGCGGCCCTGCGTGTACTGTGAAACGCCATGAAACATTCGTTGCAATCTTTAGTCCTCCCAGATGGTCTCCAAGTCTAAATCGCCACGTCGTTCTGCCCCGCAGACGCTCCAGCGTTTTCGTTTGTCCCTGGACCCGTAGCTCAAAGTTCGACCTCGCAGAGGTGCATCCATCGCTGGCCGGCCCTTACCATCGACTTGTTCACCAATGTCTGCGGCTTCTGCAGCGGCCTTGAGTTGCGCAATTCTCTCGGCTTCTAGGGCTGCCTCCTCCGCATCGGGAGTATCAGGAATGGTTTCCAGGCTCGAGATACTGGGGCTGCGGGACCGAGTTGATGTGGGGGTAGATGGAACAGATGAGAGGCTGCCACCGTACCCCGCAGATAAAATATCGTACGATCTCAACGACGAAACTGAACAAGAAGATGGTGTCGACGGGAGAAGCGAGAGAGAGCTTGAGCTTGAGCTTGGGGGCGGCACACTTCGAAAAGGCGATGACGATCTTCTGAGACGGCTCGAGGAAACGCTAGCCGAACCAAGTATGGGTGAGCTGCTTCGGTCCGTCGACTTCTTCTCAAAATCTAGCACAGTCATGCGCACAGGCGAAGTGTTCGGGTAAGCTTCATCGGCGGGCTTTCTTGGCGTCCGAACCCGACTAGGGGAGCCTGCATTGGACGGACTGACAGGCCGGAGCTGTGGCGAATACAATATTCGGCCAGAACCGCTCAGTCCAGGCATCGATTGCGTTCGAGACATTGGCGAGGCCAGAGTCGCAGCCGAGCGGGATCGTGTGTGGCCGCTAGACAACGGGGAGGCTGTTCGAGGTCTGTATGGGAGGGCGGCTGATGAAGGAACCCATGTTGGGCATGTTGGCGTAGTTGGGTTGGGATCGGTGCTTCGACGTATGTTTGGTGGCTTCCTCGCCACGTCGAGGTCGAATGGCGGGATACCGTACGGATTACTATTAAGAAGAGACGGCACTGGCGAGGACTTGAAAGCCTCCATACGCTCTGTCTCAGGAACAGGCTCCATGAGTGCAATTGCCGGTAGATGACTGCATGCGGACCTAGGGACTGAGGGACAGTAAAGACGGGACAAGACGAAGAAGATGTCGTCTTAGAGGTCTTGGAGATCTTAAAAAGGAGAGAAAGAGGGCAGGTTGTTATCGATATTCGTGGCGGCGGGAAGAGGAACTCGGTGTCTTTGATCTTGAGTTCGATATGTCGCGTTGGTCTGGGACAATGACGACTCAGTCCAGCGGCGTGGCAGGCTGGACCATGACCGGACTCGGCGAGACTGAGGCAGAGAAGCAAAGAGGCGAATTAGCGGGCCACTAATGCCAAAGAACCGACCACGGGCTGATGCACGATGTTTCGAACCTTGAGCAGGTCGAGCAACAGCGTTTAGCGCAGGTGCAGGTCTGTCGTTGTTCGCGAGGGTGAGAAGATAAGAATAGGACCGCGGTGAGGATGAGGCGAGAGGGGGATCCTTATGTTCCCCAAGACAGCTACAGGCCGCGTGAGTGGGCGGGCCGGACAAAAAAACAAACAGACACCAGACTGCAGGCGCAAAGGTTGAGCTGAGTTCCGCCAAGACGTCGAGTCAGCTGCAAAGTTTAGGCAGTCGATGCTCTATTCAGCAGCCCGTGGTGGCTGCTGCTCCCCAATCAATTGGGGAAATGGCACCCCTGCTGACACCCTACTGGCTCCCGAGCGGCTCCGAGCGGCTCACCGTGCTTGCGTTTGTTGTGGGGTGTACAACTGTATGTATGGTGTATCCGTAAATGACACCATTCCAGAGCCAGCGTTTGTTCGAGGGTACGAGACATCAAGAAGCAAGAAGCATGCCTTGCATAATAATAAATGGTCAGTGGTTGCTGGCCGAGATATGCTGCTGCTTGCTGTTTCTGCTCCCGGCGAGGATGATGATGAGGATGATGATGACGTTGACGATGACGGTGACTGTGACTGTGACTGTGACGGGATGCTGATTCTGATTCTGATGATGCTTGTTGAAGCGTTTCGTATGCTTCTTTTGTCAGTCTGAATCTGGGCGATGGCAGACCGACTTTCAAACAAACTACGCAAAGGAGCGCCACTCTGACTTGAGGCGAAATAGTGTATCGAGAATGCTGCCAAGTGATGCAGGCAGGCGTATTATGCTCCGATGCTGCACGAGACAGGGGGAGGCTCGAGTCGGGCGAGATTTTGAACCAACATGAAGCATTGTGAGTAAACGACTGGTGGATGCCGCCTGGCACCTGGCACGAGTGTGACGCTGTCTGCTTGCACCCTTCCCCCCTTGCCCCCCCTTCCCCTCCCCCCCCTCCTCCCCTCTTCCCCGCCTCTCCTCCCTGCCTCCGCTCCTTCCCTCCAGCAGCCACGCAATGCCCTGCAGGCATAGAACCAAATTGCTGGGAAGAGCGAGCCGGGCTCCAATGGGAAGGAAGGTGGGAGCCGTCTTGTCGTCAGCCGCGGAGGGCAAACGACGAGGCTGAAGCCGAAGCCGCTGCATGCCATGTACTTCAGCTTTTTCTTTGTTTGTTTGTTTGTCTGTCTGTCTGTCTGTCTGTCTGTCTGTCTGTCTGTCTGTCTGTCTGTTTGTACAGTGCTTGAGTGCCGCTGGGGTACTGTTTGATTGAATCCCACCGGCAAATCCAGGATTACGCAGGCATCAATCAGAATCAGCCAGTAAAGTTACCATGACAAGAAGTCGTACGACTGTCAAACCCTGTAATATGTTGCACAGTTGGCAATTGTCCGTTCACATGCTCCAGCTCTGTGATGTAGTCATCTGTCCCATCGGGAAAAGTGGCGCTACGGCACTCCATAAGGAAGGAGGAGCCGGAGGGTCCTGCATCTTCCTGCATCTTCCTGCGTTCTCCTGCGCCCTCCTGCATCTTGCTGTAATTGGCAAAGATATGCTCCTTGGGCAGGGGTGTGTTTTTCTTCTTTTCTCTCCCTCTCTCTCTCTTTCTTTCTCATTCCCTCACTCATTCCATGTTTTAATCGGTTTCATCCCAAGAATTTGCAACTGCACCATCCGAGCAACTTGGGTAAACAGAAGCAGTACTATTAATAGCTCTGGTGCCGCGTTATTCTGAAATGGTTGGAGAGCTTCACCCACTCCATCTTCAACCTTGAATCACGGGACCTCTACTCCGTAGGTCAGCCTTGGTTCCACATTCCAGTCCCCGGTTTTCACTCTCCTGACGTGGCCACCGAGGTGGGCGCTTTTTGATGCGTTATAGCAGTTAAACCGTACTGTACACTTGCCCCTCACCCCAGCCTGGAACACGATCTCTTCACCGCTCAGTCGTATATCGTTTCGAGATATAACAAAGGAAACCCCTCCCCCTGAAAAAAAAAAAATGGGGGGGGGGGGGAGGGGGAAGCTGTCCTGGATCCAAGTGAGTAACGGAACCTTATTTGCCCTTTCACCCGCCTCGCGCAGTGAAAATTTATGAGAGCAGCGACAAACATTCACTTGAGAGAATATAGAAGATCCTTGGAAATGCAGCGATGCTGCTCACCAGTAACTGACCATCCGCCAAGGAAACCTGTCCGCTGTCTGCCCAACAAAACGGTGGCACAAAATCTGCAGTAGACCCGGCGCTTGGCGACGAAATACCCACAAGTCTTGGAGCACGGCGCGGCCCCTCATCCGGTGAGCTGAACTTCGAAGTTACAGAAAGGTGGTGAAGTTTGCTTTGCTTTAGCTTCTCAATAGCTTCTATGTAGTTGGTAGGGAGCTAGCTTGGAACCGCCTGCCTCGTCACCCTTTCTCCGCTTCGCGCTGTAATAAGAGGCGCTGTAATTTTAATAAACCTTTGGTAGAAGCCTGCGAATCCTGCGAATCCAGGGAAATATCTCCGACGTCTTTTACGCTCAACATGTCGTGATACACAATGTATACCGAATCGATTAGCCCACCTCCGCAGGCCCAGAACCATCGCAAAGCGTTCCAGAGCAGCTCATCTTACTGGTCGGCTGGCCGCAAGCGGGCACGGGGGGGTACAGCAAAACTACAGCACATCTTGTAGAGCGGTCAAAGGGCAAAGCGGTGTGATTTTGTGGTCTGTCGTCGGCGCGAGAAGTGAAGTGCAAGCAAACACTGCCAGAGGAAGCCATACACCTGGTGACAGTGACCACACATACTCCGCACCGGCGGCTCTTTCCCTGCCAATACGCCCAATAAATAAATCATTTTCTCCAAGCCGAAAATGGTTCGTGCGGAATCGGTGGGTACTGGGACCCGTCTCGACACCAAAACACCAAGGAGTCATGGCAAGACCCGATTGAAACATGGAACCCGTCAAACTAGCCCTGAAACATATCTGACGCGGTAGACTTTGGAGGAGCAGATGGATAATAACGGTTCTAGATTTCTAATGAACTGAAATCAGGAGGTTCTTTGTGGTTCCTTTTGTTTTGTTTTCTTTTTTCTTTTTTTCTTTTTTCTTTTTTTTTTTTTTCAATAGACCAAGGTGTTATTGTTTGAGGAACTTCCCGTTTCGCGCAGAGGGCAGCCGCGACCACTTGCGTGCCTACCCTCGGTGTGATGGATTTACGCGGGAATTTAAAGAACTCATATGTGTCTACTGGGGCAGTGACATGTTTTATTAAAGGTTCCAAGAGCAAATCATTCCTTCCGTTTCTCCCATCTCCCAAATCCCAAAGCAATCTGGTCCATACCGTAAAACCCCATCTGGTGCTCCTTCTGGGGCCATGCCTTTTGACCTCTTGGCAGATTTTGAATTCATGCGCCTGCACCGTTCCCTCAATATATCACCACTCCCGACGCAGTCTGTTTCATTCGTCTAATCCGGGATTTCCTACCGCATTATCTTCTTTGTATTGCACTCCCAGTTTTCCCAAGTACTTGTCTCCTCCCACTGTTGCGATTTCAACCCGTCACCAGCCGTGCTTTGTGCAACACCATCGTTGTACCGTAGTTCCTGCCATTCGCGCCTCCCTTTTTGAGGAGAGCTGGGCTGACGAAGAGCTCGATCCTGCAATATCCTGTGCCAGCGCCTAGTTCTCCCTTCACCTCGACATACTGGTCAAGAAAATCTTCTTGTATCATACCTTTTTGATCAACCTCGAGATGCGGCCAGACTACACTGACCATAGCCTTGGATCTCATGCACATGTCGTCCAGTTTCAGTGCCAAGCGAAAGGTCTCGCGCAGCTGATCTGCAACCATGCCTCTGTACTTCTTCTTCTGGATTCTGGTACCGCTTCCCTGAACCATCGTTAAGAATTCTTCACAGTCTTTGGTAAGGATTTCCTCTACATCACAGGAATTGGAGATGGCAGATGAGTTCCATTTCTCGCTGATGAACTCGCAAAATGACGCAAGCTGGAGGTCATCATCCAATCCATATCTCTCTTTATACGAAGTTTTGGTTAGTCTGGGTACATCAAGCTCTTTTTTTCTCCTGGGAGCACTGTACCAATAATTTCGTGTTTCATTCGCTTGACAAATCTCCTCAGACCATCTGGGTCAGCGTTGCTGTCTGGATCAAAGACGGTTCGCATGATGAGTAGCCAAATATACTTCTCAAGTGCCCAGGTTCTCATTTCTGAATTGTTTAGCTTGCATCTGACCTTTTCCGTGTATATTTCTGGCCACTGGAGAATGCCTTTCATCATGCGACGGTCGGCCGGTGGAAACGTCTCCAGCGGAATTGCGTCAGCGATATGCTGGGCAATGTCTCTTACATTGAATTGAACCTGCTTATACATTGATGTGAACTCGGTGTCTGGTATTTTTCCCTCGTTCGCTAATGGTTGCCTGAAAGAAGAGGTTTTATGGACCTCTTGCACTTGCTTTTGTGCAGCTCGAGTCAAGGCCTCCTGTTTGCGGAGACGCTCGTCAAAGTGTTTATTCCTTTCTCGCAAGCTTTCGATTTGTTTTTGGAGAATATCTTTGTCTTTTTTGAGGCAGTTGTTTTCTTCAAGCAGGGAACCCAGCTTCTCGTCCCATGCTTGAGATTCAGGAGCAGGCTTATTTGTCTCTTGTGTAGTTTCGGGTGATGCATTTTCTTTTTCGAGCCATTTTTTCTCTTCGAGTAACACCTCCAGCCTGTCTTCCAGTACTTGAGAAGGAGTATGCTCGTTTTTTTCTTGTGTAGTTTTGGGTTGATAATCACAAGAAGATGCATTTTCTTGTTTAAGACAATTGTTCTCGCTGAACAAGCACTGACGCTTCTCGTCCTGTGCTTGAGATTCAGGAGTCGACGCACTTTTCTCTGTTGTAGTATCGGGCTGACAAGCATCAGAAATTATAGATTCTGCTAACCCTGTCAAAGGTATAGTGGCATCGTTTGTCAGATTCGGGGCTGAAGACTTAAATGAACCCGAAGTGATTTCTGCCGCAAGTTCAGTTGCTTGCCAAGCTTATTCCCGAAAACCATTTGCGAAACTTACTGTTGGGCTGCTCCGCAGTGATTGCGTCTTCCTTGCCAGTCGGTTGTTGTTCCCCTTGTACTTGAGGGTCAACCATAGTTACTTCTTCATGCCCCTCCGGTGGATCAATTTCCATCACCGCTGGTTGCATTGGTTGATCATCCACTTGGAGGCTAGACATGATTAGCAGTTTAGCCTGCGCAAAAATGTCTGAAGCAAAGCAGGTACAGTTCCAAATATCTGGCTCGCTAGAGATAAGTTGAACATCAAGGTATGTTTCTTCTCTCAGTGTGCTGTCTTGTTTTCCAATCGATTTTAAGTTGAGAGAGATAGTGAGTTTTATAAGGGAGAGTTGTTGGAAAGAAGGCACTGGCAAGAAGTGCTGCCTCGATCGACAGCTGGTTGCAGTTAGCAGCTGCAGACAACCGTTCTCAACGAAGCCTAGAGCTTGAAATATTCTGACGCTTCCCAAACCTTCAATTTCATTTGACTCTTCCCACTCATTTATATCACGCACTTTCTAGCACAGGTGCACTTTCATTGCTCACTCTTCTACATCATCTGGCACATAAGTGGATTTCAGGAAGATGGATGATCATATAATTGTTGGCATCGACTTCGGAACAACGTGAGTAACTCTTCATCTTACCTTCAGCTCCTCCGTATCCTCCTGCTTTATATAGGATGCTAAAATTTCGTAGATACTCCGGTGTCGCTTGGGCATACTCTCAGCAACCCGACGAAATTGAGATCGTCACCACTTGGGATTCAGAACTCCATCAATGCTCAGATCTTGAGAAAACACCAACTCAGGTCTATTACAGCGTTGAGAATGAATCCACAAAATGGGGATTCTCCATTCCGCCCAATGTAGAGGCTCTTCAATGGTTCAAGTTACTTCTTTTAGATGAAAAGGATCTGCCGTCGGATATTATTGACTCAACTCAACTGCACAAAGCCAAGACACTTCGGAAAGATTCCAGAAAGAAACCCATCCAGATCGTGACAAGCTTCCTGACCTGTCTGTGGAATCATGCCCAAAAATCCATCAAAGAAGCAATAGGCGAAGAACTTTTAAGCCAATGTTGTTTTCACGTGGTTCTTACCGTACCTGCTATATGGCCGCATTATGCTCAAGAGATCATGAAAGACGCAGCAATGATGTCTGGGATCCTCGACCGGAGATCATGCGGGGAAACTACACTTGAGTTTATATCTGAGCCAGAAGCTGCTGCGTTAGCGACCATCAGAGACCTGTCGAAGCGAAGTGCAGTGAAGGTCTTTCTATTCCTCCATAACTTTGTTTGATTTGAGCTGCGCTGACCATCAGTAGGCGGGCGACACGGTTGTGGTTTGCGATGCTGGAGGCGGCACAGTGGTAGGTTCGGAAGAATGCCTCATTTACTGTTTAAATTCTGATGTTCATACAGGACCTCATCAGTTATCAAATCAGTAGTAAGGAACCTTTGTCTTTAAAGGAGTGTGTGAAGGGTGATGGTGAGTTAATGGCATGGTCCCTCTTACTCATGCTCTTTTGACTTAAAAACATAATCTGTAGGTGGTTTATGCGGTGGAGTCTTCCTGGACGAACAGTTTCTGAAACTTATCCAGTCGAAGATCACACACTCCTGGAAAAGGAACGTTCGAAAAGACGAGCACAAGAGGTTTCTGAATGATAATTGGGAACATGGTATCAAACCCCAGTTCCGTGGACAAGATCGGACATGGAATGTCGTCCTGCCCGAGACGGTGACGCAGAAGGGAAGAGGCAAAAAGAGGTCAAAACGCCTCGAACTCACTTCGTAAGTCATTGACATGGTTCCACTGGAAGCGACTAACTGGTAATCTAGGTTGGAGATTGCTGAGGTTTTTGAGCCCATCGTGCAGAAAATAGAGAAACTCATCAAATTCCAGTCCATGTCAATCGCTGTGAAATACAACAAACAACCCAGAGTGCGTTTGGGCTCTTCCTATTAGATCATTTACTACCTTCTGCCATGATTCTGACACCAAACTATAGTTTGTCGTTCTCGTCGGCGGTTTTGGACGAAGCCCATATTTATTGGAGCGTGTGAAGAAACTGGTTCACGAAGATACTGAAGTCCTCCAGGCTCGAGGCTCCAGGCCGTACGTCCATTCACTTCATTCACTCCTGTACCATGCACATTCTTATGCTTGTTCTCAGGTGTCGCTAATATAACCAAACCGCAAAGTTGGGTAGCCGTGTGTCGTGGAGCAGTCATTCACGGTATTCAATCACTTGGTCTTTGTAAGTCGATCAAAGTCAACGTCGTGAGCAGAATTGCGCGCATGAGTTATGGTGCTTCCAGTGATAAGCCATTCGACTACAAAACTCATTCAGTAGAAGACCGGTACTTTGACAAAACAGAACAGGTCTGGAAAGCCAGAAATCAAATAACCTGGTTTCTCAGACAGGTACGAAATTGCTCCTCATGCGACTAGCGTTTATTCCCCCATGACAGCTCGTCCTTGCAATTATAATTACAAAAAGTTGACTTCTTTTTCAGGGACAAGAACTATCAGAACTAACTCGAGTGCGACACTCCTTTTTTAATGTATATGACGGACACATTGGAGAAGTCAAACAAGATATTCTCTCCTCGACTGATGCTGATCCGCCCATCAGACGCGAAGATAGTGTGACCGCATTGTGCTCAGTCGAATGGAACAAAAGTGTACAATCTAGCTCACTAACACCTCGGTACAACCCCCTGGGGCAAAGATACTGCGTCCTCGAATACGAGATTGAGATGACTTTTGACGGAATAATGATCAACTTCGCGGTTTATCACGAAGGGGAATCAGTGGCAAGCCACAACGTGGCAGTCGAATACAAGCAACCACAAGAGGACGAAGTTCCCGCTCCGAAAGAAGAAGAATGAATAGTATAATTTGCGTGGGGATCCAAAGTGGCACATTTGCATTCCTTGATTCACTCACGCGGGAAGAACTCGTCAGTATAGTTCTGGAGGAGGCGTTGACTCAAGCATCGCGTATTTCGCTTTCAGCTGCTCGACTTGCGATGCTGAGAATTAATAAATAATAATCAGCTGGCTACAAGATACAATTCGGATGGGAGATATTTAAACGGGACGTGAGAGGTTTGCCTTGCGTCAACAGAAATCGGGTACTTGCTCATCACTTAATTCATAATCGTTGAAGCATCTTACAGTTAAACATTCCTGCCGAACAGCAACTCACTTCGCAATTAAGCCTCCACCTTCTTTCTGCTTTATCTCCCCTTCGTTACCGAGTCCTCCACATCCTGCTGATGCACGAATAGAACTCGTATGTGTCGATTGGGGAGACAGTGACATGTGTCACCAAAGTTAAAGTAAAGAGATGTCCCATTCATAGTTCCTCGAAGGAAAGTACTAATTCTATAGTAAATCTCATTGGTTCCATTTTATGTCATTGGCGACATTCATAGCGATTTGTAAGATGGAGTTCCTCCGGACCGCTCAATTGCATCCCGGCTCTAGTCATCTTCCCAGGTTCCAGTCCACTTGGTTTAGGAAATTGAGAAGTCGGAAACCTCTTTGTATCCGGTTCCTTGTTCTTAGTGAGTTCCCATTACCTAAGACCTACGTTTCATCGATTAATCAGCCTTCCATCTCAGCCATCAACACGTCTGCTTTCGCCAGCACCATCTCTGAATCGTAATTACTGCCATTCGCATTGCCTCTTTTGGTAAGAGCAGGAGTAACTAACACCAGGACCTCCGCATTCTCAGAAGGTTTCGTCTTCATATTGACGGGACTCATGAATTCTTCTCCAAAACCGGTGTGACGCCCGTTTGGATCACGGCCAGGCCAGTAAAGGAAGATCATAGCTCGAGATTGCATGCGCATATCATCCAATTCCACAGCTAATCTTAAGATTTCTCGAAGATATTCTTCGACTGAAAAGTATTCTGTTTCCGCATCCTCTGGATTGTCTTTGCAGACTAAATCGTAGACTTTGTGGTGGACGTCACGGAACAAAATGTCGACATCTTCCTCGGAATGCTTAACAATCTTCCAGCCGTCGTTGAACCACTTGCAGAAGAGGCCCAATCGCTCGGATTTATGCTCGCGCAATACTGTTCATCTCAAGGTTAGGCAGCTGCCGAGGACTCATTGACTATTCGACTCACTTTTCAGCATGATTTTTCTGATGTGCCTGAAATTACGCCTGGATTCGTCTGGGTCCGACTGGCTGCGAGACTCGAACACAACGTCACAGATAGTGTGCCATAGAAAGTTCTCAATGAGCCAACGCCTTAGCTCCGGCTTTTCTAATTCGCTGGTTTTTCGATTGCGATTGGCCTCCCGCTTGCATTGCTGGGGATCTATCCTCACTCGCGTTTTCCGCAAGGGGGAACGATCTTTCGGTGTGTGGGCCACAATGAGTTTAGAAAAGCTTCGAATGCTGAACTTTAGCTCTTTCCACTGGGCCCTCAGCTCTCCGTCAGTTACTTTGTCCCCAATTGCGAGGGGTTGTGCGTCTCCAGAGTTGGTGTGCGCCGGGCCTGGTTGCTCTTTGGCTTCATGTTGTGATATCAGTCGAGCTTTTAGGGCTTTGCACTTTCTTCGCAGCTTGGCATGACGTAACTTTAAGCGTTTGTTCTTCTTTCGAGTCGAATGTTCTTTAGCTTTCGTGGTCATGAGACGTCCAAGATCCTCGAAACTGGGTGCAAAGACTCCAAATACTTTGTTGGACTGCTGATGGCAACAGCAGGCCTCCTGGGCGTGGTTACCTGTTGGATTGTAGGAGTTTGTTGCTGGAGACACATGGCGGCGATCAGCCGGGCCATCAGGTCTGGTCCTCTCGTGGCATTCCCTAAGTGAAGCTGAAGTTGAGTGTTAGCAATCGGGCGTTCTCCTGGGCGGTACTACGAAGCTTACCCGTCATCTCCTGAGCTTTACCGGCCTGCAAAACAGGAAAGCACTTTCGAATGTCGCCGCTTCCGGGTCGAATAAGGTCAACATCTCCGTCCTCTGCCATCACAAAGTCTTTCATTTCCGACTCGGGCGACTCCATTTCTTGATTAATTGGCGACGACGGGAAGAATTCGATAGAGATTGATATGAAAGAAGGCGATACTTTGATTGAATGACGGATAAAGAGAGTATTCGTGTTCTTTTTGGAAGAGGTAGTTGATGTTTTCGGCTGCTTTCCTCCCTTTTATTGGCAAGATTGTGGCAAAGGAACATGCCTCGCTGGATAGTTCGAGCAGGTGTCGACAGCAGATCACCGAGAAGGGCCAGGCAAACTCTTACGCTTGGTCAGTTCACTTTCAACTCAACCTACAAATTTCACTATTCAAACCACGTCAGATGCCAACCAGGCGTGCTTGCTCAGAACTCGTCCCCCTCTTCCCTATGCCAAAGACCAGATTTGTTGCGAATTCCCGGTATGAAAGCCGTTGCTTCTGGAAATGGACGACGAAATCATCATCATTGGCATAGATTTTGGTACAACGCAAGTTCTAAGACGCTCTCCATCACCCGAAGAAGATTTCCACTTTCTAACCCGACTAGGTACTCTGGAGTTGCGTGGGCGTACTCTCGCGAGCCTGAAGAAATCGAGCTCATAACAAATTGGGATTCAGCACTTAGGCATTGTTCGGATGAAGAGAAGACGCCAACTTTGCTGAAGCTCGGGAGGTTCGGGCAGCCAGACAGATGGGGGTATACAGTCACATCGGAAGAGACGAATTCCCTGAAGTGGTTCAAGCTCCTGCTGCTTGATGAGAAAGATGTGAGCCTGTCGCTCCATCTCTCTTCCGAGCTCCGGGACGCTCGCAAGCTCTGTCACTCCTCTGGACAAACTGTCATCCATATTGTTTCAAGATATCTTGAGTTGCTTTGGAAGCATGCTATTAACATCATTGAAAACACTGTCGGTGACGATCTCATGCAAAAGTGTCAGTTTAAAATCGTCTTCACCTTGCCGGCGATTTGGCCTCATTACGCCCAGAAGCGAATGGAGGCGGCAATTTCCATGGCAGGCATCCTGGTGAATCGACCAGGTGGTAAAACGTCGCTGCATTTCGTTGCCGAACCAGAAGCTGCCGCGATAGCGACGCTGCGAGACTTTTCCAAGAAGTCAACAGTGGAGGTAGGGGTGTCCTAACATAATCCAAGTGGTAATACTGACTGGTCCCATCCCATCAGGTTGGGGATAATATTGTTATTTGCGACGCGGGAGGCGGTACTGTGGTAGGTCTTGGCATCGCGGCTTCGAAAACTGCCCTCCGGCTGATCACCATGCAGGACCTCATCAGTTACACCGTGAAGAGCAAGACGCCTTTGACGCTGGCCGAGTGCACAAAGGGAGACGGTGAGACGTGATGAGTGTGAATGTTTTTCCCGCGACTCGGACAGCCCCCGTTGACCAGGTTGTGCATACGCAGGCGATCTGTGCGGTGGCATATTCCTGGATAACAAGTTCCTGGAGGTGGTCAAGAACAAGACTGGAGGAAGCTGGGCGAGCGTCACGAAAACCCAGGAGTTGAAGTTTATGAACGACGGCTGGGAGCACGGCATCAAGCGACAGTTCCGAGGCAAGCCGCGCTCATGGCTCTTGGATGTCCCAGACTCCGTGACGGTTGCCCAGTCGCAGAAGCGATCGCAAGGGCTGCAGATAGAGACGTGAGACTCCCTGCGCAGGAAAGGGCATGCGATTGGAAAGCTAACCCTCTGTTCTCTAGGTCTGACGTCCTGCCTGTGTTCAATCCCATTGTGCAGAAGATCGTTTCGCTTGTAAAGTCGCAGTCTGTAGCCGTCAAGAAGATGTCGGGCAGACAGCCAAAGGTAGAGAGAGGTTTCCCTGTCGGACCTTATTTCCAAGGTCGAGCTCTGTTTTCCCGCTTGCTGTCCGTCTCGTTAACTTGGAACTCCAGTACGTCGTTCTCGTCGGAGGCTTCGGGCGCAATCCCTATCTCAGAGACTGCCTCGCCGAGTCCGTCGAGTCCGGGACAACGGTGCTGCAAGCACAAGGCACAAAACCGTAGGTTTCTCACCAAGCCGTCCCCTTTCTTCATCGCCCCTCACACCATCCGTCACAGCTGGGTCGCAGTCTGTCGAGGCGCAGTGATCCATGGGATCGCGTCACTCCATCTCGCCGACTCGCTCACCGTCAGCGTGGCAAGCCGAGTCGCCCGCCGAAGCTACGGCATCACCTTTGTCACCGAGTTCGACGAATCTCGCCATCGAATCGAGGACCGATACCATGACGAGTTCACAGATTCGTGGTGGGCCCGCGACCAGATGGAATGGTTTCTGACACAGGTAACTTTTGCTGACGGCGGCCGCGGCCCTAATCCTCTCAGTCCCTCCTCCTGCTGACTCCAGAGCACACAGGGCCAGCAACTTACGGCCGAAACGCGAGTGCGAAAGTCGTACACGCGCGCTTTCGACGAGCCAGTCGATGCCATTGTCGAAGAGTTCTACATCTCCACTTCTGAGCAGCCTCCGACCAGGCGCGACAGCTCCGTATCTCGACTGTGCAAGGTCAAGTGGAACAAGGACGTCAAGCTCGAGTCCGTCGCTGTCAAGCGCAACCGCGCGGGCACGCCCTTCCGCTTCCTCAAGTATGAAGTCGAGATGACCTGCGATGGAAGCTCGATCAATTTCGCTATATACTTTAACCGAAGACGGGTTGCTGAGAGAAAATTCCTGGTGGAATACGACTGAGGTGTGGTTAGAATTGGGCTACTTTTTGATCCCACCATCACATTTTCACATCAACCCCTATCGGGATCATCGCGCTTGAAAGTTGTAACATGTATAGACGTGGCTACGTACGCAAGATTTGTAGCGACAGGTACAGATTTCCGCAAGGCATGGCAACAGATTTGAAAGACACATATTGGAGATGAAAAGAAAACGACGTCGCTTTATGCGCTGCTCGAACGAGCTCATCATAGCTTGCTCATCTTAGAATTCATGATGAATTTTTTCAACCCTCTTCCAGCTTGACATTTTCCTGCCGAACAGGCAGCTCACTCCGCAACTGAGCTTCCAGTTCCTGCTCTAAACTCAATTCCCTCTCGTCTATGACCGCATCCTCCCTCACATGCCGGTACACACGAACAGTGTGCTCCTGCCCTGCACTCACCATCGTCCCCCCGTGCACATCGACCCAGAAGCAGATGCCCTTGTGGCCTGTAGACACCCTCTGCAGAACATGCTTGTTCTTGACATCCCACAGCACGATATCGCCGTCCTCGCTCGCTGAGACGATAAAAGGCTCGTTATCCAGGACGCCGAAACAGCCCCCAATGGCAAACTTTTCGTTCCGATGTCCCTGGTAGGTCTTCTTGACCGTGCCAGCTACGTAGTCCCATAATCGAATGCAGTTATCGAGATTGGATGCTAGTACGTAGCGGCCATTCGGTGAGAAGCAAACGTTGGTGACGGCGGGATTGTCTTCGTGGACCAGCGTCCTGAGACATTGACCCGTTGAGGTGTCCCAGACTCGACTACACTGGTCAGCCTGGCCGTTCCCGGAAAGACGTGCACGGCAAAAGACTGGGGAACCAACTCACATGAGTCCATCGGTTGAGCAGCTGACAACCAAAGTGCCGTCCCGACAGAAGTCTATGCCGGCGACTGGATCGCTATGGGCTGGCAGACTCCTCATCAAGCGCCCCGCTCGGACATCCCACAAGAACACAGCCTCGTCATACGATCCGCTAGCCAGTATGTTGCCCTTTGGTGAGAAGGCCAGGCAGTGGATGTAGTTGTGATGGCCGCGCAGCGCCATGTCCTGGCCTGCCGCCGCCGTCCTCGTCGTCGTCTTCGGCCGACCAGTCATTCGATCCCACAAACGAATGGCCTTGTCATCGGATCCGCTCGCCAGCACGTTGCTGTCGGGCGTCCAGGCAAGGCAGCTCACGCCAGCCATGTGCCCGACAAGCGTGTCCATGTGAGCGCCCGTCGCAGCATCCCAAAGCTTGACCGTGGCGTCCGCCGACGCCGACGCGATAAACTTGCCATTGGGCGATATCCTCACCTGCGAAACGGGCCCCGTGTGTCCATGGAGTGCGAGTCGAGGTCTGTAGTTCGGCCTGAAGGGCTCTCGGGGAGGAGTGGTCTGCCGGGGCTGGGGCGTGTACGATTCCATGCGGGTGCGATCTGAGGATGAGGGTGAATCGGAGTGTCTGCGGCGCGACCGACGCTGTGGTGATTCGGAGCTGGAGGTTGAGCGTGATCGGCTACGGGACCGCGAGCGCGACGAGTAGTTGTCGTTTGAGCCGGCGGCACTTGGACTCCTCGTCACGTCGTAATCTGGCGACGCATCGCGGCGGGCCAGGCGATGGCTCGTCCTGCCGTTTGGCGACGCGCCGCGGGAGCTTGAGCGGCGTGAGGATCCATTGCTCGTCCTTCTCCGCTTTTCGGAGGGCATGGGGAAATCGGGCTCGTCTGCTGATTCCATGACTGGTGAGAGTCGTCGTCGTCGTCGTCTACTTTCATGCCAACGTGTGATGTAAGTAGATGGTGGTAGGGCGAGGGAATCGGGATGATGTAATGACATTTTGAGATATATGGGTCGGGTGTGGTACGATTGGCCGGGGAGCCTTATCGTTATCAAAGCTGCAGCTAAAAGGGCTGTACCTTGGTACTTCAGGTGACCTGCACCAAGGAAGCCCATGTGCGCCCGTACAAAGCCAGTGAGTGAGTGAGTGCGGCGAGTTGTGACCAAACAATGCAAATGTACGACTTGATGAGCGGCAGCGGTTGGAACTGCGCATTCATCAATGCCGGAGAGCTGCTCTGTTTTAAGACACCCAGGTACTTATCCACGGGATACTCGTCTATACGCATCCGCACCTGCAAGAGGTTTAACCATCTTCCTGAAAGTAGCATCCCGTTGGACAACGGAATCGGCTGCGGGTAATACGACGCAATTTAATATAATCATCCTCTCCAACGCATGAGCTCACTGGCGGAATTGTCTGCCGAGCCACCTCCCCCAAGGTGCGGGCCGCCCAAGGTAGGCTTGGCTCTCAGTGTGCCAACCTAGTAGTTATCTCTTGTATGATGAGTTTAGCTAATCGTCATACTTCAGAGACTCGGCTAGGGGCGGCACGGCATGGCCCACACCGGTTTCTTTTGTGCTTTCTCACCCTGTTGCCTTTGAGCTCGAGCGAAAGAGAGATGGGAACTCTTCTGTCTTAGGAGTCGATTCACCAAGGAGGAGTGGGTGGTTGGGGTTCCTGGCTCGAGAGGGCCATGCTTGAAGTAAAGTTGCTCGCGTGCTCGTCGTCACGACTGAAGCCCTATTCATACACCTCTCTAACCAGCTTGGCGCCCCTTTCAACGTTCCGTAAGTTGTTCCTCCCACGGCGGAGCAGAGGCATGACGTATATGAGGTCAATATAAGAGTGGGCAGGCTACCGAGTAACTCTCCACGTGTTATGCAGCGAGTTCTGCTCCGTAAGCATCGCCGCTTCCGTAAACGAGAAGATTTGCACTTGACCAATTTTGGTAAAATACAAAAGGCCCATGTAATGTAATCGTTGAGAACCCGTGAACAAGTGTGCTGGTTCGCGGCGCCCTATATGTGACGAGGTATGCTTCGAAGCTGGGAGCCCCGAGAATATTGGGGCAAAAGTCGTAAACCTCGGAGTCTGAAACTGCGCTTTGACATTTGCCCTTTACTTGGCCCACAAAAGCACGAGTAGGAAATGGCATCTGGCCTTGAAAAAAGAACAGAAAACTTAACCTAACAAGGGGGTACTGACAAAACCCTTGTTTTGTCTTCTGCTAGAGAGACGCAGGGTAGTCAAACAGCATTTATTGTCAGGTAGCCAGCCGACGTTTGTTCGTAGCTGCGGGCATCCAGTCGGCATTGGAAAACACGGTGATTATTTTAATATTGGCGGTTATAAGAGAAAGATGTACTAGGTGGTCACTTGTTTAGCACAGCTATTTCTTCTTATCCCCGGGTCATCACTCTGTCGTTGAAATTTAGAACACTCATACGAGCCTTGGCAAGATTTATAACTTCGATAGCTTGCAGAATTACATGAAAATTCTGCTAGTTTCACCTCTTAGTCAAGTTAACTAACATAACCCACCGAGGGCTAGTGCGTACTACGGGATACGTGCTGTGTCACAGCCTCTCTTGTCCTGTAAATCCTATAAACGTCATAAACACGCTGCACTATTAGGCGTCGGAAGACTGTGGCCTTTCTATGCCTGCATGTCATGTTGAAAACACGTGTTTGTGTAGAATATACGATAACTCCGTTCTCTACAATTAGAAAGCTGATCAGAGTTTTAGGACTCGGTGGATATACTCACACAAAGTGTGTCGCCGCTCTGACAGAGCTTCCAAGAGAACATTGGTACATGCATATACACATACAGAGGAACTGAACTAAAGAGTTCATTGCTTCTCATCAGTGTCTGTTAGTTTCTAGTACAGGGGATTGAATACAGAATGCTCGGTGACAGAGCCTCTTTGGCGGGCCTATTCCCAACGCGAAGTGAAATAGAGTATCCGTGCTGTAGGAGGTTTCGACACAAAAGGTTCTTATCGGCTAGGCACAGACACATAAAGGACTGACAGCTGGAGACTAGGTTATTTAAAGGAGAAATACTTTCCGTCACGTCCACCCTGTTGTTAATCCTAGAAAACTTTGGAAGGGTCAACACATCGATTGTTAAAATTAGCGCGCAGCTGTATTCGCAGGGCATGTTGGGGCAAACCTCTTTTATTTCCTTTTCTGTTCTTTCAGATACCGATCCTGGTTGTACGCTTGGACCTTGGTGTTGTATTAGCTGAGGGACGCTTAAATTCGGATTTAGCTTTAGCTGCAGACGTTCTCTGCGAGACTAGGGAGAAGCTTGTCTGAAAGTAAGGGACTAGAGGAGGCGACGTTGGTAGTACTTTGTAGCCTTCCAAGTGTAGCTCGCGGCATCTGACTTGTGACATTCCAATAGAGCTCAACCTCTTTATTTAGTGTTCCCGCCTGTGTCCTGCTAGTTTCTAGTTTGATAACCTCGGTGATGTTGCTTTTATCGTGGGGCTTCCGGGCGAGTGGAATGCAAGACCACAAGCTGTACTCCGTAGGCTGCATCGACTACTGTGTACGGGGTACTGCAGCGCAATGTCCATTCTGTCTAAATAGGTGCTTTGGTATCCCATCGAATGCGTCCCCGACCCAAGCATCGGTGGCGCTTGGCCCATACAATAAGCAGGTCCTCTTTTTTTTTTTTTTTTTTTTTTTTTTTTTTTCGGTGTATGCGTCCGTGTCCGCTGTCCTCTCTCCGCTGTGGCGTCACAAGACAGGAATAGGGTCGTAAGTTCAAAGAATCGATTACTGATTCTTTTTAATCGGCGCTCTCTACCCCTACCATGATCCACGGTCCACGGTCCATGCCCCATGCTCCATGCCCCATGCCCCATGCTCCATGCTCTCTCTACAATGCACTGCCACAGGTTCGTCGAAATCACTGTGCCACTGTGTCCCTCAATGTAACCAATGCAAGGGACGAGCGAACCCGTCACACCTGTTTGGTTCGACGAGTCCGTATTCCCCGGCAGGTAGCTGATCTCGGTAAGGGTAGCCTGAAGTCAGCGACGGCAGCTGTGTGGAGAAACTGATTGGTTGCGTCGGCAGTGCAAACTTGGTGTCTCATGTACTCGGTATAATCAAATCGTTCCGGACATAACGACCGGGGCCCCGCCTTTTGGATAAGGTTTCTTTTTCCGTTTACGGACTGACAGGAGTGCGGGTCCATTGAGCATGTGTCATGCTCGCGAGGCTGGAGTATGGAGTAGGGAGTACTTGCGATGGTATTTTTGTTGTTTCAACCAAGGCTGGGCCGAGACAGGTTCGCGCACCTAGCTAGCTGGTCGAGCTGGTTCGTGGTTGGTGAGGGTGACCGGTCATGGACTCGTAAGCTCCCGCAAGACCGCAAGACACGTTCGAATTGTTACCAAGCTTTGTGGTACAACGATAGTGCTGTCTTGTGAGATCTGGGTTGGCGCCCGATGTTACCCGGGTACCAAGAGTCTTGTTGTTGTCGTCTGGTCCAAGCAGACAGACCGTTGCTGCCAGCTGTCACCAGCCACCAAGTGCCAAGTGCCAAGTGCCAAGTGCCATGCCAAACAACTGCCCCAACTGCCCGTCCAAGTGCCATCTGCCAGCTGCCAGCTGGCAACCACTCGCCTGTCGCTGTCCCCACGCACTTTGGCGATGAAGGAGTCTCGGCTGCCCAACACAACCTGAAAGAGGTAGTTACCCATACCCTGCCCTTTCTCGTCTATGCACGCTCCCACGAACCATATTGCTTCACCATCTTTTGTTGGTCTTTAACGGGCGAAAAGCAAGAACAAGACCGGCTGCATAAACCTCGTCATGCTGACCCTTGACCCCGCACATGTGCGAGTCTCGGAAGGTGCTGGGGTAGTCATGGCATTGCGATATTAGCCCCCACCTGGATTTTATGATTCCGACTAAAGAGGAAACCGCCTTTTCATATTCATCGCACACAATGTCCGGGCGTGGAAGGCGGAAGAGCCGCTGGCCGACGCAAATGTCAAAATGTTGGGGGGTCGACTGTTGCAACGCTCGGGCCCTGCTGCTAATCATTGCCCTTTTCCATTGTTGGCTTTTATGGAGCTATCGATCAATAGACGACGGGTTGTAGGCTCGGAAACCCAAGCAAGGAGCATGACTTGGACTCGACAAGTTCTCCTCCAACTGGTCTGTCTGCCTGATGTCAGAAAGTCATCATTGCTGCGGCTCGATCACCATACGATTACTGCGTCTGTCATCATTCCCGTCCGACAAGGATATTACTAGCGTTGGGCGCTTTCGAGCTGGCAACGTTCCCCCATGTGCATTTGGATTGCTCTGACCTCGCTGTCGTGCCCCCTTCTCCTAACGCTCGACCGTTCGGTTGTCTGTGCAACTACTCGGCCAATTGTCCTCCGTCTATAGATCAGCGGACAACAAAAGTAAGGAGAAGGGGGGAGGGGGAAGGGAACCGGGCAATCGTGTCGCGATGCAGATGAAGAGTTTCGATATTCTCCATCGGTCCATTCATCAGGAATGCGCACAAAGCTGTCGATACAAACACAATATCAAAAGTTTGAGCATGTGTTTTAGCTTGGTGTCTTCCTTATTGGCCTGTTGCGCTATCCTCTATGCTAGACACCTTTTTTTTTTTTTTTTTCTCCTAGTTCTCCCAGTCTCTTGTTCACGGATGAGTCGCCGCCGGCCTTTCCTCACTCAGGGAATTGTTGACTTCAGCTACGCCAAGTGGAGCAACACCAGAGCTGGGGATGTCTCGCGTTGAAATCCACAACGAAATCATAGTGGCCCATAGCTCCTCCAAACCGACTGCTGATTAGCCGATTCAACCCTGTTCGGTTCGGAGCACCGCCATGCATCTCCTACGGCCAGGATACATGAAGAAAGCACATTTCATCGCGTGACATTGGTGCTGAACCGGGGTTCGTTCTGTGCAAAAGTGTCAATCATCACCGATGGAATGCAAGCGAGAACCAATACGGGTTGCCCTGCCTTGGTATTAATTAGCGACTAGGACTGGACCACACCTCTCATCTGCTCATGCCGCAACAGCAATTCCTCATTAGGCCGTGGTCTGGCACATACGTACGCACGACAGGGTCATTCGCGTAAACTGAAAAACGCATTAGGTATCCCAATCGCCGACTACGTCAAGAGCTACCCATTACCAGATCAAAATCGTAATGTGGGACGGGCCAGACCCTGGCTGCTTTGCTCGTCTATGCGTCTATGTTCTTTGTTGCCTGTTTTACCATACCCCGGTCACTGTGACAGTTAGACAATGAATTTTCTTCTTCGGTCGCCTGTTGGGTATTTTCTGAATACCCCCCACCCCTGTGTCATGAGTATTGGAGGATAAGCCGACACTGTCTTGGACATATTAAGAGACGGTCACAAGTAAGTTTCTTGTCATAAAATCCAGTCTTCTCATTCCATCTGGAGAGATGAGGGAGTCAATCACATTTTGCTAGACCCTGTACCCGGCGAATAACACCGAGAGCTGCCGTGACGTAACCCGCGCACTCTCTTCAACCAGCGTTGACTAACCGGTATATCAATCAGCGTTCAGTCTCTTGATCAGCCACACCCATCTCGAGCCGTCTGTGTTCCCGATTTGTCGCACATTGCGTGAATTTGACAACTTGGTTCTCGTTTCTTTTTTGTCTGTACAAAGTCCTGTTACAGCAGCCATCAGTCCCATAGGACACAAATTGATGTGCCTCGTCGCCAAGACCCTTCCCATACTCCCGAGTCCGAGAGCAGGTTGGTCGATATAAGACTGACCCCCTTGAACAACCGTCTTGATCACAATTCCCGCCGTCAGCCACCTTTGGGACTATCCATCCCTTCAATCCTTCTCTCTCCATATCGCAACCCTCTCGAGCCAGTCTCACTTCTGCGCCGTCACGATGTGCGACTTCACCAAAAACTATTACATCTACACGGCTTGCCTGGATCCGGGCGCCCACTTCTGTAGCACGTCAACTGACGGCAGTCCGAAGCACTCGTGTCCTTCTAGCCCGCATGAACGATATATTGTTCTTCCAGAAAGCTGTCCGCTTTGTTGTAAATGAGAACAACACTGAACGGCCATCACCATGCTGGGGAATCTATCCGTACAGCTTGTATCAATTCTCTCTGCATTTTCTTTCGAACAACATCTCGACTGAGGCACATGGGGACTTTGGTGATGCCTATACCGAACCCAGTCACACGTGATGTTCTTGCATCGCTTGTGTCAATGCTGCTCCGAGACGACTTTTGGGATTCTCAGTCCTAGCAACAACAAATTCGCACGCGCACATTGCTGTGTCTTTAATCCGATCAGAAGGACTGTCTGCGGACCTTCCTATATATTCTTTTCTTGGCAAGGTTGGAGTGGAGGGTGCACGGATCGAAACACGGACAACGTGGACACAGCCACGATCATTACAGAACTTGAAGGGAATATTCATATTTCCATATTTTCTACATGTTTACTATTTTTTTTTCTTTTTTTATTTATTTATTTATTTATTATTTTTTTTTTACAGCCCGCTGCAGACAAGACTCGACCAAGTGTCGTGGAAGGAGATTCAGACGCACGTTACTCTAACGCTACCTTCCCTCTGGATTTAGCGAAACACATACAGGGACGCGGGAGTACGGAGCCATTCGCAAAGCCAACCAAAGGCGTAACAGCGATAATTGTCATAAGCCATAGCATGTCAATGAAGGTTTCTTTTTCGTTGTGTCAATTCATCCTTGTTACTTTGCCTGGACTCGGACCTCGTGATGCGACGTATGTATCTCCACACGGACGGTTATACTCGAATCGGGTGGGTATGCAAGGGGTATTCAGGCCGAAAAGTACGGAAGAACAAGACAAGAACGACAATAGGAAAAAGCAAGGCCCGGAAGGAAAAAAAGGGTAGCAGCGGGACCACTTGTTTCATCAGCTGCGCCTTGACATGGCCTGATAAGGTGCTTGGCCAGACGTGCACAACCGCAATCACCAACTCTGATGAAGAATTGAGACATTGGAAATGACGGGATGCAGCCCGAGCCCACGCCCAGGGTTTGAACGAAGAAAAGAACAAAAAGAACAGAGCTTTTTCAATTCAAGAGGAGAGGGTCCGACGACGACAAGGCCCGATGACAACAAAGTTACTCAGGTGGAGACGCGCATTGCATTGAGGTCGTTGAGGTTGTTCATGTCGGGGTTCCGCAGGAGAAGCAAGGTCCGTGTCCCTGCGCCGTCGGTCGAACAGGGCTGGACACCAGCTTCACTATCCCATGCAAGACATGTGACCTGTAAGAAAAAAATATCAGCAGTTTTTTTTTTTTTGCTCCTTTCTTTTTCTTTTCTTCTTTCTCTTCGGGGCGTTGAATATGGCACCGGTGCTCCCAAGTAGAAGTCCTGGGGCGAGCCGATGGCAAGTTTTACTGACAGCCACGTCATGCTTAGTCTGGCCTAGGGAAAAGAAAAACCTTGTTCGCTAAGCCATGAGCCATGAGCCATGAGCCATGAGCTCTAGGTCGTTGAAGCAGCCCGGTCTCTCATGTCTGGGGCATCAACGACTCCAGCTGTCGACGTGTGGGTGGTTAGAACAGTCCAGATAGGAAGGCTCGGAGATGGGAGATTTGCATGACAAGAAGGCTCTGAGGATTACCGGGCACCATTGTCAGAAAGCTTGCGTGTTTCGCGTTCGGTCCAGCCGTGAGAGATGCCAGTGCACTTAGTCCAAGTGAATCCCAACGAATCGAGACCCGAGCGCGCTTAAACGGGTCCGACTCGAAAAATCCACGTTTCTGCACTCGCTGGGCCGCATGTCGTTGATCGTAGTAGTCATTACGTCCTTTTTTTTTTCTTTTTTTGCAAAATACTTTGTTTGAACACGCTCCCCGTACCCTGTGCCCCAATGAAAACAGAATCCAGTTCGTGTTCGTGTTCGTCATTGTTCTTATTCTTAATGCTATGGTAGCGTTGCAGGATTGCAGCATGGTATCCATATGCCATTGAACTTGCGGCCGCTTCCCACGCCGCACTCATCGCTGCACGGACTTTTGTCTTGTAGATGAGCAAATCAGATGTCGTGGAAATGGGGGCGCTAGGCTTGCGGAGGAGGAGGTATGCTTTGCATTCTGCGGCACACACAAAGCAGGTCGATGGTCGATATTAGCATCTGCGAAGGGCAACGCCGAAAATGCCAGAGAGGATCACAAGTATGCCTGACCATTCGATTCGCCTGACGCCAGCATCGGCGCTGTCTTGACGCAGACCGGATGGGACCTCGGAGTGCGCATCTATGTAACCTGACGCTTCAAGAGGCGGGGGCTGCGACGACATGAGCAGGCTGCAGAATCGAATCCAGCAGGGCAACCCATATGATGTGTGTGTGTATTTCGCCGTTTTCCGCGCCAACTGGAAGACGTATTCTGTTCACGTAGGTGCACAGAGCTAGACTCGACTTTGCTTCGCAGTGCCGGTGCTGACCCAAAGACGGCCTCATCTGTCTGCGCAAGCTTCCATGCGTGACACATCATTCGAAGCTACCAGACGCCCATTCGCCGGCTCTATTAGATATGGCGGAGCCCAAAGACGGCGCATCGTGTCTTTGGACGACCACAAAGAGACAGGTCGTCTGATGGCAATACCGAGTACTAGTCTTTTGAACGGCCCTTTTGAACGAGCCCTAACCTTGCTTTATCAAGGCCATCTGTGCGCGCAGGGATACAGGTTGCAACTCGCTGGGAAAACGGAAGCGTGTCTTTTTGACTCTCCGTATAGATTGGTGGAATCGTCCAGCAGGCAAGGGAGAACGCCAGAGTCTCCGTGTCCGGGAATCGGGAATCGGGAGTCGGGAGAGGACTGGATCTGGATCTTGGATCAACGGAAGCGTGGTGAGTTGGTTGATTGATGCCCTGCCGTGCCACAAAACGTGCTGTTGGCATCAATCCATGATTCACAAAGCGGAGAGAGAGGAGGCATGTTTGCCTTCGCCCCAGATGGCTTCCCTTGGAAATGAATCTTGCCTCGTCGGAACACTTGATCATAGGCACGGCTGTCAACAGCTGTCGAACTCCCCCCCCCCTCCTTCCAGGTGCCAGGGCCCACATTGTACCGTCGCCCGGGCCGAGGCATCTTCCCATCTCTCGTCCACATCAAACCCGGACTCGGAAGCAGAAGACGGATGAGCTCGGTAGAGTCAGCAACGCCACGCCAGCCCGAAAACCCCGTCTCTGTGCAAGAAACAACTATAGCCTTTTCGTCAAGGCAAGGCAGAGAACAGCCAAAAACCGATATTGCTTCTCCACTCCGTGCCGCACCTCGACACGGGATCCCGAAAGTGAGCCCTCCCCCGCAAGTTCGCCCATCGTCCATCGGGCAGGCATCGGCGCTCATAAAAGTATACATTCCAAACAGGCCGGCACCTCGTCTCGTTCCAAGGAGCAACCCTTTATTTTTTATTTTTATTTTTTGCCAAGATATCAAGCAAAGCAAGGTCTTGCAAGACGCTGTTGTGTGCCCACCCCGAGCTGCGATGCCGGTTCCCGACTCTACGTATCTTAGCCCCATCTGGCGAGATGGCCTGTTCAGTTGAGTTTCATGCCCGCTGTCTCGAAGACGCGTCGTGAGCGCGTCACACGTGATAGACTTTTTTTTTTTATCTTCTGTTGCCGCTGGGCCTTTTTTGACGAGCATGGCGCTGACTTTGTGTGAAATCGTCTTGCAGATGGTCGTGTCGTCTTTGTGACGGGTGGTGCTGGGACCATCTGTAGCATGCAGACGAGGGCCTTGGTCCGTCTTGGTGCCAACGCTTGCATCATCGGAAGGAATGTGGAAAAGACGGAGGCGGTCGCCAGGGATATTGCAACGGTTCGTCCTGGTGCCAGGGTCGTTGGGATTGGCGGATGTGATGTTCGCAAGGTAAGATGCAACACGTCTGGTTCCGTCACTGCCCGTGGCCATTGCTTTCAGGTCAAAAGCCCCCAATAATTCACCAGGAACATCGCCATTTAGCCAGTCAGTCATTTTCAGCGAGCGAGCTTGCTAACTCGTAGAATGCAGGCGGAAAATCTGAAAGCAGCTGCGGATAGATGCGCAAAGGAACTTGGAGGCATCGATTTCGTCATGTGAGTGAGGCGAGCTTGTGACATGCTCTTTTTCCGTTCCTCTGTCCTCTTTCCTCTCTCATTCTACACCGAGGCGTCACAGAGATGCGGGTTCTGACTTTCAAACCAACCCACAGTGCCGGAGCCGCAGGCAACTTCGTCGTGTCCATGGAAGGAATGAGCCCCAACGCCTTCAAGGCCGTCATGGACATCGACGTCCTCGGCACATTCAACACCATCAAGGCCACCATGCCCTATCTCCTCAAGAGCCCCGACGCGCGCATCAACTACGTCTCAGCCACGTTCCACTACACCGGCATGCCCATGCAAGCCCACGTGGCAGCGGCCAAAGCCTCGGTAGACGCACTCATGGCGTCGGTAGCTCTCGAGTACGGGCCGCGCGGCATCACGAGCAACGCCATCGCGCCAGGGGCCATTGCAGAGACGGAGGGCACGGCGCGACTGCTCAGCACGGACGAGGCGGCGCTGAAGTACCACTCGAGGGCCATCCCGGCGGGCCGTCTCGGCACCGTCAAGGACATCGCCGATGCCACCGTGTACCTGTTCAGCGCGGCGGGCTCGCACGTCAACGGGCACGTCTTGGTCGTGGACGGCGGTGCCTGGAGGCGGCAGGGGGGAGTTTCCATGGGCGGGACGGAGATGCAGTATCCTGATTACCTGCTGCCCGAAGGCGAGGAGCCCAAGGTGAAGCTGTGAGAAGGGGGAACAATGTACAATTTTTTGCTTTGATGTTGTTGGTAGAGTAGAGTAGAATTGCACGTTGATGTGTGTGTGTGTTTTTTTTTTTTTTTTACCAGATCAAAACTGCCATCTGCGCGAACGGCACGGCATTTTCTCGTTTGCGCAAAAGGCAGACGGACAGAATACAAACTGTGTATACTGAGCTGTGATACCTTGTAAGCATCAACGTTAAAGAAAGAAACAACAGCACCTACATGACGCAAGAAACCCACGTCAACGTCTGAGGGACCGACTGGACAGAACATGGGGAGGCGAGTGTCCTGCCTAGGAACAAATCTACTCCGAATTCCCTGTATACCTCGTCTACGTCGGGCGGCCGCCCATCGCTCCTTCCGCAGCCAAGCAGCGGGGTTCAGGCCCCGCGCCCATCTAATCAATCTCATCGCAAGACGGCACGGCTTCGGGGATTTTACAAAATGGGTTCCCTTCTTCTTCTTCTTCTTCTTCTTCTTCTTCCTCCTCCTCCGCCTGCCCCCTCCCTCCCTCCAAGCCCATCGTCGTCACGCACCCCATGCTCTTATTAATCGGCCTGGCCGGTGCCGCCGCCGCCGCCGCCGCCGCCGCCGCAGACGAGCGAGTCCTAGCCGCCTACATCTTCCACCGCCACGGCGACCGCACGGCCAAGGCCTGGCCGCCCACCAGGCTGACGGCCCTGGGCACAGCAGAGGTGTACTCGTCGGGCAGCTTCTACCGCGCTCGCTACGTGCAGTCCGGCGCGGCCCTCCGCCTCGCGGGCATCAGCGCGGACGCGCCCGTGCCGTCGCAGCTCCTCGTCACCGCACCCCTCGACACCGTCCTGCAGGACTCGGCCGCCGTCTTCCTCCAGGCGCTGTACCCGCCGCCCGCGCGCCAGGCCGAGACGCTCGCCAACGGCTCCGTCGTCGAGGCGCCCCGCGTCCAGCTCCCGTATGTCTCTGTCCAGCCCATCAGCGACGCGGCTAGCCCCCGCGCTGCCGAGGACCGGGCCTGGCTCCAGGGCGCAACGGCCTGCGACGCCGGCGTCGCCAGCTCCAACAGCTACTTCAGCTCGCCTGACTACGACGAGGTCGCTCGTGACACGGCGGCTTTCTATCGCGACCTGCTGCCTGTCATCAACTCGACTTTTGGCGCCGGTGCTGCCAGCTTCAAGAACGCCTACACGAGTACGTTCCCAACACCAGTTCATCTTTTCCTGATACACAACCAAACAGTAACGTGCAATGAAGAGAACGGGAACTGAGAGCTAACTTCTTTTTTTTTTGCTTTTTTTTTTTCTCTCCGCTGCCAGTCTTCGACTACATCAACGTCGCCAAGATCCACAACGCCACCATCCCCTCCAGCGCCCTCCTCACCAACGCAACCCTCTCCCGGCTCTACGGCCTCGCCTCCATCCACGAATGGAACCTCGCCTTCAACGCCAGCCAGCCCGTCCGCGCCATAGCCGGCTCCGTCCTGGCCGGCTCCGTCCTCCGCGCCCTGCAGGCTGTTGTCGACGGGACAAGGAGCCCCCCCCGCCTTCTCGTCCAGTTCGGCGCCTACGGTACCTTCATGTCTTTCTTCGGCCTCGCCCAGCTGCCCAAGGCGAGCCCGGCCTTCCATGCCATCTGCGACTACGCCTCCTCCATGGTCTTTGAGCTCTACACCACCAGCCCAGCTGCCCAGCCGTCTCCGGACGACATCAGCGTGCGCTTCCTCTTCGCCAACGGCTCCGCCGCCGACGCGGGACTCAACCCATTCGCCCTCTTCGGCCAGGACAAAACGTCCCTTTCCTGGACGGACTTCAAGGCCGGCATCGATCAGTTCGCCATCAAGGACAGCCAGCAGTACTGCCAGCAGTGCGGAGCCACCAGCGTCTATTGTGCTGTAAACTCTTCTGCCCACGGCGACCATGCTTCTGCCCAGTCTGGCAATGACCGTGATGGCGGCGTCTCCAAGTCCGTCGCCGGCGTCATCGGCGCCCTTGTCACGCTCGTCATCATCCTCGGCATACAGGCTGCTGTGATGCTGCTCGGTGGGCTTCGGCTCGTCAAGAAGTCGGCTTTGCTTGGACGTCGTAGCCAGGAGGCTGATAGTGTGAAGGGATGAGGAGTATTGTGTGAAGTCTCGCATAGAGCACAACATCTCTGCTGAGTTTTATGTTCAAAGGAAGAAAGAAAAAGACAATTTATGTATAATCATCTTTGGAAAGATATGATGTCTATGACTCATGACCCGTCTTGCTTGCATCTCGCAGCCAGGAGGCTGATAGTGTGAAGGGATGAGGAGTATTGTGTGAAGTCTCGCATAGAGCACAACATCTCTGCTGAGTTTTATGTTCAAAGGAAGAAAGAAAAAGACAATTTATGTATAATCATCTTTGGAAAGATATGATGTCTATGACTCATGACCCGTCTTGCTTGCATCTCGCAGCCTGGAGGCTGATAGTGTGAAAGAGTAAGGAGTATTGCGCGAAGTCAAACATAGAGCACAACATTTTTGCTCAATTAATGCGCTTTCAAAGAAAGAAGAAAAGGACAATTTATGAATGGATCGTTTTTTTTTTTTTTTTTTTAGAAAGACATGATGCCAATGATTCATGACCTGTCTTGCTTGAAAATAAATGTCCAACCCGTTCACGATAATCACGATTAATACCCACCAGCCACCTAAACGCGTACGTGCAAAATTCAAGTTCGAGACAGACCACTTCGTGGACATTGCCGACTCATCCAGACGTCCGAGAATAAATTTATCACATTCAGCTCAGATTACTTTATCAAGATTTGATCAAAACTAAGGACACTATCTCGCAGAGCACTGTCCAGCCCACCCTTTGCCATGCGCGCACGCAAGTCGAGGATTTGAGGCACGCTCGATTCCATTCATGGTCCTCCATGGTAACAAGTCAAGTGAAATCAAATGATTGTGGTCCCGTCTCCACGCAAAATACTTCACCGCAGATGTGTCAGAGAAAGCAGGTCGTTGTGCGCGTAGAAGGCTCTGATCCGTTTTCCGAAAATCCCTATGCATTAATCATTAGCAAAGGAAGACCAGCTGGGACTGCACCTCCGACGGGACTTACATAACGGTATGGTCAAGAGGCAAACAACCATCTGGATAGACGCCACTGTAAAAAACACTGTTTGAAATCCGCCACCAATGACCCAGTCGTATGCATAAAATGTCAATATGCAGCTGAAGATGTTTTTAAAGATAATCATGAGTGTAAATCCTTCCACAGTCAAGTCACCTACCCAAGGTCTGTTAGTTGTGTTTCCATCGTTGTCGAGCTGGGACGAAAACAATATACAAGTCTGACAGGGGAGGGGCACTCCGACGTACGGTAAGCATCCACAATGTAGAGTGAGCTAGCCACAGTTCCAATAACCATACCGCCAACCTCAAAGGCGAAGAAGACCAAAGGAACGGCGTACGAGTATTGACCAGTCAGGAGGCGGTCTGATGTTATGCCGAAGCCGTACAGACCAACGCCAGCTGCCAGCAGCATAGGGATAACCAGCACAAGTCGAAATTCTGGCTCATAGTTGCCGTTGTTGCGTCTGGTGAGCATCCTCGCCACAGGATCGGCCATAACTGCGGAGATGACGAATCCAATCACAGCTCCAATGAATGGCGCGACATACGTCAAACCCGTCTTTTCTTCTCCCCAGAAGAAAGGCGGCCCAATGAAGATGACGGCGATAATGACTCCAATGAAGATGGTCCATCCAATCATGGTGCCCTGGATCAAGCAGCCCCAAATAAAGGCTGGGTTCGCAAGGAGAGGGAAGGGTCGAAACAGCAGGACCCAATATCGTTCGTGCGTTTTTCTTCCATCAAACAACGACATTGATTCGATAAACGTCTTCTTAGGCGAGTTTGCATCACCGATGGGTTGCATTGCTGAAGAGGGAGGAAACAAGACGAGACCCTTTTGACGAGGCGCCTGCTCGCCAGAATCTGTGGCCGCATTCTCCGAGTTGGGGGTTGGCGCAAGCTTTTCTTCCTGGACGAATTCATCGATATTCAATCTTGCTTCTCGACGATATGCTGTCTCGGGGCAGAAGAGAATGACGGCAGGAAAGACGGCGGCAGAGAAGATGGCCACCAGGTAGAACGACCACTGCCAGCCGATGCTGTGGGTGAGCTTGCCTACAATAACAGGAGTAATGAACGCACCGCCGAACACGGCAAGGTTGGTGAATGCCATGCGTATACCTCGCTGGTGAACGCAGTACAGGTCGCCAACAGCGGCATTGAGCAAGCTTTCGAACGGAGCGGTACCGACGCCTTGAAAAAATCGAGCTGCAATCATGCTGTGGTAGTTGTGCCTTTGCGGATCTGACTGTTTGTACGACAGTTCGGGGTCCTTGTAATGGTTGAAGTTGCCGGCAGCTCCTCCCCATGCGCTAGAGAAGACGATGATAACAATTCCCAGCAAGAATAGATGACGCTTTCCCCAGACGCGGCCAGAAGGCACGAAAAATATGGCCGCACAACCAGCGCCAAGCAAGTAATAACCTGTCAGACCGGCCGTGTCTGAAAGCGTAGAGGTGTACCAAGCGGAAAGCACGAGAGTGTTGGAGGCGAGGATGGCACCAAGAGCGGTGGCTAGGATGGCAGCAAGGCTGAGGATGAAGGTGATGAGATCTCGTTTCCATAATGGCCAATTCAAAGGATCGTTCGGGTCGTCGGAGGGTTGGGGGACCTAAGAAGAGTAGTGAGACATTGGACTTGACGCCAGCGGGCAGCCGCGAGCCGTGGAAGCATGGAAGCATGGAAGGAGAGAAGCATGATTGAAAAGGAGAAGCTGGATTCCCTTCAGTTGGCGCCGGACATGTGACGTACGAGAATAATGGGCACTTTGCCGCCATTGTCGCATTTCAAAACTTGGACGTCACCGGTGGCTTCCTGCAGACGGCTCGAATCGTTGAAGTATCTCATAGTACCTGGAGACGCGGTCTGAGTTTAGTCGGTCTTGGGGACGCCGAGTTGCAAAACATATCAGATGACATGCTTGGTTCGAGGGCGAGGAGTGCACGTACCTGGGACCGTTCCCTGGGTCCGTGGCTCCAGTATGCCGAGACCCATCGTGACTGAACAAGTCGGCCGCCGCAATAGTGTCGAGAAAGAATAGTCTTTAGCGCAAAAGGTCGCAATCGTGTGGCAAGGAGAAGATAGAGCCAGGCATGACGTTTAAAAGTCGCACGCGAGGGAAGTCAGGGGGAAAGCTGAGCTGGAAATCGGTAGTTCAATCACAAGAAGAAGGTGTGCAGACTGACTGTGGACTTGTTCCACTCGCATCCGACGGTCCCTACCACCCACAGATATGGATGGGCCCTCCCTCTCCAGCTTGGTCCATGTGCAGTTTCTGTCTGGTATCAATTGGAGATACCTCACCTCTGTGATTATGCCTATTTATTTATTTATTTTTTCTTCTCCCTCTTCTTCTCCCTCCTCGTCTTCCTCGTCGTCTATTTTTTTTTTTTTGTTTTTTTTTTCTCCTTGTTCAGTTTTCTTTACAAAATATGCTCTAGGGCGGAAGCTTCAACCAATCAAAGGCCTCCAACAGGGCTCCTAAGACATGACAAGTGCTTCAGCCAATCGCATTGAAGAAGCCAACTTGACGTCTCTGAGGCTGGAGCCTGAACAATTTTACCCACAACGTCATTACTTTTTTTTTTTTTTTTTGTCGCGCATCGTTAAGGCACCCGATTTCGCCTTATATCATGCATTCCTGTATATTGTATATACGTTTCAGGGGCCATGTTGCAACTGCCGAGAATCAAATGGTATTGCCAGACTCTCCGTCGAGCCCGAATTGACAGAATCAACACAGGTGCGACGGCCCTTGAGGCCCGTCCGTCAGGTAATTAATGGGTTGTGTTCGCTTAACTTCTGCAAGGCACCCTCGACTCGACTTAAACAACCCATCGCCTTGATCGTCGCTGATACGCAGCTGCTGTCGTCCCATGTCTCTCATGTCTCTCTCACGTTCCCACTGGCTCACGGAACTTGGCCATCCCAAGCCCATCAAGGCACATTTGACACATTCCCAGCAGCCCCAGTCGTTTATCCTTTGCCCTTGGTCATATCCACGCCAACAAAAGCAAGCCTCACTCTGAGCCAATTTCCCCATCCTCAGCAGTCCTCCTCACCGCGCCACCGGCTCATCCGGCTCCTTCAAACCTCAATGGCCTTCTCCGAGACGAGACGGCCGTATCTCCAATTTATATCAGCCAATACCACCCCAACCGCATACGCCAGCGTTGGCCCGTTGGCCCGCTGGCCCTTTATCCGTAATCCCCCATCGATCTCGTCTCTCCATAACCGAATCGTCCATGTGTCCCGCACATGTTGTCCGCAAATGTATCATTCCCAAGACGAATACATCCAGTCTTGAGCCGAGCTCCCTTCGATCCATACTCCAAACTCTCTGCTTCCGTCTTGTTCTGTTACTAGCATAATTGGACGGAAACTCGGGGGGCCGTCAAAACATTCATCCAGGTCCTTTTCCGTGAGTTTTTGCATCAAATTGCTCGGGCCCCTGCAAGATAGGCCACTGAAACACGACACGTCCCGGGTAAACACTCCTGCGCCTATCTATGCGCTGCGTCAATGAGACCATCCCAAGTTGTTGAGTACATTCGCATTCTGTCAATTATCCGTCTGCCGGCCTTTTCTAAACCCTGGCCTCATGCAAGAGCCAAATTACCCCATAACTACCTTTACCCGTCACCAGAAACACACTTCCTTACCCTTACCATTCCGCGACGCTGCTTTAGCCGCGGCGTCGTTAAAGCTAAGCCTGGTCGGTTGGCGACTCAAGCCGTTATCATTCCACAATCCAATTTCATCCAGCAGTGGAATCAAATCCAAAGCTGGCTCCAAGATTTCACCATACATGTCATCCTGTTGCCTTTCGTCCCACCATGGGCACTTCTCCCCCAGTGATAATTCGACATTGTCTTTTAGGAGTCCTTCCAACTTCGGCGATGTTAGATGGGCTTCGAACCAGGCCTCTGCGTCTCCGGGTATTACCCATTGACGTCGGTTGTTCTTTGCCTGGCCTGGTTCTAGCCTCTGGAACCCAACAATGGAAAGAACACCGTCACAACTCTTGGCAGAGGTATAACGGGTGACGTGCTGTATCTCAACTGTCGTGATCGATCCGCATGATTGGTCTGCGGTGAACTCGAAACAGTAGCCCCTATTGTCAGGGTTGCTATATGCTATTAATCTAATATGCATAGGTGTGTACAGGCATTTAGTGCACTAACCTGATCTTGAGTGAATCTGTAATTTTACTGCCGATATCCCTATGATCTGAGCATGTGTTCAAGTTCAAAGAGTGATCAACAGCTATCTTCATATCCCATGCGTGGTGCACACAGTGCACAAATGCAGAGCGTAACTCGGATGTTAAACCTTGGCAGCTGAACTCAAACGTGTCGGCATTAATAGCAACAATGAATGCCTTCCCACGAAATTCACAGTGGACTCGGTATGTTTTCAAAGATTGGCCTGGTATCCATGATTGCTGAGTGATTGTGTTGATGTCGGAGTGAACAAGTGATAGTTTTGGCGAGAACCTAATATTGCCCAGTGGAACAGAATTCAGTCCCTGCAAAAGCCCTTGCATCTCCCAGTGCGGACCCCCACTTCCGATATCCACCTCTCCATTACTAAGGTCGATAAGGTAAAAACGGCCGAATTTTAGCTGAATACTGACGTTGCCTGGACAGTAAGCCAGCAGTGGCAAGATTGGTTGTAAATTTATTTCGACTAGTTTCACGACATGTGGCCGACTTTGCTTCTGTATGGTAATAATCAGTGGAATGTCAAAGATCGACGGATCAATATTTCATTCCAAACCTTTAGTGGCTTTGGCTTTGGCTTTGGCTTCGGCTTCGACGTAGGTGGGCCAAGAGTTGCAGGTGGATCGTCATCCAAAAGCGAACTAACAAGGGGCTGCTCTTGCCACTCTTGGGTCATTTCGTCCGTACCAAAGTCCAGAAGGTCAAATAACTGAGCAGGAATTTGCGTAGGGACTTCATTCACTTCTTGAGGCGAAGGACGCCTGTACTCTATATTACACGAGTTTACTTTTGCCTCTTTCGCCCGAAATTCAAGCAATCGAAACTGGGAGGTTAGCAAATCCGGTTTTATTCCCCTTATTGAGCGTCGAGCCTGGTTGTTGATACACTGGTTGTTCGGAGACACTGCTCGTATAGTGACCGCTGATGCCCATTTATCGTTGTCTGTTGGAAATTGTGGGTATGTACTCTTATGGAGACCAAGGTGAGAAAGGTATCGATACGAGAATTGCTCATCGTGTTGTTTAGTGTATATGAAGTGGTGAGCGTTGGCGAACGACGTGATATTCTATTGATAGGAAAAAATTAGCTTGGAGCAATTTTTAGATAGTCACTGTATCTAACCGTCAATGAGAGCAAGGCGTTAAGACCCGAGCAAGCATTTCGTAAAGACTGCTCGCTGTCAGATCCGATATATAAAATGGTTTTTGCCATGTTATAAGACACAGTGCAGGATGGAAAGAAATCAGTTGTAGGAGGGAAGTTTGAAAAAATGCCCATAGCGCCGACTAGATCATCCCAGTTCCAGTCCATAGACTCGGATGCAGGCCAGATCGCCTTGAATGGAAGGCATTGCATGGACTCGGGATATTGGAAAGGCGTAAAGTCACCCGCATCGCGGAAATTCCTCACCGGCCATGGCATGACGATGGAGTTAGGACGTACGTCCGCGAGCACGCCATGATAATCTTCGAGTTTCTCCGGGGGGCGTGCTACTTTCTCAGTAATAGCGATCAATATTTGCGTAATTTCGCCTGTTATCTTTTCTCGTAATGGGGCGGGTGCCACAACCTTGAACCACGACATATTAGGTTCATATAGGATCTCGAAAATCTTATTATTATGCTTAGTGTTTAGACTTTTACTAGCTGAACCGCAGTCATTCAACTTACTTCCATTGACGTTTCTTTGACTTTCTCTACTACATGAGCGACACCATACGCTTTAAGGGGTGGGTTACAAGCAACGTAAAATTCACTGTACCCGTACGCAGCCATGGTGACAGTGAGCGTTGACTGTGGAACGTTGACTGTGGACGTCGAGATTCAGGAGTCAATATTTGACGAGGAAAGCCGAAGGAAAAAGGGGAACAGTAGGCAAAGGTAAACAGAGAGAAAAAAAAACAGAGAGAAAAGTCAGAAGAGGGAGAGTTAAAGAAGTATGGGCAATTAAAGATTTTCTTCACGAACGGAAGGAACAAAAATAGTAATACGGCAAGTGGCAGGGGTAGAGGCAGGCCCTCACGTCAACCAGGACAAGCTTGAAGATCAGTCAAAAAGACAAAATATCACGTAAAATTCTGTTTACCTCTATACCGACCCGAGAAACCTATCCCGGCAGGATTATAGAACAGTGATGTTGCACGAAACTCAAAAGTCGTTTTGCGGCCCGGGCTATCAACGATCAGCATCTCCGTGGGATGCTCTCGATCGTATGCTGGAGGTCAGCAATGTTTCAAGGACATGTGTAGTAGGATTGTGTCGGTAACTCACCTGCTGGGTGAAGATGATACTGGAGATTTGAGAAAAAAGAGGGAAAATCCTGGGGAGACACGAATGGGTCGGGAGCTCTTATGTGGGAGGAGCGGGCCTGTCAACAGCTGCCCTAGCAAGGTGCGACCAGGTGTTGACACTCGCTGCAACTGACTGGCAGTGAAACAACAATAAAGCCTCATAAGCACTTTGGACACAATTGAATAGAGTTGAAGAAAGAAGAGAATCCACACACACAATGCATTTATAATCAATTATGGTATCTGGCTTGGTTGAAACCTGTCAAAGCCCCTTCCCTTTTCACTATGTTCCTCCCAAACCGTTTGGTCGCAGATGTATCTTTCCTCTGGTCAATCCCGGGCCTATTCTACTGGTCTTATTCAAATGTTTAAAAGAATTCAAGAGTGTATCATTAGAGTCAAAATTTGATAAGCAACATGCCATATCGAAAAAAAAAAAGAAAAAAAAAAAAGGTACCAAGACAAGATAAAGCAGAGGATCGGCCTCATTCTAAATGCTCAAGGCTTAGGAAGAGCCATGGTGAAATATTGAGGGAAGCAGCAAGACAAGACACAAAATCATACCCCAGCGCCTCATAAAATTCCGTCACAATATGATGTTTCCAGAAGAGTGCTCCGTCGAGTTTCGTCATGCCGAATACCGTGGGCATCTATGCTGCTAATAAAATAGAAGAAGGGATAGAATAATGCAGTAAGCGATGCATCAATGAGGCTAGAGATGGTAGCGCCTGTTGTCTTCGGAGTATGTAGAAAGGCGTCGAGGCCGCGATTGCGAAGGATATGGTAACGAGGAGCAAGCAAGTTTTGGTTGAATAGATGAGGCGAAATGGAGCGAAAGGAGCCCAACGCCGTTGCTGGCCAAGTTTGCTGGCCAAGTGACCATACTCCCCTTGTGGTTAAGTAATTCGGAGAAGGAGTGAAGTTTGGGAAGCAATTAGGAGGTCTGGGAAGGTCATTCAGCCCCCTTCACGTTTTGCTTCACATTTAACGCCCACTTGAGTTTGTGCAAAGTCTCTCTAGCCTCTTCCAGTTGCTTCTCCTGCTCCTCTTGCCTCTGTTTCGCACTCATTTTGATATCCCGCAGCTCGTCTTCCTGGGTCTTTTTATATTCCTCAAAGAGACGCGCAATCTCCTCTTTTTCGCGTCGCAATTCTTTGATGTTGTTGTCCTGCTGCTCACACAGGTCTCTCAATGTTGTTATCTTATCGTCATCTGATCTGCGCTCGTCAACAATGGTATTAATTTCCCCCCTCAGTTTCGAGACGGTACGTTTGACCTCCTCGCCCTGCTCACGCCAATGTGAAGAGATGGCATTGTACCGGCCTTCCATCAACTGCGCATAACTCGTTGCTTCCTCAACCCGGACTGTAGTCTCGACTTTTATTTTGTCCAGCTCCTCTTTCCAGCTCCGTTCACTCTGCCGAGCAGCTTCTGCTTTGCGCTTCTCCAACTCTACGGCTGTCGTCAACGACTCAACCTGACGCTCCTTTCGAGCAAGCAGAGTCTTGGTAACATTGCTTTCCAGCAGCCGACCTTCATACTCGTTCATCATGCGTTCCATCTTATCTTCGACCAACTTAGCTGCCAACTTGGCCTCTTCTGCCCGCAATCTTTCGATCTGGATATCTCTCTTGAGGGCATCGTTGTCACTAACAAGCTTGTTGATGACCCGACCGGTCTTTCCAAGGCCCGCTTTTCCAATAGTTGAATCCCACTGTCCAGTGTCTGCGTCTTCCGGTATCGTTGACGAATCGTGTGGAGTGGAAGGCACTATCGTCCGTACGCCATTGCTGCTCCATCTACTCGGCGTTGTCGTTTCACTCCCTGTGTCATGTTTTAACCTTGTAGTTGACGGCGTGCGATGTAGTTGTTGTTGCTGTAGTGGTTGTGGTAGTGATTGTTGCTGGCTATGGCCCCCCATGCAAGAAATGGCACTGGCTGTGGAATTGACGCTGCCTGTGAAGGTACTGCGCTTGCTGTCCGGACTAGAATCGGAGCCGTCGAAGCTAGGGACGCTTCGAATAGTGGCCGTCCTGGCAAGAGCGTGTTTTGCAGCGTTGTGCGAAGGTGAGGGACGTGCTGCCGTCATGGTGTTCATCGTGCCTGTCGAGGCTGGTGTAAGGATCGTTGCCGGTAAAGCATCTAGCACAACGGGGTCGATGGACGACGTAGTTGCAGTAGCTTTGGCAAAGGCGAGAGTTAGCCAGACGAGGATTTCGATCAAGGACGGTTGTTACATCAAGACAGCAAGCAGATGCGGGATGACAGAGATGAAAGACGGACCGGTAGGGAAGGGTCTAGCCAAGCCTGATTTTTTCTTCGTCCTACGCCGGCCCGGGGATGGGGATGTAACAGTGACAGACCGTCGATGGGCTAGACGCCGGGGAAGGCAAGGGCTTGGCCCACATAGACCGTGGCGCAGACACAGATCCAGGAACGTGAACAAGTTGACGCCTGCGGGAGAGAAGGGGGCAGGATGAAGCGGCTTGGTGAATGGCAAAGTCCCGCTGCTGCAAGCAATTCCGAGGCACGTGCAGAGCGCATCCGAGCGGTAAAGTAGAGCGAGAGCGAACTGAAGAGAGAGGAGCGAGCGTCTATCCGTGTTGTTGTCAGGACGCAGATGCCGTAGTCTGTGTAGTCTGCGAGGTAGAACTGAGCGAGGAACTGGGTACCTGTACCTAGGTAGGTACTGTTTGCCCCCCCCCCCCAAACCTCGTAGGCGCCTTAGGTAACACTCAGGAGCCGTCGGTTTTCTTGTACCTCCGCCCTTGCAGAGGTATCTACTGCGGTACCTGGTACTTCAAGGTATACGGCATGTACTTCGTATATGTGGAGGCAATATGAATCCGAATCCCTGCACAGTTCACAGTTCCACCGCCTTGTGGCGGCCCCTAAGCCCCAGTACCACCAGGTCCAACCTTGGACTATCCCCAGCAGTCCCCAGCAGGCCCCAGCAGGCCAGGCATGAATTTAAATTTAGCAGAGGATCGTCGGGGCGATGATGTACGGAATAAAGTCCAAGACAAGACCACCGTCATCCCCTCAACGGCAGTGAAAGTGGGCGAGCGTCACATGGTTGCTCCGCCAACCCTCCCTTATGCAGCGCAAAGTGAAAGGAAAACAAGGACAACAACGAAGCCGTGACGCCCAAGTACCTGGTCCTGGTGGCAGTACCGAGTACAAGCAGCCCGTACGGAAGCAAGCACAAAGCACGTCAACAACTTGCTGTTCACATCAACCTCAGCAACGCCATCCAGCTTCAACCATCCGCGTCCACTTCGGCGACCGCGCTAAGCACGCCACGCACACGAGCCCGTTCTTTTGACCTGGGTCGGCTAGACAACAAAGAGACGCGGCAGATGACGATCTGCACAATGCGTCATGCACGACGCCCAATCCCCCATCTCGACACCCAAGGTGACGAACCACGCTCACGAGCAAACGGCTCTTGTCGCGTCAATCTTTTCAACACGTCTTATCGCAATCCATTCAATATTCGGACCCTCATCCTGGCGCAGCCGACTTCCAACCTAAAGGAGGTGTTCGCTGCTCAAACAGCGGCCGTGTTTCGACACAGCAGACGTAGACGGCTGTTTTGTCCGAAGACATGTTCGGCACCACTTGCCTCATCCAGTTCATACCTTTGCCGCGCATTGATGTCCACAGCCGCTGTTTAAGAAGCATCGTCCAATTAATGGGTCTATTGAGTATTGACCGCGTTGTAATTGTTTTGAGTAGTGCCCAGCTTTTCATGCGAGCCGACACCCGCGCCTCATGAAGCGTTACCACCAAACCACTTACATCGAAAAAAAAAAACCCTTACATGCGATACAGCCATCGCCACCCCTGTACCAGAGCCGACAGGCATCCATTTCTCCTAAGAATAAATATTGTGTTTCCGATTGAACGCCTTCACTGTATGCTTCATTCCGTGTATGGTGTACACACCAGATTCCGCTGCGTAAACGCCTACTGAAAGCCATTTTCTAGGCAGACGTCCTTCATGTTGCATAACTGGGAAATCTTACGAATGCCACTCACGCTGCAATGGCGGTTCCTGTCGTGTTTAAGACGCTCTCTCCTCCGTTGGCCTTGGCCTCAGCCATTTCCACAAATCCCGGTCTGTATTTAGACAAATACTTGGACGCCATTGGCCGCGCATCCTCGACTGCAAAAAAAAAAAAAGATTATCAGCATTCAGTATCAAAGATATGAGGTACGGTTGTTCTGATAATGAGATATCATTTCACTCACACTCAGTCCAAATATCCTGCACGGTGTCGAGAGCAATCTCCTTGACGGGTGGTCGCATCATGGCTAGGTACAGCAGACTTGTCAAAGCCAGTTGAGTGACGCTGGGGTCGCGGCACATATTCTTGACTCGAGAAAGTATGCTGCGGTTCAGCTCGGGAATTTCGCTTAAAAAGCGCGTCAATACCTTGTCTTGTGGATGGAGATATGGGAGAAAGCCGTTGATGAGTCGCAGTGCCGTTTTCTCGTAATTTTGTACATGGTCGCCTCCTATCCGTGTTTGTATTTTATCGTTGTACCACTCTTCGCACAGCCATGATACGGCAACGTCGATGTGTCTGCGGAAATCCTCCATGATGTAGTTATACAGGACATCTCTGATGTCGTGGCTGAATGACTGCTGCCGAGGAGATCCATCCTCTTCACTTTTGACCACATTCCCTTCGAGTCCCGTGGTTGAGCGCGTAGCAAGCCGCGTCAGAATAGTCATCCATGCATCTCTGGTGCCTGAGCTTGCCGCCAGTCGCACAAATCCAGCCTTGCTCTTCTTGCCTGTTGGCTCTTCCAAAGACTTCATCATCTCCACCACTCTTGCCACGGTTCCGCTGCCTGCTGCCAGCGCCATTTGCGGCGTGAGTTGAGGCGGTTGAGGCATAGTGAAGGAGCTCAATGCTAGAGTTGTATCCAAGGCTGACAAGTCTTGTAAGTTTGAGGAGGAGCCGTCAAGTTTATTCAAAAGCTGTTCAGTATCCTCAGCTTGGTAGAAGTCTGGCTCATAGTCGTCATCATCGTCATCTACACCAAGTGGCGCTGTATTGGGATTCAGTTCAGGAGCAGGCTCATTTGCCACAGTATTTAACCGTTCCCGTACGCCATCAACTGCTTTTGCAAGCAACTGGGCGTCTATGCGTGACAGTGAAGTGACTGCAATCTTTGATATCATGGCAACGGGGACTTGTGCCAGATCAAACGACTTCAAGCCCGAATGCGCGACGAGCGTGAATATATCGGCCAGGCTGTGAGGCCCCTGCCCAAGTGGAGGGATTTGAGGCAGATAGGTCTCGACAACTTTCTGCCGTTTGGCGTCAGATCCGTCATGTTGCGGCGCTTCCGACTGTCTTTTCCTGCCTGAATCATCTAATATCTCCAGTACTGTCCGCATCGTACGCTGGACATGTTGGTGTATTCGTGGAACTATAGGGTTGTGGGGATCTCGTTTTGTGAGGTGAATTAACAATAATCGAGCTGTTTTCTCCATCGACTTGACCATCACTCTGGTCCTCGGCGTCAGAGGAGAGTTGGCTAATTGCAGGGGGTTGAAATTGAGGAGAGCATTCAAAATTCGGCTCGACGTCGCTGGTCGGGTCCGGACCAGAATAGACAAGCAATTCAAAGTTGCGTCGACTAGAAGAGCATCACTGGGTTTCGTAAGCAAGTGTGTGCATAATCAAGATAATAATTATTTCCTTACGTGCTCTCTTGCAAGATACTGAGCATGCGGTCCAGTAGTCCTGAAGCTTCCGCTTCGAGATTTCGTGCGTCAAGTGCTTGGTGATTTGGAGGCACCTTGTCTAGAGAGATATCCAGAGTGCCGGCTTGCTGCAAGAAGTCAGTGTCATTCCAAGCAGCATTCGGCGTTATATGACGAACCCTGTACTCTGCTCCAGACGAAGCCGTTTGGGCTAAGACAACCCGCTGGGCAAATTTGATGCAACTGATTTTGACTGACGGAACAGCGGTGCCCCATAACCGCAAGATGGATTGTTTAATACTTAACACCTTGTCCCAAGTGACTGTATCGTAGCCATTGTTTATTCTGCGAAAGTGAAGCAGATTAGCCGGTAGGCCCAAGATTGGACTGCCGTCCTATGGAGGACCGTGCTTGAACTTACATCCACCTCATGGCCAGCGGGTAGATGCTCGCTGCCGTTTGAATCACACTGCGCAGGACTTGCGGATCCTCTCTTTCGTGCAGCAAAGATTCAACGGTCGCAAGGACGTACAGCTGCATCGTCTCCTTCTCGCCGTTGGGAAGAGCAGGCGTCGAGAAGGCCTCGGCCAAGAATTCGGCGCCCCATCGTCGCAGTTCAACCGGCGCATTGGGTCCTATTATGGGTAGAAGACCCCTCACGACGCTTTGATAGTAGTTTACATCGCCCAGAACAAGCTTTCTCGCATCGTTGAGCTGGCGGATCTGATCTGGCACGGACAGATTGGAGCTCATAATGGTTCCAAGTAGCCTCGGTGGGCTAACTCGTCACGTTGCGTCACGTTATCAAAAAGACCTGCGATTCTCTACACTTTTCCGTCTTGAAGATGCTGCGAAATTCCGAATATAACCACAGCGACGTGCGCAACGTGGTCATTCCCTGAGCGGTGATCGAGGTTCAGATGACGATTCGTTGGACGGTTGCGCGACTAGGCCTTTGGCTGGATACGCTATCGGGCAATTCGTCCCATGCTCTGCAACCGAGACGCAGTGGCCGTAATAGCTTGGGGGGGTTCGCCAGCTGGTACGAATGCTGGTCACGATGGTCGTCAAGCTCGGTCGCAGATACAAGTGGCCGGTTTGGTCGGGTTCGTTGCATAAACACGTTCCGCGATTGCAGTTCCAAGCAAGGTTTTGGCTGCCAGTTTAAGACGTGGACTAGTAACCCACTCCTGGCCCAGGCTATTATTCTTAATCTGTACGTCAGAGCATATTTACCCGACAATGATCCGCTCCACGGCGCTTCAACTTTTAGACGCCCTAGGACGGACAACTCTGTACGTCATCCACCAAGACAACAATGGAATTAGCAAGACTTTTAATTCACGTTGACTAGTTCAAGAATTTCATCCGCATCCTCGCATATTCTACCCTTTCTTGCAATCTCCGCAGTGGCTAGCCAGATAGAGCTACGTGCAGCAAAATATGGCCAAGTTCGCACCTTGATCGTACCGCGTACCGTTCGCTATCCATCAACTGTCGACTAACCTAGAATTAGCTCCCAATCAACGTACTACGACCGCCGGTATCGACAGGGTCCGGCGCTCATTCGTGCCAGACGGCCGTATTTGTACAAGAACGCAGCAACTGGATTAGGCCTCACGGTCATAGTTGGAGGCATTTGTAAGGCACAATGCATGTACTCCTATTGCCTAGGGTCACTACTCTAATATATCACAATAGACTGGTACACATTGAAAGCAGTCGGCCAGGATGACTTTGAAGATGTCAAGGTCCCTGACGTTCCACAACCGCCATCAACGTCGAAATCATCGAAAGTTTGACCTATGCACGACACTTGCTGCCGGGAGGAACCTGATCACTGGGTGGAAGTGACCAGATGTCAATGGCCACCGAAGTACTACGCGACTTGCTTTACTCGACAATGAAAGAAACAAAAAAGACAGCTCGCCTAAAGATTTTTTTTTTATAAGGCGCCGACTTTACGTTCTTTTTCTTACAAGAGACCACATGAATTTCTCACAAATTAATTCAGCTGCTCACTGATCATGAACACCACCCATAATGGCCGCGTCCCGTCATTTGTACAATTGACGACATACGCTTCTTCTGTTTATCATGTATTGAATAAGAATATACTTGGATACTAGACAATGCATCCCGTACATCTAGTCATCGGAAATCCACTATATACAATCGCCTAACGTCCCCATACGCTCATGTCAGCACCAAGGATCAGTCGCGCTACCCATGCATTATATCTTTATACGCCTTGAGATGTCATTGGCAGATCGAATAAGCACCAGAAGAAACCAGAACCAGATGCAAAAACAATGCCGAAAAATCCCCTGGGGTATCATCTTATCCGTTTCTAAACGCAGCTGACAAGTACGCGTCCAAAAATACCAAAGCTTACGCCTGCCATATTAAGTGCCCTTGACCATCGATAACAGCTCATACAGCTGCGGTTTTCGAACCCCTTCCCATATTTGGTATGCCTGATACTCGCTTCGTCTGATGAGCAGCAGGCCCAACGATAGACCTTGACAGCTCCGGTGACTCGGATGCACGGGCTGCCAAGCTTAGTGACTTGGCAGCTGATGTTTGGTTTTCCAAAGCCGGCTTCATAGGTGCTGCTGATGGCACCGAAGCCGCCGGCGCTGCTACATTGTTTGGCCGATGAGCATGAGGAGCGGTGTTGGGGAATTGTTGATGCATCTTGTGTGAAGAGTGACGGGGGTTTGCCCACGGCGTGTCTTTGATAAACTGTTCGCCCGCCGGGCCGAGACGTGCGAAATTAGGGGCCGGGTAGTCTTCCCGAGTCGAGACCACGGGTTTTTGACGGCCACGTCGGACTTTCTTCATTAAGAAGAAGAGTCAGCAGGTGCTTCGGATATCGAACGGGTACTAATTGTCTCATGAGCCTACCTCGATAGCGCTAAAATCAGCTTCAACCTCAGATACTGAGGCTCCTTTGAGTTCAGGGCCAGCAGGAAACCCTTCATATTTGGCAAGGCCGGCCAGTGTTGAAACCTCGGTGTTGTACGCAATTGCGTTTTTGACTCGTCGTACTTGATCCTTGGGAAACAAAAGTCCATAATCCGGAAGGCTGTGCGCGCTCCGTCTTGCGGTCTGTATTTCATACCATTGTCGATTCAAGGACTCTAGCGCCGCTTCACGCCTCTCACGGACTGCTTGGAAAAATTGGCTCCAAACTTGAGCCCGTACAGCAACGGCTCGACGCTCATGAGCCTCGAGACGCAAGGCGCATTCGGCATTGATTTCTTGTATTTTCCTTTCTAGTCGATCGTCTAAGCATTGCTTCATGTTTAGGAATTCGTGGTGTGTCGGCACGTCGGCAAGTAATGATTGCTCCTCTTCCTCAAGTCGTTGCAATCTGTCTTTGTACAGCCTGGAAGAACGGATTAGCTCGACGGGTGCATCACGCAATGTGGGGTGTGAGGGCCTACCTGTCTCTGAAAATTACAAACATCTCCTCTATGTGGCTCCAATCCCTGAATGCGGCGCTTTTCCTCTCAGCTACTTCTCGAGTCAGTCACTGATGTCCCGATGCATGAGAAAGATGGGTGTGACAATCTCGTACCTTCTTCGATGCTCTTTGTCACAGCATCATGTTCATCCGCTTCGGCCTCGACGTCTTCATGCCGCTGCTCTGTGTCGTCATCGTCCGCAGTCTCTACTTCTTCACCATTCACGTCTTGACGAGGCGTGCCCGCTGGAGTGGTACTATCGGAGCCGGCCTTTCTCTTGGACCCGTTCCGTGTCACCTTCTTCGAAGCCAGTTTCTCCTTGTCTGCTTGTTCGCGATCTGTTACTCTGTCGGTGTGGGCTAGTAACACGTCGTTATCTTCATCGCGAAACTGACTGCCACTTTGTATGTTGGCTGTGGTGGTGTCGTTGTCAATTGTAGGCGTGTCAGCACTCAGGCCAGGCTCGGTCGCTCCGACAGAAGTCAGACGCTTGCGCATCGGCTCATCTAGCTCGGACTGATCTGCCATAGGAGAACGCTTGCGCTTGCGTTCCTGCGATTCCCGCTTATTTTCACCATCGATGCTCGTGTCATTGCTCGCAGCAGGCTTGGTGGGGGAGTTGTCGGCCGAGGCTACTGAAACACCATCGTCCGACGCAGATTCCTCATCGCGGTCATTCTCGTCGTCTTCAACCAGTATCGATGTACTCTGCGGTTTGGTTGGTGTATGTTCGAAAATTTGACCCTGATTGTACTGATCGACAACAACGTCTCGCTTTCTTTGAACTCTTGGTGTGTCGTAAAGCCTTTCTGTCTCAGCTTCGGTATCATTGGCTTCTGAGTTTTCATCAGAGCCAGCTTCTGACAGGGCACTTTCTGAATCTGATCCATCGTTTTTGTTGACATGGTCGTTGGGCTCTTCGTCGCCGGCAGCGCTCGAGTGGTCAACGTCGTCATGTTGGTGATCAATCTGCATATGTTGGATATCGTCATCATTGGCATCACCGTCTTCGACTTCACTTAGTGGGCTGGAAACATTGCTGTCTTCTATATCAGCCTCACCGGTCCCGGGAGGCGACAAGGTGCAGCGCACAGAGGCAGCAGCCGCCATGGCTTCTTCGACCACGGCGTCTGCGGTCGGAGCTGGCAGTCAACGTTCGAGAGTCGTGATGTCGAGGCCAGAGCCGCTGAGCCGCCGTAAGGCCCTTCTCTGGCGAGGTAAAAGGGAGGCACTCGGGAGCCGAAGCGCCTCCAGGCAAGGCGAAGAGGAGATGATGCTCGCAGAATCTGCAGTCGACGGAGAAGTCGCCAAAAGGCGTCTCAAGGTGAAATTGGCAAAACGCAAGGCGTTGTGGGAAAGGATAAATGGTAATAGTGTAGTAGCAGCAGCGCTGAGGGTGGTGGTGAGAAAGAAAGTGTGGTGACGGAGAGCAGAAGCAGAGCCGAAGAAGCGAGAGAGGGAGGGCCGCTTCGCCTTCGCGCAGAGTCGGCGTCTATGACTTTTCTGCGCTGCAGTGCACCGGCAGGTGGCAGGTGGCAGGCGGGCGGTGGGCGGTGGGCGACACCATGGTGCTTGCCAGCTGCTCAGCTCCGGGGGGGTTCTGCGGTTTCGCCGTCGCAATGAGAGGTCCCACTAACCGTCGGCCTATCCTATTACTGCTGTCCACCTCAGCAGGCAAAACAGTGGCAGGGATACGGGGCGGTGGCAGATGGCAGAATCAAGATCGTGGGGGGGTCGCCGACTCGCAGCCGCGCCGTCAAAGCCAATGACGCATTGTTCCGGTGCAAGGCTCCGAGATGCGGCTCCATCTGGTCCTATTCGCCTCCAATTGGCTCCAGATTACACGGGCTGGCACCGTGGTGCGCCATGGTTCAGAAATTTTGGCGTCTGGTTTTTTTTTTTTTTTTTCTTTCGGGCTGCAGAAAGTAAGAGTAAGAGTGTCTTGCGGTGCAGACAACATCCGCCACAATTGCAATGGCAAAAAGGTAAGATACAGCTACTTCAATGATTTTTCTTGTTATGTCCAGACTTTGGGCAAAAACGCGGCGAGATATTCCACTAACGGCTTCTTAGAACAAGCAAATTGGCAGCATCCTCTGAGGCTATCGACCCCACTCTCGATGCTTTGTTTGCTAGCAGTGTATGTTCAACTATAATTACAAAATACAAAGTGCCGCTTCATGTATGAGATGTCTCGGGCTAATACAATCAAAGTCTGGACCTGTGCAAGCCCCTCCCAAATCTCGCTATTCGGCGTTGTTGGAAACGAAGGGCCGGGATGTATCGAAGCCAGTGAGCGCCCGCTCCCACCGAGACGATGAGGAAGCAGAGAAAGACGACGAAGAGCTGTCCGAAATTAGCCAAGAAATAGATTATGAAGATGAGGAGGAGGAGGATGGTGATGATGATGATGATGATGACAGAAAGAGCAATGACAGTGACGCATCAACAAGTGATGACGAAAGTGAACAAGACGAGGAGGAAATCAAAAACCCCAGCGACCTCTCCATGACCGATATTGCCCAGACCGACAGGGAGACAATGGACGAACAGAAACCTAGGCGAGAGAGAAAGCGCAAGAGGAAAGACGATAACGATGACCTGGAAGCAAAGTACCTTGCCGAGTTGGCGAAGAACGACCCCAATGAACGGTCCGGCAAGCGCCCGAAGTCCGATGACAAGGAAGAGGAAGAGGAACAAGACAGCGATGACGCCGTCCCGACGCATGAAAGCCTATCCAAGGGCTCCAAAGAGAAAGATCCAGACATCGAAAAGGCCAATTGCACAGTTTTTCTAGCCAACGTCTCGATTGACGCAATATCCTCCAAAGCCGCCAAGAAGACCCTCATCACCCATCTGTCCTCTGTCTTGGACCCCAAAGAAACGCCCGCACAAAAGTTCGAATCCATCCGATTCCGGTCTGTAGCCTTCTCCACGGGCTCCATGCCCAAAAGAGCAGCCTATATCACCAAATCCCTGATGGGGGCCACCACCAAGTCCGCCAACGCTTACGCTGTGTTTTCCACACCTGCTGCCGCGAGACTGGTAGCTTTGAAGCTCAACGGAACCGAAGTTCTTGGCCGACATATCCGCGTCGACAGCGTAGCTCATCCCAGTCCCACCGATCACCGTCGCTGCGTGTTTGTCGGAAACCTGGGCTTCGTCGACGACGAGACCATCATCAACACCAACGAGGACGGCGAGAAGGTTGAGAAGAAGCGCACCAAGGTCCCCGCTGATGCGGAAGAAGGGCTCTGGCGAGTCTTTGGGAAAACAGGCAGAGTCGAAAACGTGCGCGTTGTGCGCGATCCAAAGACAAGAGTCGGCAAGGGCTTCGCTTATGTCCAATTCTACGTAAGTTGTCCAAGCACCATGCCCCTTGGCAAAACGTCAACATATACCCCTGGTGCATCCATCAATTTTCAATAGGGGGATAGAAAGGAAATTCAGCTAATGGCACAACACAAAGGACGCCAACGATGTCGAAGCCGCCCTCCTCCTCAATGGCAAGAAATTCCCCCCCCTCCTCCCCCGCATCCTGCGCGTCACCCGCGCAATGGACCCTCGCAAGACGGCTCTCGCCCAGGAGCGAAGCAAAGCCAAGCTCCAGGCCGCCGACCGACAGGCCCGCAGCACGAAATACGTTCCTAAAATGACCCCCGACCAACAAGCTGCCGCAGGCCGTGCAAGGAGACTACTCGGCCGCGCGGGCGGCTTTGTGCACCGGCAAAACATCAGCAGCAACGCTGGCGCCCTCCCCTCTTCCGGCGACGCATCGCAGAAGATGGTCTTCGAGGGCAAGAGGGCGTCTGTGAATGATGCGCGTCCCAAGCTTGGAAAGGGCAAGAAGAGCAAGGGGCTGAGGCCGAGGCATAGGAGCGCCAGGAGAGCTGCAGAGTGGAAGAAGCGCTGAGGCATATTCATACGAGCCTGGTACGATGACGTTACTTTATTCTTTGTATTATAGCGTTGTACTTGGGGTGGTATGATCCATTAGCTGGGAACATCGATTTCTTATCAGATTGCTTCGTGCCCTGTTAGACTTCCCAATTTCGCCCGCTTTGTAGATGTGGTCCGTGGATATCCATCTTTTGCACACCATCATGGGAACTTTAATGACGCAAAGATCTGTCTTTCTATATGTAAGTACTGTAATTTAGTTGCAGATTTGAACGGATATAGAAGCAGGTCACGATCGTGTCCACCTACTCTCGCAATTCGTTGTACATTCGGCTTCGCAGTACTATTCCGCTCTACATTGTATACTAGCAAATTTCCCACATTTCAACACCGGGAAAAATGTACAGTGTAGACATGTTGTATGGACACAAGTGAAGAAATCATCAATTTTCATCCTACTGACCACACTCTTTAGTATTCGACATCTTCCTCGGCCTCGATGCCATCAGCAGCTACTTCCTCGTAGTCCTTCTCCAGAGCAGCGAGATCCTCGCGAGCCTCGGTGAATTCACCTTCCTCCATACCTTCGCCAACATACCAGTGCACAAAAGCGCGCTTGCTGTGCATGAGGTCGAATTTGTGGTCGAGCCGGGACCAGGCTTCGGCAATAGCCGTGGTGTTGGACAGCATGGAGACGGATCGCTCCACAGAAGCGAGCGCACCGTCCTCAGCGGCACCGGGGACAGCGACAGGCTTCTGATAGTTGATGCCGAGCTTGAAGCCTGTTGGGCACCACTCGACCAGGTTGAAAGAGGCCTTGGCCTTGATCTGGGCAATGGCAGCGTTGCAGTCACGGGGAACGACATCACCACGGTACAAGAGAGCCACAGCCATGTATTTGCCGTTGCGGGGATCGCAAACAACCATTTGGTTGTTGGGTTCGAAGCCTGCGCAGCATTGTCAGAATATGCTACTTTGAGGATATCTAAGGGAGTGGTATTGGTCTGAACTTACACTGCAGGGTCAAATCGGCCACCTTGAAGCTCTCGTGCTTACTCTTTGAAGCGGAAACAACAGGAGCGTAGCTGATCAACGGATAGTGAATACGCGGATATGGGACCAAATTGGTCTGGAACTCATTAAGATCAACGTTGAGAGCACCATCGAAACGCAATGAAGAAGTGATGGAGCTGACAACCTGAGCAATCAAACGGTTAAGGTGGTCGTGCGAGGGGCGAGTGATGTCGAGGTTACGGCGGCAAATATCGTAGACGGCTTCATTATCGACGAGAAAGGTGCAGTCAGAGTTCTCGATAGTGCTGTGGGTGGACAGGACGGCATTGTAAGGCTCGACGACAGAAGTGTTGGTTCTTGGCGAAGGGTAAACAGCAAACTCGAGTTTCGTCTTCTTGCCGTACTCGGTAGCGAGGCGCTCCAGCATCAGAGCACCGAAACCGGAGCCAGTGCCACCACCGAAGGAGTGGAAGATGAGGAAACCTTGCAAGGAATCGCAGTTGTCTATGTGCATGCTCAGATCAGCACAGGAAGTGACACGACGCGCAGCAGCGCCGGGCACACCAAATGAGGAGGGTAAGCTTCAAAAGCGAACTCGCGGGTCTCAACTAACCGGTAACACGACGAACGCGGTCCATGACGGTTTCAACCATCTCCTTTCCAATGGTGTAGTGACCACGGGCATAATTGTTGGCGGCATCTTCCTTGCCGCTGATCAACAGTTCGGGGTGAAAGAGCTGGCGGTAGGGACCGGTTCGAATCTCATCAATGGGGGAAGGATCAAGATCCATAAAGATGGATCGGGGAACATGCTTTCCACCACTGGTCTCGTTGAAGAAGGTTTCGAAGGAGCCCGGGTCGCCGAGGTCTTTCGCATTGGGGTCCGGTCGGCCATCTGGACCGAGTCCATGCTCGAGAAGATATCTACATCGATAGCGATCAGGGTCAGGTTTTGCACACTTCACTTCAAGGACTGGGAATGCGTGTCGAGTATAGTTCGTCGTGTAGCTGACTTACAGCTCCCAGGCAGAGTTGCCAAGCTGGACACCGGCCTGGCCCAGGTGGATGTGGAGGATCTGTTGCAGCGCCCAGGATTAGCAAAAGAAACAGATCTCGCCGAAGCAATCAGGGGTGCAATATCAAGCCATTGGGTCTGGTTTGGTGAACCATACCAACGGCTCGGGATGGCCACACGGCAAGCAGAGGATAGATGGTTTACCTCGCCCTTCATCGTGAGATATACAAGTCGTGGAACCAGTCGACGGCTAAGCTGCCTCGGAGATTCCAGGAGAGAGGTGAAGTAGGCGCGCCAGCGCTGTTGTAGTTGAAAGGGGACCTATAAAGAGGAGGTGACGATGGTTTCCCAATGGGCAGCTCGAAATATTCTGTGGACATGTGGGCATGTGGGCATTCGGCGGGGTCGTCCAACAGGATGATGCCACAGGGGAAAGGGTGGGGCAGCCAGACGGGACAACTGCCTTCATACCTGATACTAGAGGGGATGCCAGGGGAATGCGGACCGCTCACCGCTAATTGGGCAAGGCTCGTTGGTTCGCTCCCACGTCCGGCGTGCTAAGTCCCCATAATGTATTTCTGCGTATTGGATACAATACAATACAACCCCTGAATGATTTCGCAAATGCAAATGTACAAGGCTTACTTTTATCCACCAGTCAGGTAGCTCTAACAGCTAGAATCAGCCAGTGCAATCTATACTAGTAGATATACACACGTGTATAAGACGCTACCCTATAGATATCCATATTTCTATATAACTTCTCTATAAGCCAAAGTACCTTCTACTTTACGTCTCGCTTACTCCTGATCTGCTATCTAATTGACCCAGGGCACCCCTGCGAGTAGATTTGTAAAATAATCAAAATCATTCAGGAGTCGTATTGCATGTAATCAAACTGAGCCGTAGCGTGCTCAATAGCTACACGTAGCTACATGTAGCTACATGTAGCTACATGTGGAGCAACGGCACACGTCATAATCAATCAAGTCTGTACCAACGGTGCAGCCCCGTGGGGCCCAGAGCGGGTGGCAGCTCCTATTGTCCGTGCCTAGGCTTGCGCTCGACGCTCTTGCCAAAGCTGCGAGCGACTCAAATCGCCAATCACGTGTACGGTTGGCATTTACCCCTTCCTAAAAGTTGCCCTAAGTGTCTGCGCTTTGGGGCTAGCAAACGCCCAAAGCGGCGAGCCTAGCCATATACATCGCCCCTGTAGGCCTCACTTCCGCACCTTAATGGATCCGATCAATGATGATGAATTTTGAATCTTGCAATCGTTGGCTTCTATGCGGAGCCCCCCCCCCCCCTCCCCCCACAGCATTTGCGATCCTAACAATGCGATGTTAACGGACCGCAACACCCTAGTTAGTCAGGCCAACGTCTTGATCAACGGCGACTTCATTAGGAGATCTCGGTATACCACCTATCTTCAGGACTCTGTTCCTGAATAAGAAGACGCGGGCCGAAGCTGATATACTACTACCTGGAAACAGGAGGGAGTTTGGCTGACAGCAACAATACTCCAAGTCAACCACACCAAATAAAAAACCTCGAATCATTATGCACATACGCAGCCTCAAGGTGGTCTATCTATCCATTTCATATACATCTCGTCTGCAAACTCCCCAAGAAAAGGCAATGCGTGATCCATGTCCATCCATACACTGAACGCTGCAAAGGTATCATACGAAAACATGCATAAAAAAAAAAGTCATCTCGCAATCCGTAGCCCGTAGCCCATAGCCCGTAGTCCGTAATAGAATTGTTTTCAGGTTGTGTGCAGATGTCACTTTATTAATTACCCTCCCTTGGCCTCTCTCGTGCAGCCTCAGAGTTCTCCAGCTCGTCGGGGCCTTGTTGTGTGACTGCTCGCTGCTCATTGTGCGCTATCGCCCCGCCGCCCTTTGGTCGTAGTCTGCCGTTCTCACCATTACGATGACCACATAACCTTCTTGATCGAGGGTCGTAAGCCGGTGGCGGCTCATGCTGACTACTATGTGTTGTGGACATGCTTAAGTCACTATTGCACGGGCCATAGCCCGGCGGACCATGACGGTGCATGGATTTCAGGTCGCGCATCAGTCGTTCCTTGGTTAACCCTTCTTTTGATCGCCGCCGTCTGACAAGCGCGAGGTAGACCAGTCCCAGGAGGAGCAAGACAAACGCGCCAGCTCCTACCGCAATGCCAACGCGGGTGCCGAAGGACATTGGAAAGCCAGAATCGGTCTTGTTTGGTTCGATTCCAAGCCGTCTCCTGTCATCGTCTCCAAATTGCACCTGAATCGTGCTGACAGCAAGCAAAGCGCTGTACAGCGTGGTGGTAGATCTCGTCAAGACATGGTATGTTCCGGCCGTGGTGTTGTATGTGATAGGAACAGCAAGCGCAGTGGCAACGGATCGTCTGCAAGCTGATCCACTGAAGGTGTATCCACTGATATTGAGAGTCAGATATGAAGACAAACAACAGGGCAAAGAGAGGCAGCAGCTTACTATGAACAGCATATAGCTGTCGTCGTTGTAGGTACGTTATCGCCTGTGTCCATTGACGCGGTTGTCCACCCCCCGGACAAGTTCCAGGACTGAAGACACCAGTACGGCCATGAGAGAACATGTCATTAGGATAGCAGGACAAAGTTTTGTCTCCTGGTATGGGTTCTAGATCTAGGAACGCAACCGCACCTGGCTTGGCCATATCGTCTGGGTGGTCAACGACATAGGTCCAGGTACAGCTTAGAGGGCTGATCCAAGGCGTTGTTAAAGGTGGAAGCGCTGCACTACTTGTGGCAGCAAACGGGCTCGCAGCAGCAGCAGGAGCTGCAGGCGAGGTGACTGCAGGCTGAGGAGTGGTCGGGCTGGGTACAGGTTCCGGGGACGTCATGATTCAGCAAGGACAGCAGAGGCGTGGTGTTCCGAGGCTCGTAGTAGGTGTCTTTGTTGATTCGAGCATTCAAACCTCCATTGATACCTATGTAGTTATGCGGTCACTGTCCTGGCTGATGACGGTCTCATCTATAACTGACAATGGCGAGAATTCCCCGAAAGAGGATGGCCACATAGTCGTCGAAACAGACGTCTCAAAAGCTGCAGATGCTGCAACGATGACGGTGATAGCAGAGGCTACTGGCGGGGAATATCGTCTGTATGATGCGTCCGCTTCAGCTCCAGATCGCCCTTCGAAGATCAGTGGGAATCGGCAGGGCACAAGTGGCGAATAAAGCCCTGGTCCGGGAGGTTGGCGACGGCTTTTGGGATCGCGAGAGAGATGCAGAGCGTCTAGGCAATCGGTTTTGCTCTGGATATCGAAATGGCATCAACCGAAGGTAAGGACATGCCGCAGCAGGCCATGACGGACACGAGCGTGCGTGCCTCGCGACATTAATATTGAAGCTGCCCCTTCGCAACCAGCAATAATGACCGAGTATCAAGCATGCACCAGCCGTTTGGGGGCGCACCGATTCATCCTGGAGCATTCGAAAGCCAACTACTTGGCGGCTCGCGTTGGAGCTCCAAGGCTTGGCGGCATCTCATGACAACGCAAAAGATTCGACGCCGAGACTGCCAAGCCAAAAGGCATGGCCATGTAGCACGAGCCCATCTCGCCAGCTCACGCCAGCTCTCGCCAGCTTGCCCAGCAGCGACTACCACGCTTGGCTCGGCATTGTTGGCAGCCATCCCGCACGCATCTCAGGCGTCTTGGGGGGGGAGTCTAGATCGACAGGCTTGCATTGTTGAGATGGCCAAAACAGGGACAGAGCTCCAGGTCCAGGTCCCAGTTCCGAACATGAGCGGCTGGGCGGCTTCGATGTTATGTCTGAAATGTAATTGCTTCATAAGCCACTGATCTGGGCAGTGACCGGCACCAAGCCGCCATCAGCTTTGGGGCCCTTGTGCTTCGTGAAGGGTCAATGTGACTGTCAATTTTGCTACGAAAGTTGCAATGACGCAGAGGCGTTGCGGTCTCCCCGTTCTGGTTCCCATTCAATTTTTTTTTGTCACCTCCCAGGCCTCCACCTTTCTCCCCCCCCTTTTTATTTATTTATTATTTATTTATTATGATAAAAATAAGGTGGCCCGCCCGCCTCGCGCCAACTATTACTGCCAAGGACCCGAGAACTTAGTGCTGTTCCCGCTCACGACTCCTTGGATGGCTGACCAGACGGTTCTAGGCACCTAGGCAAGGTATATATATGTTGGCTCATACCTAGAGTTGTAGTCGTCTTGGCACAACTCTCGCGACCTTTCTGCCTGCCAGCCTTTGAAGACAAGCAGCTGAGACACTCGACATTCACCGACGCGTCCAAGACATTGCTCGCAGCACAAACTAAGCGAGCAAGACGATTTCTTGTGACGTTAAAGGAGACTTAAGGCCAAGACTTGTGCCGCAGATATACAAGTCCTAGTGCTGACCACAAGTCTATTTATCAATTGAGACTCGTCAGCTCCTTGGCCTTGGGTTCTCATCAATGGCCAAGGCTTGCCAAGTTTGTGAGCCGACGCTAAATGCTGAGTGAAGGCTTGGCTTGGATGACAATATCAAGTGCCAAGCTGAGTCGCGTCCCATGACCCCAAACCATTGGCTCAATCATGCCCGGATCCCCTCCGCCAGGTTGACTCAAGTTGTGATATCCGATGTGACAAAGGAGAATGCACCAACACCTGTCGCTCGTGTAAGCAAGATACCAAAATTACCAAAACACCACCTCGCGGTTGGTAATAAGTTGACAGATAGCGAACAATAGCCTGTCGGGGAAGTGAAGGTTTGTGACGAATAAAGGTAAATAGTTGGTGGTTAAAGGTATTTGACCGACCTAAAAATATCATACGCTTTCACTTCTTTCCACAAAGAAACGAACACAGATCATTATCAAGACAGGGTATACAATGAGGCCGACTTTTTCAGAAGCCGCCAACAATGTGCGAAATCACGGATGCCACTACAAGTAGCTACAGTGCAAATGAACGACATCACGTGATTGACTTTATCGCTTATCTAATTAAACTTTTCGTATCAAATCCATTAGTGGCCTCGCCTGGTTAGTTAGTGCTGACCACGTGACTGAGGGGCGAAGGGCAAGAAAACCCTACTAGCAAAATTTAGGTGGTAGGCTCGTCAATCCGCAAGCGACTCCATCCCGGCCACCACATTCGCTCGTCGATACAGCGTCGATAGGCGAATCAGTACATCCAACAACCGCGATCATGGCTGACGAATACGTATGTTTATCCCTCCAGGTCTTCGGCGATCTCGCCCTACGCCCGACGTTGAACAGCGGCTCTCCAATTAAGAATACTTGGAATATAATTGAATATTTGGACATGATGCTGACGACAGAATAACCGTTAGAACGCCGAGGAGGCTGCCGAGCTCAAGAAGAGAAGAGCATTCCGCAAGTTCTCCTACCGAGGGATCGATCTTGATAAGTACGTTTGGAAACACCATCACGACGAAGAGATTGTCGCACGCATTCCTGCACCTGGCCGACGTCATCTACTAAGACGCAACACACGTCGAGTCCATCCGCGTTGGGAGTCTATGCTAAAACTTTGACATAGCCTGCTCGACCTCAGCTCCGACCAGCTGCGCGATGTTGTTCACGCCCGCGCCCGCCGCAGGATCAACCGTGGCTTGAAGCGCCGCCCCATGGGTCTGATCAAGAAACTTCGCAAGGCCAAGCAAGAGGCCAAGCCCAACGAGAAGCCTGACCTCGTCAAGACCCATCTCCGTGACATGATTGTTGTCCCTGAAATGATTGGTAGCGTCATCGGTATCTACTCCGGCAAGGAGTTCAACCAGGTGGAGATCAAGCCGGAAATGGTTGGCCATTACCTCGCTGAATTCTCTATTTCATAGTACGTTCATCCACGCGTTCTCAGCTGCGACCGTTATGGAATGCATGCTCTAGTTCTGCCCCTGACAGAGGAGATGGAATGACCGCTAATAACTCTGCAGCAAGCCTGTTAAGCATGGTCGTCCCGGTATCGGTGCCACCAACTCTTCTCGTTTCATTCCTCTTAAATAAGAAGGTCGTTCTGGTGGTGCTCTTGGGTGGTTTCTGCATAAATGGACAATTTCGGGCGAAAACAGGATGGGTTTTGATAGAGAGGCGATGTCTCCATCAAACTTGTGATGACTACGAGTACTTGATAGTACCAAACGGATGCATCGTCGCTTCTGCAAGATTGTTCGGTTCCTAAAAATGTGCTATTCTCCTGTGAACTCGTACATTTCGTATATGCATATTCGCTATGTACAATGCTCTTTCAAGATTTATGGTAAAGTATTATACGCGAGAAGTGATGGACCCCTTATTTTGACAGTTTCTTGCGGACATTGTTGGAATGAGAAGTAAGTGGAAAGTTCTCAGCATTCTATAGAGATCACACTTGACCTAACCCCGGCGTGGCTCCTTAAACAAACTGGTGACAAGCTAGGTGCTCAGGCTGGCCACTATTGCTCAACTTCACTGATCATTCCACAGCAACCAGGGACAATCAATCCTTCATCAAAAGTGGTGGGACCTGCCGGCCATCCTTTGCCCTTCCTGGACCAACCGAGCATGAAAAACCCAAATGTAGCCTGATGCAACTGGTCGGTGATCTGTCAGATTACGTGGTTGCCCTACCGCTGTGAAACTCAATTTCAAGTCCATGCATGCTGCAGCGCAGTCTCTACTCTCGACATACTGTACTGTGTGAAATAGTTGCACAGCTTGCAGCGTTTGCTGCGACACGTAGCAGCGATGTTGTGTCTACCACGCGTTTACCAACCTGGGACGGGAATTCTGCAGAGAGCCGTAACTCAGGACGCCCATGGAAGTGCATGTGCAGACATGGCATGTTTCATCCTCAAAATCGGAAGGACTGGACCATGACCTAAAACGCATGGAAATCAAGCAAGTCCATCATATTTGTACAAACGGAAAAAAAGCATCCTGTCTACCTAGACGTGAGTTGAAACTCTCTTAAAAAACAATTGACTGTATATAATTCAACCCGTTAGCTGTACTCCCTCTGCTCAGCCAACTTCTTTGCTTTCCTCTCCTCGTCCTGCAGGTGCTTTTGTCTGTAATGCTCCACTACATGATCGAGTTTCGGCAAATGACCAGCTTGAATATTTCGCGACGCATGAGATTGAAAAGCCCTAATTTGGTGAAAATAAATGAGTTAGTCAAATCGGAAGATGGGAGGGAATTTTCTTTCATGGGAAAATAGTCATGTCGAGGAAGACCAACTCAGGGTATGCAATATCGACGGATCTGTACTTGGGAGATACGTTCTCGAAGAGATTCCGGTCGTAGCCAGCTTGCTCCATGGCTTTTGTGTGTAAAGCATTCGTCTCCTCCCAATCCTCCTTTCTCGACAAATACTTGTTGATCAGGTTGGTCATAAACGACTCTTCACCATTCTTCGGAACAAATTGGTAGCATAGGACGCCGCCGAAGAAGACAGCGACAGTAGCAGCCGATCCTTTCTGTACATTCCGCGTCAGCAAAATGACCTGCCAGCGGTTGCCGCTTCGCAATGGACGACTGCGTCGGCAGACGAGGGGGTTTCAAATTTCTGGTGCGTACCCCGAAGGACTCGTTGACCTCGGCGGCCTTGTGATGACCGTGGGCTTCGGATGCGTAGCTTCGTGCCACCCGCGGCAGCTGTCGGGCAATCTGACCTGCCCTTTGTCGTGCAGCAAGCATTTTGCTAAATCCGGCGTTGTTGGTTGTAGCTGATCGTAGGCAAGCTTGGTAGTTGAGAAACTGGTTGTTCGAGTCGCGGGATTCAGCAGCATTAGATAAGCGCTTCCTCGCCAATCATATTTACTGCTTACATTACACGATGTGGGTATCTCTCCCCTCCCGCCAGTACGAACTTGCGAGCCTTGTCATTCTTTTCGACCGCATGACGACTTTCCTCCCCCTTTTTAATTGCTTCCACAACTCTCTATCGATGACTGGTGTTGACTTTTGCGGAAAATTCTGTCTGCTTTGCTCCACGATGCAATCAGTATCTGCGCGCCAACATGAGTCGATTTCCGCTGCTACTTGGGTTCGACTTGGTACGACGTGACACAAACCAAGGAAGAGCGCCCGAGCAATGACCACAAAGCACAATGCGTGTGTTTTTTTGCAACCGAGCAAATTTCATCCGCATGTGGAGGATTATGCCGATGAGAAAAAAAATTTTCACCACGAGGCCGTTGGGGAGTCACACGTGCATGGCGGCAATGTTACCAAGAACGGACGGGACCTCGTTTTCTCATGGCTGTTGACGCAGAACATTTTCTGTAGCCCGTGGTTGGCTGACGGCGTGCCGCGGATAGTTTGTGTCATGGGGGAGCAGATATCAGTGTTTACCTAGCCAAGGTATCACAGCGGCGTGGCGGCAAGTCGTGGTCATTTTCTCCGCAACGGTGAGCCTGATTTAGTGATGCTTGCTGCCAATCGCAGCCAAAGGGTCCTCAAATGCGCTTTCGCATCTGGTCATTGATGAGCAACTTTGCATTGTAAGGTCTGCCATGTTACCCCAGCCAGGAGGCCACCACGCCCAGTGATTCGGGACCCTGAGGATGTTGATGGCAAGGTACAACTCCTGAAATAGAGGCGACGAGTTTCGCTTCCTCTTGTTTGGAGAAGCATTGGTTCCTTACATGTGTGACATTGCTATCGGTCACGGACTCGAGGCGAAGGCTGTGCGTCAAGGCACAGACGACAACAAAGCTCACATAGGAAGCCTTGTTTACAAGGTCAAACGATTAGCAGCGGCATCGGCCTCAACGATCTATATATCATCTCTAGATTTTGCTCCGATTTTGACCTGTGTCTTCCGGAGATGCCGGGCATGCTTCCCCCCCAGCCAATATCGCCATTCACTGTCTCCAACGCTAGCAGTCTCGCGAGCGAAGAAAGAGAAAGAAAACTTGCAGCCGTCACTACAGGCAATGGTTTAGGGGTCAAATTCTGTACTACTGCGGAATATGGGTGCACAGCCAACTGTTGCCAACGGCGCGGTCAAAGTATCATCGTTTGATTTTTTTCAGTCGTCCGTTTATTATGACCTGAACTCAATTCTCCCATCAACGGCTTGCGCTTCGTCCGCCGCTTCCACAGCAGTCAATTCTTCCATAATGACATCTTTTGTCGAGGTCGTCTTACAGTGCAATAAAGTTCAACATGTTGATACGTTGTATGAGTTCTGGGTCATGGATCACGGTACTCCCGTTGGATATATGCTTCCCGAGTTCGTCACCCAGCTGCTTTGGGACAATACTGGGTTTGAAGTCAACAATAAGAAGAGGACGGTGCACTTGAATCTCGAAGTCGAGAGAGGGGAGAGCGTCGTTGCTGCGTGTGCAAGAGAGTTTCTAAAACTTTGTCGACTGAACACATCCCGAGTCAGTGGTGTCCAGAAGTGGGTGAATACCTGGGATGTCATGGGCGATGCTGAGCATCATCCAATCCGTGGCCTTGGCGTTCGTCTCATTGGTCTGAAAGTGCCATCTCCTCTTCGCGGCGTTTTTGGAATTGTCACGGCTGGGACACACATGAACATGTACACCAACAAGGGCGTGGATGGCGATTCGCAAATGCACATATGGGTGGCCAAAAGGTCAGCAAATGTCACATATGCAGGGAAATTCGATCAGCTCGTGGCCGGCGCCATGGATCCTGAGGACAACAACGATCCCCTGAGGACACTCAGCCGAGAAGCGATGGAAGAGGCTGGGCTGACAGTCGATGTCAAGACCGGACGGGTCAGCAGGGACAGCGAGCATGTGGGAGTGGTCCGCCAGGGACCTTGGATCTCCTTCTTCGATAAGAAGGATGGCGTTGCAGGCATTGAGCATGGTCAATTAGAGCCAGGCATCCGTTTCACATTCGATCTGGAAGTAGACCCGGGATTTGTACCAGAGCCGTGTGAGCCCGAGTGTATAGCCGGCTTCTCTCTTAGAAATGTCGAGCAGGTCAAAACCGACCTCAAGTGTCGGAAGTGGAAGCCCAACTGCGCACTTGTGATGCTCGATTTCCTCCTGCGCAAGGGCAAGATTCAGCCGGAGGAGGACGAATTCTTCCACTACTTGAGGCCTGCTCTTCAGCGCCAGCTGCCGTTTAGTCATATTTGAAAAATCAAAAAAGGGTCCTCTGCACATGGTCTGTGTCACGCACAATGACCTCGAACTGGACCGACGTATCGGAAGACCAGCCGCTGCTTTGTCCGACGATCCTCATCAGATGTTACAGCCTTACAAGCCTGGAGCCGGCCCTGACAGCGTGCACAATCTTTCACAATATATCAGATAGGTCTTGAAATAGAGTCTTGCGGCAAAGAGCTTTGGTCCTAAGTGTCTGTGTTTCTGTTTGTCTCCCAGGCCTTGTGTGAACAGATAGGTCCAAATGAGAGAAGCTTGCGTAGCTAAAGTAACGACATCAACTTCAATTAGCCGTCTTCCTGAACAATACTGCAACAGGGTAAAGCGGCCAGCGAGCGGTCTTCCACTCCAATATCGACTTGGCCGTGCTTTGACAGGTACGCGAGCCATGGCATCCGATCCCTGACAGTTGGTGCGCTGTTTGATCACGGCGTTGATGTCCGGACGAGGGCTGGGATAGCGCTATTCGGGCATCCTCGTTTGCACGATTTAAGTTATATACGTGATGAATAATTTCCGGTGCGAAGAAGTCATCTAGGCACCCACCACATCCGTTACATGCTCATTCCACCATTGCTGCCAATCAACTACCTTCTTGTTTATGCGAGCATCTTCTGCAGCAAAAACAAGGGCGTGGCTGCGAATAACCTCTTCCAAAGTGCAGCCAACAAACTCATTCTGCGCCTTTTCACCATCCCAGCCGTGGTTTTTGACCTTGTCGACCGCCAAGACAAATTGTTGTGCCAATCCAGTATCACCACCCCCATGTCCCAGATCCGTAGTTGTGGGTTCGTATGTCTGGCTCTTGCTGGTTCTGAAATCCTCAACGGTGATCTTTCTTGAGTCGGCGTATATTTCGCCGTGCTCACCGTAGAACTGGCTGACACGCTCGCATTGTCTCTTGGTCTGGGAAGACATGTGGAAAGTGACGCGTTTTGCTGGGCGCACGCTCTCGGGCCATGTGATAGTAACGAACTGCTCATCGCAGACGTTGTTGTCTGCTTCATACACGCAACGGCCGTACCATTGACGCTTGACGACGTCCTCCTTTGGCGTAGACTCGTCCCAGTCTTGGCTGAGGACCTTGGATAGCACATTGCGACGTTCTTCATCAGTCTTGAAGTCTTCAATATCGTGTACGACTATGTCAACAGGCCACTTGGTGTTGCCTCGCGCGAGACCAACTCGGTCGCCCATGTAGATGTTCTTTGCCGAGTACTTGCAGCCATCATCGACGAGCGGGCACTTCATACAGTTAGTGGCATTTCCGGCTGCTGCGGGCTTACGACTCTTCGTGAAGTACTGCACTCCACCAGTAGAGGTAATATAATCGGGAAGATGTGGTTCGCCCTGACCTGCCCGGGCTGGTGCCGACACGAGCCACAGAATCAAATCGATATCATGACAGCACTTAGTCAGTAGAGAAGGAGCCGAAGTCTTGTCGTTTCGCCAGTTGCCTCTCACGTATGAGTGAGCGAAATGCCACCAGCCAACCGGTTCAGTGTGGACAACGCTATTGATCTCCCCAATGACCTTTTCATCGACGAGTAGTTTTCGCAACAGCAAGTTATGGGGGCTGTATCTCAACACATGTCCGATGGAAAAAATCTTGGATCCTTTGAGTGGCTTGACAGCCCTGTACATGGCGAGGCAGCTGCCCATGTTGGTAGCTAGCGGCTTCTCACACATGATGTGAAGTTCCAGCCCCGCAAGAGCGATGACGACTTCGCTGTGCATCTCATCTAGAACGCAAACAAAGGCGCCGTCCATTCCTTCAGGAACACACACCTCTCCTGAAGCAACCCGCTGGCGCCTTTTCTTTTCATAGTCGACGAACTCGGTCCAGCTGGCGAATGACTGGCCTTCACTAGGATCACAGTCGCCCCAGATGTACTTTCGGCCCAGATTTTCTCGCTTGAACTTTTGAGGCTCACATACAGCACTCACGACTCCATTGCAGACTTTGTCGATGGCGTTAGCATATGCTTGTCCACGGGAGCCGGCACCGATGATGACGAAGCGGGGTGGGCTCTCCGACATGTCAGGTCTCTCGAGAGACTTGGTTGTCTTATGGGCGAGTTCTGGATCAACAACTCCAGCCATGATGACATTGAAATATAGTCCTTGGGTTCCATAGACCTGAGGGGCTCTGGGGATTTTCCAGTACGTGAATGGGCCGCTGTTGGAAACTTCTCTGGCGCGGTTAGAAGCTGATGCAGTTCGGGAGCTAGACGAAGTGAAGTGGTATACAGATTCAAGGATTGATGATTGTCGACGGCTGTCAACAGAGTGGAGGGTCCGGGCACCAGGCTTCTCAAGCAAGACGTGATAATACGAAGCATGGGCAAAGTCTTGTCACGTCTCTGGCGATGGACATGCCAGGCTCATGGAGCGACCATAAAAACACGCATAGACTTGCAGTTGGCGATGTCTTCTGCCTGCACCAGTCAATCAATAGCCAATCAGGGCTCTGGTATTGAGAACCATCTGCCGTGGTGTATTCTATCCCCGCATCATGGATTTGTCATCTACTCGTACCCTCTCTCTCGACTTGCCGCAGACCAACAATTCACGCGGCTCATGCAATCTTCGACCCTATTGCTTGAAATGCAAGTCGTTGATGAGCTGCCGCTTCTTGATGCGATATTTTCATGTTCTAGCACGCCACACAGAGTGCTCATCAAATCCGCAGTCTTGCGAATAACGAAGCGGAACTTGGTAAAAGGTCGCCACCCACCCTACAGCCGGAACACCCCTTTGAGAGTTATTGAACAAGACGAAATTCTACCACCACTAATGCTAACGATATGATTGTAGGTATTTCGCTCGAGCGGCGGCGCTAGGATGCCTATCCTGTTTCATATAGGTGCCCAGGCAACTGTAACGCATGACGACCCTCTTGTCTGGATTGACTGCGAGGTACGTTTCCGAGGACAAGTTCTTGTTTTCAGAATCTGCAACCCAGTGTTTTGAGGCGGGGCTTTGATTGTGCCTACCAGGTTCATAGCATGATACATACATGGCTCGGCATATTCGATTACTTACAGCTGTTGTTTTTTGGACAGATGACTGGTCTCAACCCGGATACAGAGGTTATCATTGAAATTTACTGCATCTTGACCACGGGAAATTTGGACATAATAGATCAAGAAGGATATCATGCTGTTATTCACTACCCCAAACAGCGCCTGGATCGGATGGATGAATGGTGCACGCGAACACATGGCCACTCTGGGTTAACCGCTGCTGTTCTTGCATCCACAACGACACCAGATCAAGCTGCCGACGGCCTCTACAATTACATTACTAGATTCATACCCAAGGAGCGGACGGCTTTACTTGCGGGGAACAGCGTGCATGTTGATCAAGCATTTTTGAGACAAGAGCCGTATGCCAAGGTAATTGACCACCTCCATTACCGTATCTTGGACGTCAGCGCCATCAAGGAAGCGGCCAGGAGATGGGCTGCACCGGACATCATAAGGGGAGCGCCTAAGAAACAGGGGAAGCACTTGGCTCGTGACGATGTTCTTGAGAGCATCGAGGAGGCACGATATTATCGGGATGCTATCTTTCGTCGTTCCTGACGAGGTGCTGGGGAGTGATGCAATCAAACGGTACATCCTGCAAGGACTACATCTCTGATGTTAGTATTGGCTAAACGAAGTACTTCAAGACGCGTATGCTTTCCGCCTCATGCATGGTAAGCTTCCGAATTGCCCAAAGTGTGAGCCTTGGCCGATCCCTTCGCCGCCCAACCTCACGACGGCCCAGCAACGGATGCTTAAACGGCAGATATTGTTACGTACGAGGTCACTCAACAGCACAATTGAGTTGAGCTTAGCGTCAATGTCTTCCAATGAACCCCGGTAATAAAACTGCAGATAGTCACCGCCACTTTGACAAGCTCGTTGTCGTGCCGTAGCTGCAGATAGGACCATCCGGCGACCACAACCTCGGCCAGCATGGCTCGAGCTGCATATTCGGTGGAGCACCAGCTGAAGCCTCGCACTGTGAAGCGAGCTGACATATCGCTTTTCTGCACAGTATGAAATCGCACCTACCCCTCCAAATTACCCCTCCATGGTTTGGTGTTATCACAATTTCCCTTGCTACCTCAACCCAGCTTCAGGAACCTCTCCTCTTCCTCTCATCTTTGCCTCCAAACACGAATACTCTTCCTCTCTTGATGCTCGTGATTCGTCATTCTTCCCTTTTCCCTCCCTTGAAGCTTAAGTCAATTTCATACAACATCAGGTCATCTATATCATGGACGCTATGGACATCCAGACCGTTCAGCTTCAGCCATTTCAGGACCAAAAACCTGGCACGTGAGTTGATTTGGATTAAGCAACGCAGAGCTCGGCCATTGGTGTCCTGTTGACACAATAAAAAAAAAGCCGGTATTCCTCATCTGACATAACAAAGCTGACGTTTGGTCATTAGGTCGGGTCTTCGCAAGAAGGTCACGGTATTCCAACAGCCCCATTACAGCGAGTCCTTCATCACAAGCATTTTATTGTCAATTCCTGAAGGTGTCGAGGGTATGACGTATTTGGAATCCTCAAAATAGAACCCTCCTTCCCAGCAATCCACCAACTAATCACTTCTACAAGGATCATTCCTCGTCATCGGTGGCGATGGCCGATTCTGGAATCCCGAGGTCATCCAATTGATTGCCAAGATCAGTGCTGCTTACGGCGTCAAGAAGCTGCTTATCGGCCAGAACGGCATTCTCTCCACACCTGCCGCCAGCCATGTTATTCGACTGCGAAAGGCTACAGGTGGCATCTTGCTCACTGCCAGCCACAACCCAGGCGGTATGACAGATTTTCTCCAACCTGGACGTCTGTTCCAAATATGCTCGACACATCAAGATACTGATTGCTCCATGATTCATTCAAATTTACAGGCCCCAAGAATGACTTCGGCATCAAGTACAACTTGGCCAATGGCGGTCCTGCGCCCGAGTCCGTGACCAACAAGATCTACGAGACTTCCAAGACGCTCACATCATACAAAGTTGCCTCCATTCCCGACATTGACATATCCACCATCGGCTCCAAGACCTACGGGTCCCTCGAAGTCGAGGTCATCGACAGCACCGCCGACTATGTAGCCATGCTCGAGGGCATTTTCGACTTTGACATCATCAAGAAGTTTTTCAGCACCCACCCGGACTTCAAGGTACTGTTCGATGGACTTCACGGCGTGACTGGACCGTACGGGAAGGCCATCTTCGAGAAGAAGCTTGGTCTCACGGGGGCGACGCAGAACTGCGTCCCCAGTCCCGACTTTAACGGCGGCCACCCTGACCCTAATCTGACATATGCCCATTCCCTGGTCGAGGTTGTCGACAAGAACAACATCCCCTTTGGAGCCGCCTCTGATGGAGACGGTGACCGGAACATGATTTACGGCGCCAATGCCTTCGTCTCCCCCGGCGATTCCCTCGCCATTATCGCCCACCACGCCAAGCTCATCCCATACTTCCAGAAGAACGGTGTCAATGGCCTTGCCCGATCTATGCCCACCTCGGGAGCCGTCGATCTCGTCGCAAAGGCCCAAAAACTAGACTGCTACGAAGTCCCCACAGGCTGGAAGTTCTTCTGCGCCCTATTCGACGCCAAGAAGCTCTCCATCTGCGGAGAGGAGAGCTTCGGAACCGGAAGCGACCACATCCGTGAGAAAGATGGTCTGTGGGCCGTCATCGCATGGCTCAACATCATTGCAGCCCTCGGTGTCCAGAATCCCGGCGTGACGCCCTCCATCAAGGAGATCCAGAAGGACTTCTGGAACGAGTACGGTCGTACCTTCTTCACTCGCTATGACTACGAGAACGTCGACTCCGACGGCGCCAACAAGGTCATTGGGGAATTGAAGAACCTTGTGGCGGACCCCAATTTCGTCGGCAGCAAGATCGGAGGTGAGACGCCTTTGAAACTACTTTGTGTGGCCCGTGCTGACCATTCCTAACCCAACACAGAGCGCACCGTGACCAGGGCCGGCAATTTCTCGTACACCGATCTGGACGGCTCGGTCTCTTCCAACCAGGGCCTATACGCATGCTTCTCAACTGGCAGCCGTATTGTCGTTCGTCTCTCGGGCACCGGGTCCTCTGGGGCCACGATTCGTCTCTACATTGAGCAGCACAGCAGTGAGCCCTCGACGTATGATCTGGACGCCCAAGACTTCCTGAAGGCCGAGGTCAAGTTTGCGACCGAGTTGCTCAAGTTCAAGGAACACGTTGGCCGCGATGAGCCTGATGTCAAGACGTAATGTGTGCACAGGCGATCTTGTAGCTGCGTGCCGGCGTGAAGTCATTGAATTTCAAAATCGAGAGTTCACTATCGTGATGCAATAATGTAGAGAAAGATGATGATGCTCGTGGCATTCTAGCACCTCAATGACGAACAACCAAAGCGCGCAGTATAATCTGAAGTACATTGCTGTTCATCCCTGATTCCTTCCAATGAAAATGCGTTAGCGACAAGTAGCAAAACTAGAAAGCAAAATGAGTTGAATTGAGGGGCGAAGGCAAAATCTCCGCTTGCACACCTATAGTCAGATGAGCCGCCTCTTGTGGTATCACGTCATGAGAAGACATAACAAAGATTTTTTTTTCTTCTTTTTCTTTCCGCCCAAATCTCCGGCACACGCAAGCAAAAGAGACCACAGCTGCCCAGTAGTCATGTGAACGATGGTCCTCATACAGAATTAAAAAAAAAAAGCATCATGTCGTTAAGGTAGGGAGAATATCTCCTCGAAGAAGGGAGCAGCTACTCTAGTCAGCACGTCACAGGACCCCTAAAAAAAAAAGGAGACAGAGCAAAGAATATACACAGAGGGGATCTCGTATCATCGTACCGTAGTCGCTGATAAACTCAATCTGGAAGGCTCCGCCGGGCCCTCGTCGCTGGTTGTGCTCGCGATACTGACTGCAAAAGACGAAGAGCTGTATGCCTGTGAGGATGACTTTATGGCCGGAGATTCTCTTCAGCCATCTTGGCGGACCGGCCTGGCGCGGTACTGCGGAAAAGAAATCGCAAGTTACTTTCTTTGTGCTCCTGCCCTTGGAGGCGGGCGGGGTGAACTTACTGAATGCGATCCATACGGGGCATTGGCGTAGCTCGCCGTCCCAAACTGCGGCGTGGAGGCGGAAGTTATGCGAGGTGCGGTCTTCGTAGACGAGGAGGGCGTGGATGAAGCCGTCGTCTCGTATCCGCCTGCGGGTTGTCAGCACGACGGGGGAACTCTTTCCTTGCGGGTCTGGTGCGCTGGCAATCAATCGTACGCTTGGAATATCTTCTTCTCTCCCGGCAGAGAAAGTTCCTCGTCCGAGGCGAACTGGATGGTCAGGCTACTACGAGCTTTGAGCGATAGGATCGTGCAATACATCAGGACGAGGTCTAAGGTTCATGAAGGGGGTTAGCAACTTCCACCACGCTTTGTTCGTGGCCGGGGAAACAAACGTACGCTCCCATGACCGGAACCGCAGGATGGCCCAGTCTTTGGGGCAATTGTCGCCCTTGCTCCATCTCTTCAAGATCAGCGAGCTGCTTTTGCCCTTGACGCAGAGTTCGTGGGCGCCGCGGAGTGAGAACCATGCCTTGTCCTCTCTCATCATCCGCATGAGCAGGTATGGGCAGTTATCTTGCCCGTTTTTGAACACGACAAGGGACAATTGATCTTGATCGAAGGTCCTAACGCAGCGAATTAGACGGCAACGAGCCAACGAGCAATGAAACGTGTTGTTGGGGAAAAAAAGGAAGGATTACTGTCGAAACAAGAGCTTGGAGTTGACGGGGATAAAGTGCATCCCGGATTCTTTGAAGGGCCCGAAGCACAGAGTTTTACTGGCAAATGGTTAGTGTGATTTGAGGCGCGTTGGCAGCTTTCCAATTGTTTGGCTCGATTACCGACCTTTTCAGGTTCCCGATGGGCGTTTTGGAAGGCAGGGGCGTGGTGAAGATACGTTCAGCCCAATGGCTTGTCTGTTGCTCGAGGGATGAGCTCCCATGCGGCCCGTGATGTCTGCCTTGATAAAGGGGAACGGGACAGAACGCACCGGATCTACCTCATGTATGAATGCCGTATGGCTGACGAGAAGCGGGCTAATGTGAGCAGGCGATGGGGGTTCTGCGGTCTGAAGTCAGTCTTGAGCTTACGCAACACGCTGCCTGACCCAATTTCACTCACTTATTGTCCTAGCTGCTCGCAAAAGGAGTATCTCGCACTCGAGATGCTTCATAGACGGGAGGTCACATATGGGAGATCTGAGCTTGGGAAGAAGAACGAATCAGAGAGAGAGGAAGCCATTTGCGGCTCTGCGGACAGGGGCTGACCTGATGATGATGCTTTTCAGAATGGAAACGTATTCGTTGTAGAGTATGAACCTTGACGCCAGAGGCAAGCCTCCCGCTTGGCTGGTCAGGCCGTGGTACATGCGTCGCCAACGATTCGGCTTGGTCTGGCTTCGGTCCTCGTAGAAATCGGTCATGTCCCGCAAGGAGCGGCTCAGGCAGGGCAGCACGATATTCAACGGGTTCAAGATGAACTGGACACGGTCGCCGTGAACCTGAGCCAGATCGGCGACGTTTTTCAGGAGACGGCCGCTGGCCCGAACGTGCATGATGGTCATGGCCAGATGAGAATTGCTGGGCTCATTGATGGCGACGCGGAGGCCTTCGAGGGCGAGCCAGACGATGTCGCAACGCTCAGCCTCCAGGTAGCAGCCGTTGAGTAAGAGGTTGTCGTCGGGGGCAACAACCACCGCCATCTCGACTGCGCGCTTTCTTCTTATTCTTTCTTTTCTTTTCTTTTTTTTGAATATTCGTCGCAGAAGCACGGTTATGCGTTATATATCATACCCGACGGAGCCTGGCTGGCTTTTCCTCCTCGATTCTCCGCAACTCGTCCTCAAGAGACGTCGGATTCGGCGTTACCATCTAGGTAGCCCATAACTGGAAGGCGTGACAAGTCAGGTTGGTACGTCGTTGTTTTTGTTCTTATCTTTCAGTCTGGAAGGGCGTCCTACTTTGGGGCTCCCCCCTCCGTCTTGTTTGCTCTGGCACAGTCGGATGACTACTAGCAGCCTCGTGGTGTGACGTCGAAGTAGGTAGGGCAAGATGGGGGAAAATCGCACCAAGGCTTTTTTTTTTTCACGAAATATACAAGAAATATAATAACAATGCAAAAGGGGGCTGCAGTCGGAGGAACTTGGGAAGCCTTGGATTCTGGTTTTTTTTTCAACCTGCAGAGAGGCACGCAGGAAAAGCAAGAGAAGATAAGTCGAGGGCCAACAAAAGTTCGCACACACGCACAAGTCTTGGTCCCGCCTCTTCTTCTGGACGTTCTTCCCAACTACCAAGTACCAACAACGATAACGCAGTGCCCTGGCCCCGACTACCAACACACTCTGCCGGACTGCATAAACTTGGGCATGAGGGGAAGAGGGACGAGGGCGCCGAGGGAGCCGCATCCGCCCCATGGTGTTGGGTTGGGCCCCATGTGGGATGGGCGTCGTCAAAGAACATCTGGGCGCTTGAGGAAATGGAGACATGGAGACATGGACTGCAGTGCGATGCTGAAACCGTCAGGCATTTCGATTGGATTGATTCCGGCTCGACGGGGAGCACAAGTCGCACTTGCGCTGCAAGCATCAAGCAAGACGCACCACGAGACGCACCACGAACTCCCCCCCTTCTCTCTCGCCGCGTGCTGCCAGACGTACGTCTCAACAGTCGATTGGAGTGCCGTCGGGCTTGGGCACATCCCGTAACGGAAACGTGCCGTACGGTGCCAACTCAGAAGCTCCATCATGCTCACATCGACTTTCGCGATCCCTTCGCTCGGCTCAGACTTTCAATGCCTCGTCCAGTCACGGCTTCCTGGTCCGTGCTGCTGCCCGCAGCCATGGACGGGGCGAAACCCAAAAAAAAAAAAAAAAAAAAAAAAGGCTCGCCACGAGAATGGCGATGAGATGGATGGATGCATTCCCCCGTCGTCGACACTAGTTCCACACCCCGGTTCGTGACCCGCGTGCCAATATCCATCCGTCGTCTTTGCTAATAAATCTCCGCAGAGCGATCAAGCAGCAGAGAACAAAGCGCTTAAATCAGTCGCGTTGGCGGCTGGGCTGGGACGGCGATTCCAGCGGTGTACGGAGCAGGCAGATATGAAAATAAGATCCTACCAAGGTATATCCTACCTGGGTAATCTCACACCGGTTGCTGCGCGGCAGAGCAATCATCTGTAGGCAAGGAACCTCCCGCTGCTACGAGCGCAAAGCACTCGGCAGTCACGGACTGAACTGCCATGGCTCAGCCCAAGACAAGCCAAGTGAGTCGACCCCCCCCCTCCCCCCGCAGGGCCAGAGCTAGGTCGGTGCTTGCAGGTTGTGCTGGTGTGCCGGTGCGCAGTTATGCATGTTGGACGAAGAATTTTGGGATTGTAAATGTGTGGAGTGGTGCGAGCCGGCCAAGATCCCCTCCCCTCCCCTTCCCTCCCCTCCCCGACAACTAGATGGTGGCCATGGTTGGTGGCCATGGCGGCGGCGGCTACGGCGGTGAGGCTTCGATTCGATTCGCGCTGTGCATTGTGGCCGTTTGAGCTAACAAAAGCTAACAAAGCTAACAATAGCAAACGGTGGACCAACAGCCCATTTCAGATTCATCATCATTCATCAGATGGTCGTCAGATAGATGGTCATGGTCCGTGGTCATTGTGTTCGCAGCTCACCATCACCAACAAGCTTTGCCCTCGTCTACTCAGAACCCTTGGCCATGATGATCCTTCCCTCCTCGCATGCCATGTCACAAGCATCCTTTCCTGAGAATGCCCATCAAGGCGCGAGGCAGTCCCAGACTCTCTCTCCGTCGTCACATCACGCCCGTCACGGCCAGCATACAGCACACAGCACAAGGCATTCAGGCAGGACAAGCAAGCACCCCGAGACTTGATATTTATACAAAGAATTGATCACTGCATCATTGCGTTGCCTCGTTATAGTAAGCTACAGCGGCCATGTTCAAGGGTTCACGATAAAAGCATCATTTATGCGGTGAACCAGCCGCCCCTTCAGTACTATGCGAGACCCAAATCCGTTTAATTCCCGCACCTAAAAAAGCAATATTGCGCGCGATCCGTCCGGCGCATTCATACAACACCGCCCTGCCCAAAAAGATAAAAAGAAATGTGTCTGCCAAAGCACGGGACTAAAGTACATGCGAAATTCCCGACTCAACCCCCGGGCTACCCAGCAACCATCTAGTCCGACTCACACTCAGCCTGAGCACATGTTAGCAATTCGACTTGTTTCATGAGTGGTGAGAGCAAGATCCTACCTGGAAAGCTGCCTTCTCATCTTCATATCGCTTTTTGTCGGCAGCAGCCTTGGCCTCATAAGGGGCACGCTGCTTTTCATTCAGGGCCTTCCAGCGTAGACCCAAGACCTTTCCACACTGACCAAAGCTGATGTTGGGGTTCTCAGCACGGACATTTTCACGCTGCTCATTGGCGAAGAACATGTAAGCGGAGAGACCACGCTTGGGGCCACGCTCTGCAGATGGTCAGCAAAATTGCGCAAAAAAAAAAAAAAAAAAAAAAAAAAAAAAAGACAAGACTAACTCTTCTCCTTGCCGTCCTTCTTAGAACCGCGCTTAGCGACCTTGGGCATTTTGAAGGTTGACTGTGATCTGACGTTAGCATTGTGTTGGCCCTTGAGGTGGGCGCCGACAGCTCTGTCGAGGTGGGTAAAGAAAAAAAAAAAAATTCAAGTGGCACGGCCTGGTGGTCAGGCACTCGGCCGACGTGGGCAAGACGATGCGGTTGATGGGTCGCGTGTAAGTGAGGGAGATGTAAGCTGGTGCGAGTGAGGCACACAGTCACTTGTGGCCGACTCTGTGCCCCAGGCGAGTCTCCGTCGAGTCTAAAAGAAATAAAGGCAAGAGGGACAGCACCTACCGAGATGAAGATTTGAAGAGAAAAATTGAGTACTGGTGGTGACGGTAACGTCTGTTGCAGCAAATGCTCATGTCAGTCGGTCTGTTGATGGATCCGGTGGTGCAGCGCGTATCAAGAAGCAGAGGCAAGATGCAAAGCGAGGGATTCAGGTCAAAAAACGATGATGCACAATGCGCAGCACGCCCGAGGTGGAATCTGAACTGTTGCAGATGCGCAACTTGATTCAGGAGCGCGGGAAAAAAAGCTCGCAGGTGATGCGGCGACAGCGTGCTGCTGATCGTGCTCGTCCTGCAAGTGACCTGGCACTGGCGGCGATGCAGGGCAGAGGCAAGGTACTCACCAGAGGTCGCGTCGTGTGTGTTGTGAGGTGAACGCGGGAGGCGGTTTGTATGGGAGGATTTGGGTGGGAAATTTGTATGGGAGAAGAGGAGGGGAGAGAGCCTTTTTACTATGGGCGGCTGGCAGGCGACTGATTGTGAGCGCGCGCGACCGCGGGCGTTGGCGTGGGTAGGAACCGTGTGTGTCGTGTGTGCGCGCAAAGTGGAGGAACGCGGGCGACAAGTCCAAGGCCCAAGTCGCTTCAAGTCGCTTCCAAGTCGCTGGCCCCTAGTAGACCCAGCCAGCCAGCCCAGACCCCCCATCCAAAAGCCTGGTTCAGACAGGTCGCCACTACGACCCGCGCAGATATTGGGAGCACAGCCCACCCGGGTACCAGATACTCAGGAGGGACATATGGCTTTGTAGGCCATATGTCCACACACACATACAATACATACACACACTCACGCGCACACGCACACACGCACACACGCACACACACACACCCGCACTCCTGTCCCTACACACGCTGTCACAACCTCCTAGTTTCCTTTCCCTTGTGGGTTCACACAACCAGTGCTCCCTCCTGCCTGCCAGCCGTACCTTCCTCCTCGACTGTGATAACTGACTGTGACGGAAGCTGCGTTATGTTGACCAAGCCTTTACCTACTATCTACCTACGTACCTAGGCAAGTACCTGGAACACTTTCTTTCCTCCCTCCTTCCCATGCTCTTGCTCTTTTTCTTTTTCTTTCTCTTTTCGGAAGGAGCGTTTTATCAATATCGCTCTGCAAACGGGCTGGTGGCCGCCATCATGAATACAAAGATACTCGGACACGTTAAGATTCCTCCTGCAATCAAGTACCGAAAATCTACTCCGTAGGTGGCACGCAATTTTTAGCATACATACTATGGACTCGCACACCAAAACATGAGCTGGGGAAGTGCAACTGAAACGGGAGGGAGTGAGTGAGTGGGCGTGGCCACCCAGGGCGTTGTGGCCAGCATTGACATGCGACTACCACTAGGCTGAGAAGGAGAAGTACGACTTGCAAAAACTTGTGGTTGCCATGTAACGGGCGCGACGGGCTACGTCGTACTGGGAGGAACATGAGTGACGGAATTACGACCTGCTTTCTCCTTCGTTTTTTCTAATCGTTAGATCCGCTACCGACTATTGCGGAAAAGCGAAAAGGGGGTCCATGGCCACTCACCAGAGGCACCAGAGGAGAGGGAAGCACCCAGATCCCAGGTCCCAGGTACCCTCAGTACAGTGGGTTGTACCAAAAGCAAGCGGACTAGATCTGGGGCATGGACATGGACGCAGAGACGCAGGGAGGAGTCAGACACTTGAGCGCCGGAACAGACGTAACGCCGAGCATAAGACCAGGAGCAGGCAGGAGCTTACTCAAAGAGACCTCAAATTACACGAGCCCTCCTGCCGTATCTGTCAGGCCGGCAGAAGGGCTTGTGCAATTCGACACCCGCGTACTACTCGAGAAGAGAGCTCCTTGCTCACTGCGCTGTGTACGAGGCCGGCCGTAACGCGAATGTACAGAAGTACATGTTGGCCCCCACCGTGGGCATTTGACCTGCTCGTTTGCCATTCAGGGCGGACATTTCTTGGCCTGCACTCCAATCTCCATCTCCGAAACCGAAACACGACCTAGGCGTATACGCAGGTACGGAGTATGTCCGGAGTAAAATACATATCAAGAGGTACCTATCATCCACCTACCTAGGTGGTCAGCCAGAGAGGTGACTGTGCCCATGCACGCGCCAGAGACGGGCGTGTTTTTGCTCGGTACTGTAAGGATACATTGCTCGAGTTGAAAGTTGCGCTGGGGCTGGGCAACGATGGTGTTGTACCGCGTTTCACCTTGACGGATTCGCACGGTATACAATACTGATCTTGGCTTAACGCAGAGGCGCTTGCCTTGATTGACTAAGTGGGGTCGAGGTCGAGCCTGCTTCTAAACTTGCGCAAAATTCGGAGTACGACCATGCTGTTTCCTTCTCCCCCTCCCCTTTTTTTTTCCTTTTTCTTTTTTGGACAGCAATGACTTTCTTTGCTGATCTAAGTCGGCAGTTTGCACCAAAAAAAAAAATTTAAAAATTTAAAAATTAAAAATTCTTGGGAGTAGTTCATGCAACGCCACCTGGTTTTGGCTGTGAGACAGATTGCCTACTGTTGCGATATATTCTGGGGTTATTACCAAGCAGACAATTGCTCTGCTTTGTACGGATTCTTTCGATTGGTATGGTATTCGTCATACCAGCAATGGTTGCTGGGCACCCGCGTGTCTGATATAATCCCTGCCCCTTGGTTCTTGTTGAATGGGCCGGAGTGATGGGCAAAGTTCCCATGGAGTTTGCTCCGCGACAACAGCTCGCAATTTTGCCGCAGCCTAGTCTGTAGTCGCGGCATCCATTGTTCTCAAGGTAATTCGCCCCGAGGCTAGAGGGCTTGGCCAATCACGACTGTTTATTGAGAGCGTGCAGCCGGATCAGAGCAGTATTTCCTGCAGCGAATCAATGTGCGATGCAAAGAATATTGCTCTTTTCTAGCTCCAATGCCGTACCACAAGGCCACATTAGGTTCAAACTTGTTACCGCATTGCATAACATGGGCACATTCATGTCCTAGACTTTCAAGCAATATTAGTCGATACGGAGTAACAGAGCGAGTGATCGTCCCCTAGCCGTGCTCTGCCGATTATGTCTGTTCCCGAACAGCAATATGGGTAAAAATGCCGACGCCGAGTAGGATGGATATAAAAGAGTGGTGGAATTCAAACATATCTGCGCCACAAGGATCAGAAAGAAAAAAAAAACCTAACACGTTTGCCATGATGATTTGCTGAAGCGCAGGACCTCACGTTTGAGATTCCAGGAAGCGGTGCACAGATAAAATGCTTCTTCGTCGAGAAAGTCCACAAAGGGGCTTGAGATGGCTCTCTGGTTCTCCCCCCCTTTACGCGGATATTAGATTTTCCCCTTCAGACAAAGAGGTAACCGATCCACAAGTGGCAAAGCCATGGAGCTGGTGGGGAGCTGGTCCAAGCTATCGACTTTGGAAGGTAACGAACTGGTGTGGTACCTGATGACTTGCATGACGACATGTATCGCGACACGACAGCGCCATGTGCCAGTACTTTACAGTGCGTACCGCAGCGCAGCATCCATCTGGTCAATATCCCTCAGCAAGGTGCCGAGGTGGTGAATGGTTAAATGGTGCTGATGGCGAGAGGGGGCCATCCAGGTGCCAAAGGTACCTAGGCAGGTACGTTCCTAGGCAGGTACGTCTGTACTTGAGGCAGAAACGGAAAGAGCAGGGGATGACACGATGCTGATGGTAACTCGGGCTTCGAGACAAGCACATGAGAGACAATTTATTAATACGGTAGTCTACTCTGCTAATAATATCTTAGTAGTTAGTAGTGCCTTTGCTCCGTGGCTATTATCCCCACTACGGCAAAGGGGGAAGGTAAAAGGAGGAGTCGAGGCAAAACCCTGCAGGCTGGGGAGCTCTGGGAGCTCTTGCGGTGGTCAGCCATGGCATGAGCTTGCGACCTCGTCTCTGTTGGGTGAGGAAAGACCCACGTCCAACATCCCACGTCCCACGTCCCACGTCTCTGGTACTACGGTACTACGGTACTATGTACGGTACCTACAGAGTCGCTGGTCGCTGCAAACATGCAACCGGCCGGCCGGTGGGGGGGGGGGGGACAAACACTAACGAAGACGAAGACGTGCATATTATTAGGCGAAGCCGCAGATACAGTCGAAGCTTCTGGGCGCGTGAAGTAGCCTCGTTGTCTGTGGCGCCTCCCCATCACCCAACGCCATTCCAAGGAGAGCGAGCACAAAGGTCAGACAGGGAGCAAAGCAATGCAGGGGGGGGGGGGGAAGCAGATTTGATGACGGGCATGATACCTCGTTACTTTCGTTGGAGCCCGTCATGTAAATTGACTGACTTGACTTAGCCGGCCGACAAGTGGGAAGGTTGACGAGGAGATGAGGGGGAAAAGGGGGGGGGGGGGGTTCAGGACGAGAGGCAGGAAGCAGAGGAAGCAGAGGCAGGAGGCAGGGCCCGCAGCCCACGCCAGCACGCCAGCACGCCAGCACGCCAGCACGCCAGCACGCCAGGTACACGCAGAGACTTGGCACGGGTACGCGACACACCAATCTCTCTGTGCTGAGATAGCGCAATTCGTTGCTGATACTGTGCTGTACCTGCCGTCCAGCCGACGTGGCCCCCGCCTGGTTCTCAGCTTTCCGACACCCAGCTGCCCCCCAACCTGGCCACGCTCTCTGCTTTCCCCCGTCGCTCACTCTTCCTCCTCATGCTTCTGCACAGCCAGACGATCTGACGTGAGCCTCCTGCCCCCATCATCACCCGCTCTGGCGCGGACTACGGAGTAGGGACGTACGGGAGCCCCCCTATTGTACGCAGAGTCGTGCTGAACGAATCAATGCTTGCATGCGCGTACCAAGCATACAAAGGACAGTCAGTTTACAAAGACGCCACCAATACACGACACGACCATTACCACTACATATACGACCGTCCTATAAACAGACACGAAGCTTCAGAGACGAGCTATACGTTCCTCCATGTCTTTCAGGTGGTAATTATTATACTAGTCTGTCTTGGCTCCTTAGCATTCTCAACGCCTGCCCTTGCCCGCCTGCGTGCTTGAGATTGTTATTTACTCTTCAGTATTCTGAACCGGCTGTCGCATTAAGCTTTCCACTGACACATGAGCTGTATTATTTCGCCCCCCAGTCCTAAAGCCTGTGTCTGTTTGATCATGAGCCTGCCATCATTGGCTAGGCTCCTTTTCTTCAAGTCCCAACTTTAAGCCCAGAAACACAAAAAAGTTTTCCGGCTAAAGATTCATCAAGCTGTAAGCCTCGTTGTGAGCCTCAACGCAAGCTGACCACAAAAGGCAGAGTGTAACTACCATGTGATTTTTTTAATGATTTTTTTTTCCTACGTTGTATAAACAATGCAACCGTTGCCACTCACTCCCACCACTGAGAGGCCTCGCTGTACGGAAAGGGCAGGGAAACAAATACACAATAGCGCCAAGTCCGGGGATCCTCCCACCAAGCTGTCGCTGCCAAGTGTCTGAAGTTCGCATACCATCATCTGAGCTCCATGACGTACATCTCTTTGACTCCTTGACGCCGACAAGGCCGACATTGAGGGACCTCGGTGCATTAAACCATAACCTCTGTAGCTAGTACCGACGATGGAGTGGTAGCATCACATCTAGCATTGCGACGCATCGCAGTCTTCATAGCAGCTGTGTGAGGCCCCTGTACCTCACCAACGATGCCTTTGATCGCGGGTAGCAGGCCACGCAGTGCCGCTAGATGCAAGACTTGCCATGGGAACATCTCATACGCGAGCGAGAAAGGCAGGCACCGTCGTGATTTCTGGCAGTGATCAGACTTACTGCCAGCCGCTGAGACGCGAAACAACAGTCTTTCCACGCAATGAATTGTCGATTCTGCCGTTCGAATAAGGTGGTTTTTGCGAGTCAGCAGCGGCACTGTTGCACTAAAGGTGCGGTTTGTAGATGGCGGTCTTCAGTGGGCTGTCGTGCGGGTGCTTTATAAGCAAGACTGGCCGAAGATGATTCCATATTGTGATCTAATCTTGGCGTCCCGTGTCGGCTAGTGTCGACCGAGACGATGTAAACGACGTTGTTCTTGGTGGCTTTGGAGATGAACTAAGAATGAAAGGGTGAGTACAAGGGACAATACAAAATCGCAAAATGATTCCGCAGGTGAAACTGTCGTCTGTATCTCAAAACGGTCTCGCAGCACAACTTCACCTAATCATCTCCATCTAGGTCCAGCACAACCTCTCTCAACTTGGCATCGCGAGCCCAGTCAACACCGCTTCCAGCCACTATACCGCTCGCCAAGCCCTTCATCACCCTCCGTCTTTGCCGGCTCGCTTTCACCGCGGCCTCCAGCTTCTGCATCTCACTCTGCGTCTCCTGGTCGTCCAAGCGCGAGGCCTGCCTCTGCTTGAGTTGCTCAGCCAGCTCAAACAAAGTCGATGTCAAATCAACATTTTTGCGTATTACACGCGTAGTATCGCTCTGAACCTCTGTGAGGTCATTGCGAATGAAGCCTATGTCCGTGGCGTGCTTGGCTACGGCCATGGAGGATTGGTCGCGCCGTTCGATATAAGGCAGGAGATCTCTGTTAGTGGGACATTGCAGTTTTGCCTCTGGTCAGATTTGGTGGAATATACGTCGTTCCAGGCTGGTGTGCTGCTCTTACCGCTCTGCGGGTGATGCGTTTGTGCTGTTGTGAACAGCTTTTAGGATCGGGTTTACCGTCATCACGGACTCGACGACGTCATTTCTGAGCCGGAAATTTGCTCTTGCGTCTAGAAGTTCCCGTTTTGTTTGCTCGGAAATTGTGTTTGGATCAGGAGATACGGCTGTCATGGGAATGAGTATGTCGGCCGTTTTTTTTCAATCCAACCCTGGTCTACGCAAACAGAAGCACGGCGGCACCAACTCATGGAACAACGCCTCTGAGGAATAACTGCGCGAATTGCATACCTGGACGGTAAACGACTTGCGCGTTTGTCATGGCGATTTCCAGCCTCAGTTGTTGAAGCTGGTCGTATAATTCCAAAACTCGTTGCTCATCCCCAGAGAGCGGCAGTTGCGAATCCACTTCGGTCTGTTGCTCCTCGTCTTCCTCCTCATCCACCATGGATACATCCTGTGGTTCGTCCATTGTCTTCCCCCATGGGTCTGCGTCATGAGCAGGTTCGATGAAGCGGGCGAGGAAATTTTGAATGGCGAGTTTCGCATAGAATGGTCATATGTCAGATGATATGTGTCAGCACAGGTCGTAGGCTTTTGAGACGCACAAACATGGGTGTGGCGCGTGCCTGCCGGACCATCACACCATGCAGGGAGCTTAGCGGCGTCGTAGTCGATGGCAAGATTGAACGGTGCGGCGCGAAGCAGATGGAGCGTGTCACGAGGGGCGCTACTGGTGTTGAAGGGTGTTGTTGAAGGGGTTTTTGATGGCACCAGGTGTTATGGGGATCTCCATCGCATGCAGCAGGTCACGCTGCAGGAACCGGTGCCTAGCAACTATCAACTCAAACAGGTACTATCTACCTCCTTAGCTTTAGATACCTAGATACCTAGGTACTTAGCGACCTACCTAGAAGTACCCTCTTTGACTCGGAATGCCCGTGTCCGGCAGTTGCACAAGTTGTGATGATTTTGATACTCCGTGCGGCTGAGGAGATGGCCAACGATGAGTGTTGGCTTGGTATTTGTTTTTTTTTTTTCTTCACATGGCAATTTGCTGCGATGCAGGGTTCTGAAATTGTAGGCACGATTTGTCCCATGCCCGTTCCACCTGCGCTCTGTACCTACTATCTACTATCCAGGTACCTAATCTAATGCCTAATGTAGGTATTGCATGTATGTGCGGCCTCGTACCTAGCTGAATCTGGCTAGGGCTCTGCGAGCTTCGCTTATCACCCGGCCTTCGGCGTCATCGTACAGTGGTGTACCAAACCCGACCTCTTGTGTTCTTTGACATCACATCATATCAGCCATCCTGGACTGCTTCTCGTCTGGCCTTCCTCACACAAACATCCATTATCGTCTCGCCCCCTCGCCCCTCGCCTCCCCTTCCCACCCTTCCCGCTGTCCAGCCTCGGCCGCTTCGCCTGCGACAAGAGAATGTCTCGGAAATGGCTACGCAGGTGTTGATTGCCCACACGGGCCAGCGCCTCGAGGTTGATACCTCGCAGTTTTCGACGTAGGCTTGCCCTCTTGAATATGGCTTCGCACCCTATATTACCTCTCGCTTCTAACAAAAACCCCTCTCTAGCATCGACGATCTGAAAACATGGGTGTCAAAATATAGCGCTGTGCCGCTACAACATATCGTAGCGCTCACCCCACAAGGTCGCAGTGTCAAGTCTGCCAGTCTACACGCCGAGGTCGGTGCCACCGCCAGATGTCTGCTCCCAACATGCACGTCATGGGTGTAACTGACCGTTTCTGCCCATTACAGAAGGAGTTGTATGTCTACGATATCCGAGTCACACAGGCGTCTTCCTCGAGCACTCAGTCGCTTGTGTCCGATATCCCTCCTCCGCAGAAGCTGTCGTTGCCAAATGCGCCCAATTCGATAGACGATGTACAGGCCATCTCGTCATGGCAAAATCTGTACCAGGAGCGGCGTGCCTGGGCTATCAAACTAGCTGAGGAATGTGCTCGTCTCAACTCAGAGGCTATTGCTCGATTTGATGAAATGGATGTCATGATCAAGTGCTTGGACGCCGCTGTTGCCAACCTTGAGATGAGCGTGAAACAGATCGAGCCAAAGCATCACGAGCTGAAGAAATGGGTGGACCCTGCCCTGACGGAGCACGAATATCTGGCGACGATGTGGGAACAACATATCAAGTTCTCTCGAAATATACCTGTATCACCAGCTATGGTTACTTTTATGACAAGAGGAGAGGTCACGAAAGGACAAGCCACCCTGGAGGATCTGATTGAGTTGGAGACAGCCAGAAAGGCTGGCAAACTTGCCCCAACAGCTCGTCGACGATTTGGCGAGAAGGCTGCGAACTTGGACCAGCTTGCCTCCCAGATGTACAAGGGCTTGGAGCTTCTCATCGCTGATTTTGACAAACTGATGAGCCGCTCTGCCCTGGGCCACAGTACGGACTCGGCTCAGCTCTTGGACGACATCGAGGTCATTGTCAACCAAATCGATTCCGACTACCGCACCACTTTGGCATATACCGGTTCTCAGCGAGATCTTGCTCAGGCGTCCAAAATTGCATCCAACCACACGGAAAGACTGGTCCCGTCCCTCAAGAAGCGCGCACAAGAAATGGACGGGCTTGTTCAATATGCCACCCAGGCTCGAAATTCTATCGCGTCAGAGTCTGTGAGGTGCATGAAAACCATCACGGACATCACCTCCTTACACGGCAGCGTACGGGCCCAAATAAACATTCTGAATCAGTCCGAGGATGACATGACAACCTTTGACTATTTGCGACTTATCTATCAACTTCCCTACATGTATGCCTCCTTTGTTGTAGAAGCTATCCGTCGACGAGATTGGGTAGACAAGGTCAAGACTGACTCCATCACTTTGGCCAATGAAATGGCTCTCTTCCAGGAGGAGGAGACGAGAAGACGAAGGAAGTGGCATAAGATGGTTGGCAGCATGTATGGTCCTACTTTGGACACGAACGTTATGGGGCTGGAGGTGAACCTCCTTGGCGAGGATTCACCATGGCCCTCTGCCACTAAGGACGACCTGAACATATTCCTTCATTCCCTGCAAGAGCATAATGTCGACCAGACCATTCTAGATGATATTGACAAACTTATCCAGGAACTGCATAGCCCTACAAAGCAACAGTCAAAACGACTCAAGGCATTTAAAAACGGTAGCGTTCATGAAGCAGCTCTAGGCAGAAGCGGACTCATGATTCGAGGGGATGACGATTTGTTGCGCTCATTACAGAATGACAAAACCAGGATCGAAAGTAAACTCAAGACGGCAGAGAGCAGAGTTAGGCGCTTGGAGGATCTGCTTCACAGGCAAAGCCAAGCGTCTAGACCAGGGAATCTCTTTCAACCTCAGAACCATCAGCCACGCGAGCGGCGGGGCTCAAGTTCCTCTGCCAAATCGGCTCGTCTCGAAGATGGCAGATGTTCTTCTGATGGCGCTGATTCTCTTCTTCGAAAAATTGCACAACTGGAGAATGAGCTGCGTGACGAGAAACAACGGTATGCTCGTATTCAAAAAGATCTCACAGCGCGTAACACGGAGCACGACGATGCAAAGAATCAGATACAAGAGGCAAATTCAACGAAAAAAGACCTACTCGAGAACATGGAGGCCTTGAAACGGGAATTCGATGTTGAACGCAAGTCTCTAGAAGAAGAGATTAAGACTCTAAAGAGTCGACTCGAAGATGCCGAGGATGAGATGGAGCACCTTGACAAATCTAGGGAGAATGAAAAGGCCTCCTTGGACGAAAAAATACAGGAGCTTGAGACCCAAGTCCTGGCGCTGATCAAGGAGAAGGCTGATGATGCTTCGAAAGCACAAGGGCAGGTCGACAGTCTCCGAAAGGAAAGTCAAATGCAGCAGGACCAATTAAAAGCAGTGACGCTCCAGATGAAAGCAGCCTTGGATGAGAAGCAAGTGTTGTTTCAAAAAATGCAAAGCATCGAACGAGATGCCAAAACTCGGCTCGATTCATTGCACAAAATTTTCGCCGAGCTCTTGCCCGAGCAACCCGCCCCTCACGAGGCAGCAGATCTTACGGCCTGTTGCGTGTCACGTATTCACAACATTCTCTCCTCACTCAAAAATTTGGAGAGCAATACTGCCGTGGTTAAGACCGACTTGGAGCATGCCACGCTTCTGGTTGACGAGCTCAAGTTGCAAGTCATGGAGACGCAGTCAAAGCTGGCCAAAGAGGAGAATGGCATTCTCCAGCTTCGTGAAAACATCTCAGAGGAGAAGGCAAGGTCTGTCGCCTTGGAAAACGAGCTCGCCAACTGTAGACAGGAGCTCAGCCAGCTGCGGGTGCTACTCTCGGCTGGTGAAACCGGCTCAGAAACGCTGCAGAAAAAGCTACAATCTCAGGGGAGGAAAGTCAGCCAGCTAACTAAGGAGGTAGCATCACGCCAATCCCAAGTTGGGGGCCTTGAAGAGGAAGTGCGATTGATGAAGCAAAAAATTGAAAACCTGCAAAGAAAATCGTCTGCCTTGATTACACAGTATGATGCACGTGATGCATATACAAAAGATCTCACTCAAAGGCTCTATACCCAAAGTGACCGATTGACCCGTCTTCTTGAGCGTTGCGGTTATGCTGTGGTGAGAAACAATGGGGAGATGAGTATTAATAAAGTTCCCCGTGCAGAGCGAGCGACGCAAAATCCCAATGACTCCTCGGACCCCGGAAACTCTGTCCGCCGATCTATCAGCATGGGCAAGACTACGACGGATAGTACCGATCTGGGATTGCTCTATTGGATGAACAGCACTGATGCAGCAAGTGAGGCAGAAAAGTACTCGGCGTTTGTGAAAAACATGGGTGCGTTCGACATGGATGCTTTCTCTGACACAATATACATGAGGATCAAGGAAGCGGAGCATAAAGCCCGGAAATGGCAACGGGAGGCTCGGGCGTATCGGGATCGGGCACATGCTCAACAAAAGGATGCGCATGAGAAGATTGCCTTCAAGAACTTCAAAGAAGGAGACTTGGCCTTATTCCTACCCACGCGTAACCAACAGGCGGGCGCATGGGCAGCTTTCAATGTCGGCTTTCCCCATTACTTCCTTCGCGAGCAAGATAGTCATCGCCTGCGCCAACGCGAATGGCTTGTTGCTCGCATATCTCGAATTCAGGAACGGGTTGTCGATCTGTCTAAAAGTCTCCAACCTGCCACCGACTCCGAGTCAATGAATGATGATGAAAACGACAACCCCTTCCAGCTGTCGGACGGTCTGCGATGGTATCTCATTGACGCGCAGGAAGATAAGCCGGGTGCGCCGTCTACTCCGGGAATGGGCAAGTCGACTGTTGCCGCCAATACTGTTGCCGCAACGGCTAATATCCAGTCACTTCCGGTTAAGGGCAAGGGCAAGAATCGAGATAGCATTACCAGCATTGAGGGATTCAACAAGACTCTTTCCAAAGGTTTGGAAAGCAGACGCAGCAGTTCGGCATCAAAGAAAGCTTTGCCGCTCCCGATGGCTGGCGGGACAGCACCGTTGAAGAGCAGCGCCTTGGCCAGTGAGACGAATTCTCTGAGGGCAGTAGCACCGGACTCCCCAGCGGCAACAAGCCCAACACAGACAGGCCCTTTGGCGACTGGCCAGATCCAGATGGCGGCCTCTGAAGGAACCGGCTCCAAGGGAGAGCAGCCAGCTGCGGCAAGTCATGACAAGTTAGGGACGCATATTGGAGAGACATCTGAGGTACGCCATGTCGACTCCCTGCTTGGTCCTTGATTCTTGCTGATGTCCGTATGTTCAGGACCAGAATCAAGTGCGGACAGAGGAACCAGCTGAAAGTTCGTTTAAAGGATCTGTCTTATGGGACTCGTTGTGGAGCGTAGATTATACCTACGAGAATGCCCCCTGGGAATGAGTCGCGGCAGTTTATCGTCTGGTTTGCGGTGGGAAAGCAAGAAAATGGGGCGCAACAAACCCATTGCTCCGGATTTTAAGCATGTCGGATGGCACGATGCGAGGCCTTTGATCCTGAACTTCGGGTTTGTGGTCGGTTAATAATACATCCGGCGTTGAGGTCTATGACCATACACCATCCAGCACATACACATCGCATTGTAATGGCGTTTGGATTTGCCCAGTTAGCCAATGTCCCTTTTTTTTTTCTCCTTTTTTTTTTTTGTTTTATTATACTACGACGGGTCTTTTGTGCCACAGAGCGATTGTATAGCTGGTGTGTATTGGTGACGCAACAGTCCAGAAGCTCATACTCGTTGTTTTGTAGCTAAGGTTGTTTATTGGATGGGTAGGCTTGGAGAAAGACAGCGTATAGAATGAGTGATATCATACACTCGAGGTTCGAGATGCAGAGCATGATCAGCACATGGACCTGTGCTTTGAGAGGAAGCCACGGTGAAGGCTAACGATTCGAGGTTTTGTTCCACTTGTCAAGGAAATGTGAATCATTGAGTGGCGCGCATCATTCGCAGCCAAGCAGACGAATTCATTCACCGAGACTTGGTAAGTTAAAGATGACCACACGTCTCGTGCAGAACCCGGAACGTGGAGCACATTTCTTCAACTTATTTTTTGGGGCAGATATTGGGGAAGGAATGATTGCGATATATGTTTGTCTTCCCCTCTTGCACAGCAACGTTGCTGCTGGTCTTGACTTTACCATTGTATGCCCATCTTTGACGTACGCGAGTTGTGGCAAGGAATAGCACCGCTTGAAGAGCTGGAACATGTAGTATTGTTCAAGCGGCTTGTTCAAGAAATGTACAATAAATATCAAAGGGCCTTTACTTTGGAAACCTCGCAGAGCAAGATGGGCACTTACTTGACTGACGAAGTTGCACGGAGTAGTTGGTGTATTTTGGGAGCTGGGGTATCCCAGGACCAGAAAATGCATGTTCTGGAGTATTGACAAATATGAAATACTGACTGAATACCCGCACTTGGTTTGGCCACTAGGTTCACCGTACCGTATGTACTGTATGTGCTGCTGATACGCTGTTTGCTCTTTGTAGATATTCACGCCGCCACAGACCTGGAATGCTTCACCAACCGCCAGCAGCCGCCAACAACCACAGACAATCTGGTTTTGTCGCATGATAACAGCCTGTCTATTTCATGATTCGAAGAAGCACCGTTTCCGCGCCATCCGGCAATCTGCACGGTAAATACCATGGATGCATCAGGGTCTCGGGGTATCAGGGCAGGGCGCGCGGACACGGCAGACCCGAGGACCACCAATGGACGAGGGATGGCATGTCACTCCGGACGAACTCGTGCGCTCCGTGACGATTGTCAGTGTAAGGGGTACAAAGAGCATTCTGCGTGGATTGTGCATCGTTGATGATTGATGCTGTCCCGTCCGTCTGGGTACAGAAGAATGTTCAATGTATGTTCATCTTCTTCTCCACATCCTCCTTCTCCATCCCTCCTTCCCACTGCCTGCCCTCGGCCTTCCTTCCTTCCTTTAACGCCTCGGCCGAACCCCACATTAAATTCCTCCACATACTCCATACACTCCATACTCGCATGTAATCCATGTAATCAGTTGTGCCTCCATTTTTTTTCCTCGCCCAATATCTTCTGGTTTCGCCTTCCTGGCCCCAACGCTTCTGCCTCTTCTAACTCGGGTGCTTTCTCAAAAGCTGCTCTTTCTCGGTTTCGCCCTCCTGAAATTTCCGCTTAGTCTATATCTACAAATCTCACTCTAGTCACTCTAAACTCCGCCCCGATCGAATACCTCGGTTTGCGCCACAGGATGCACCCGTCACCTACGGCAACGACGGCCTCATCCACCTAATTCTCTACCGCTCTTGCCGTCTCCTCAGCACAGCGCGCGCATCTTACCTACCGGAATTCAGCATTCGCGCTTCCTCTCCGCTTCCTCTCCGCTTCCTCGTGCCTTGGCTGTTGGCTACGCGTGCGACACACGACGAGGCATATACAGCCTGTCCGACGTATCCGAGACTGATTGCCCTTCAACTTCCGACAAGTGTCAAGAACAACGTTTGCCGAGCGCGCGGCTCACTAGTTGCTGGTTGCCCTCGCGTACTGCCACCTGTTAGCAAAATATGCCAGACAAATCCCTGTCGGTCGTATCGTATGCCGCGGGAGCTTCCCTTGCCGCTGTCGCCCTAATTTATGTCTTTGGTCCAACTTTTGCCATAGACCATGATGCCAGCAGCAACTCCCAGAAGAGGACCATAGTCGGATTGCGAAACCAGGCAAATGATTGCTTCATCAACTCTGTACTCCAGGTGCTTGCAGGTCTTGGCGATCTTCGCATGTACCTGATTCGCGAGACACACCGGCGGCGCATCGAAAACCCGGCCGTTTATGCGAACCTTATACAACCTGCCGGCACCGCTAAGCTCGAGCAATGGAAGCTGCAGGGCTTGCAGGACGGTCTGGTGACCCAGGGTCTTAAGGAGATGCTGGACGCGCTCAACGAACGGCCCATCTACAAAAAGTCCGTCTCCCCATTCCCCTTTGTGCGGGTCTTGGAGCTTGCTTTCAAGCAGCGTATAAGTCGTCAGCAGCAGGATGCCCAAGAGTTCTTGCAGATTGTCGCTGAGCGACTGAAGGATGAATACCACGCTGGTCAGCGCGCACGATTCCATGCACGAAAAACCGGCCTCCTTCATGCCTCCAGCAATCGTCCCAAGACTCACGTCAATGATGGTGACCAGAATCATGACAGGAACGGCGGCGAGATTGATGAGGATATTAATGGGAAAACTGACACGAGGATTGCTGCCGCCGACTCGAATAGCATCAGTAACGATTTGACCAACGGCGACAGAGAAGGGCGCAATGGGTCTAGCGCATTTCTGCAGGATCAAAATCATGGTCCCGACTATGAACTTCTTGCACATCAGTTGCCTCTCGAGCTAGAGGAAGGGTTTCCCATGGAGGGCAAATATGAGTCGCACCTTCAGTGCCAAACCTGCAAGTACAAGACGAAACCTAGAGAAGAGACATTTTGCACACTGACGTTGACGGTGCCGCATGTGTCATCGACAACACTCAACTACTGCTTTGACGGGGTGTTCAAGACTGAAATCATCGACGGCTTCAAGTGCGAAAAGTGTCGATTGCTCTTCGTCAAGGCTAATTTGGAACATGAAGCGGCGCTTTCCACCTCGGAAAGCTTCATTGCCCAGACCAGAGATAGCATTGCCAAGTTGCAAATGGCTATCGATACGGATCCGGAGCAACCCCCCAAGGATGTCGACCTTGGAGATATCCGGTACGCTCCGAAGCGCAAGATCTCCAAGACGACACGTATCTCCATTTTTCCCAAGATCCTGGCCATCCATTTATCGCGGTCCATCTACGGCGTCGGCCAGATGACGCAGAAGAATTCTGCCAAGGTGGCCTTCCCCGAAGTGCTACCACTCGGCGGCCTGATGGATCAGCACAAATACAAACTTCTGGGCACGGTGACGCATCGTGGTGGTCATAATAGCGGCCACTACGAGGCGTTTAGACGGCAAAACCAACCTTCTCCTTATCACAACTCCAACACCTTCCAGCAATCCGAGGTATATAGCAAGACGCCAACTTCACTCTCCACGCCGGACATTACACCTCGTCAGGCCAATAGCCCTACGACGTCCACGCAAGATTTGTTATCGCCATCACCCGCAACGAATTCCTCGACCCCGTCGCTCATATCAATGGCCGCTCCGCCTCGCAGCGTGCCTGCCGAGGTCAACTCAGACTGCAGCTCTCAGTCGCACGGGAAGGAGAAGGATGTTGAGACGAACAGCCTTCGATCCGTGGCCGCATCTACTAAATCCGCCTTGTCGAAGCTGACCTCGCCCAAGACGGGGCCGGATATGACGAGGACGCCGCCCAACAGCCTATCCAAAAAGACTAAACGTCGCAAGGCCGGTCCGGATAAGTGGTGGCGCGTTAGTGATGAAAAGGTGCGTGAGGCAAAGACAAGTGAGGTGCTGAGCATGCAGAGGGAAGTGTACCTTCTCTTCTACGAGCTGGAAAGATGACGGCACGAAGTGGACACGCGCTTCTCCATGGATTGCACATTTTTCGCACATGACTAGATGGGAAGTTTCTGCGTTTTGATCATCCTTTCGTTACAACTTTGGGAATGCTCTGTCCCGGTTAAGCATGGATCTGGCGTTTGGCATGAGCATCTGTCTGAGATGAGACAATGCAGCGTAGATATTGGGAAACTGGTGCCAAGCGGGGGACCTGATGATCATACTGTAAATGCTTCAATAACAATTGGCGCTTTGGTGGTAGCATTCAATGTTGGGGCCATATCGTGCTTCAGCTGCGCGCATGACAACAACGAGGTCTACGACGCTGGTCGCGTGCCTATCCTATCTCTCCGTAACTCTCCGTAACACAAAATCCATGCGAAGCGTTACTTGCACCCTTTTTTGATTGTCACATCGGTTGCCTGCAGCCCTCACTCCGGCCTTTCGAGATGACGTACTTTTGTCTCAGGCTTATTTATTCATTCGTGCAGCTGAGCTTTAAGCTGGAGTGATGGCCACACCCCACCGATTGCGTCAGACGCACCTGTTACCAGTTCGTATCGCTCCTTGTCGAACAAAGCTTTACAGACTTAGCGCGCTGTGGCATTTTCCGCCCACTTACCGCGTTCCAAACAAGCGCCATGGCCAACTTCCCGAAAGTCCTTTCTCACTTCTAATCGCGATTCGATCCGAGGGGGCCAGGCAGACGGAGGCAGCACGACTCTGGCCGAAAAGAAAAATGAAAACGATGCTCACTTGGCGGCGGCGCTCGCGACGGGCCATCTTCTCGCCCGGCTTTGTGCTCGTGCTCCTGATTCTAACGGTGTGGTACATTGTTTTGCCGCCGGACTCGGCCATCGTCTTGGCGGTCAATTTCAACGCGTGGAAGATCCGTCATGTGCTCGGCTTCGGCGATGGCGATGGCTGGCTCCGCGGGCCTGGGAGGCACGCCATCCATTTGCCTAGTGAGGTGGGATGTCTTATCAAGACGGGGTACGGCACGCGACATCGCGTCAAGGAGCAGTTGGGAGGGTTTGCGGCCAAGGGCGGGGTTCTGGGCGATGAAGGGAGGGACTTCCTTGTGGTGGGAGACTGGACGGCGGATGAGAAGCTCGGGGTGGAGATTCACGACGCCGTTCGGATGGTGATGGAGTCGCGCGTTGGAAGGGAATTTTCAGAACATCGCAGGTTTACAAAGTACAGGAGCTTGCAGGGGGCGGTGGCCGCGGGTGAGACTGAGAAGGCCGAGGAGCTGGGGAGGACCTTTGGGTGGGAACTAGATGCGCTCAAGTTCATCACGGGCATGGAGCTGGCGTACAGGAAGATGCCGCACAAGAAGTGGTACATGATTCTGGACGACGATACGTTCGTGGTCAAGGAGTCCTTGCAGCTGCTACTCAGCCACTTGGATCCGTCCAAGCCGCAGTATTTGGGGAACAGTGTCGGCGACTACAGGGCGAGATTCGCTCATGGCGGCTCCGCGGTCCTCATTTCCGGTCAAGCTATGAGGCTTCTGTTCCGCCAGCCCGAGATTGTGACGCAGGCGTACGTGCGCTCTCTGGATGAAACCTGGGGCGATCGGCTTGTGGCGACGACTCTACAGAAGGTTGGCGTCTACATCGACGAGCGATACAGTCATTACTTCAACGGTGAGGCACCGGACATGACGCGGATACGGCCGCATACTGCGTGTTCCCCGATCGTGTCGTTCCACGGGCTGCGGAAGCCGGGAGCGATGGTTCACGCTGGCGAGACGCTGGCGAAAAGGAAGACGCCTGTGCTTTGGGGCGAGTTGTGGGGGCTGTTTAGCAACTATCCCATGCAGTCATATGCCGAACCTCCCTTCAAGCCTGGAGATCACGTTGGTCCCGGAGAGGACGAAATAACGGTCTGGAAGACGGTGAAAAGCCCAGAGGACTGTCGGCGGAAATGCAAGGGCAGGTGTTTGGCATGGACATACGACACAAACACGCAAGAGTGTCGCACCAGTCCCTGGGTCATCGTTGGGTCAGATTCTGATGCGAGGGGAAAGCTGTCCGGAGTGAATTGGCCCAGGGCCAGGTCGACCTTGCGCCAATGTCCGCTCGCCAACTGGCCAGAGGTGGCGATGGTTACCTCGGAGACATAATTCGACTGTGTATACAATCATTCGGCACGTGCTGTTTCTAACTGATTGTCGGGTTTACCGTAGCATTTGGGACACGATTCGCGCGGCCCAGGATTGAGTGACGGACTTCACCACGTGTACATAGGGGGTAGTCGTGATAAGAGAGGCTTGCATTGGCGCAATTTCAAGCGAAAGGTCCACGTGCTGCCGGAAGTTGGCACTCGAAGTCGCTTGCCTGGACGCTTGCCTGGACGCTTGCCTGGACGCTTGAATGGATGTAGCATGGAGGCTCGCTTAATTGTAGTAGGAAAAGGGAAACCCTGGCGCTCATGCAGGATCGTCGGGCCTCGAGATGCAGGAGCAAATGAGGACAGCTACCATCGCAGACTCGGGTCGGGGGGGCTTCACGGATCTCTTCTGGTTCAATCGATCCGGGTTTTACACCGACGGGTCGTGTATCGGGCGATAATCGTCTGCTTTCATCGAGGGCCATTTAGCCAGGACAAATGACACAGGTCGAACGGAATAACTTCCGAGAGCTGTTTTCGTGCTGTGCCAAGCATGGCATTGCAAACGCGGGCAAGCCCGGACTTGGTCCAGAGACCAGACCAGACCAGACCAGACCGGACCGGACGACGAGACGAGACCAGACCAGGGCAATTCGAAAGACCCGACAACGTAATAGGTATGCAGGAGGTTGGCAGCCAGGGAGATAGATAAGGACATGCATGCACATGCACCCGAGGATATTTAGAGAAAACAACCCCACTCCCAAGTCCCATGCGACAGACAGGTCATTTTCCAAGCTGCAGGGTAGCCGTGGAACACAATGGAAGGAGGCCAAAATGAGTTGGGGACATGGTGGGCGTCGTCTGCCAGGGGGCGGAACCAAGCGGCGCCACCGGCATGCATCCAGGAAAATAAAAGCAAGACGAGGCTGGGCTGGGCAGCTCCCAATTGGACTCGCTTAGCCATGTATAATTGAGGAGCCACGCGGGGATGGGGCTAGTGCTTCCGCACGGCCTTCCTAGGCCTGCCAGGGTGGACAGGGACAGCCCAACGCCGCTGACGCCAAGGGCATGTCGCAGACTAAAATAAAATAAAATAAAATAAAAATAAAATAAAAAAGTGCTTGCGGCCGTGGAACGGGACCACAGCGTCGGCTTGGCAGGCACGCCGCCGTTCGTCTGGTCCTTCGTTCCTTCCGGCGTGTGACCTCACGGTGCTCATGCCCATGCTCTCGTTTGTTCACCGGTAAGAAACGAGGTTTCCTCTGTCCGCATCATCTCGCGTCATCCTCCCTCTTTCCTCCCCAGCCACTGCAGGACGCTCACCGGTGCATGTTCTCTCTCGTCTCGGGCATTTCGGAATTGATCGGAGCACGCATGATTGGGAAAGCAGGAGGCAAAGCAAGCAAGCAAGCAAGCAAGCAAGCAAGCAAGCAAAGCAAACATGCAAGCAAACATGCAAAGCACTTCTTCAGGGGGGCACATATTGCGGCCGGGGTTGGTTCTGGGATCCAGACCTTCCAGACGTTCTATTGATGGGAGTTTGGACTGGGTTGGCCTAGCGCCGGCCCAAGAATAATGAGGAACGCGCAATGTGTTGCTTCTATTACCGTTGGTGAACGACCATCCCATCCATGCCTCTTCCAGTCTCGGCCGTTGGACGTTATCGACAGGAAACAAAGTACTCGTTACGCGTACTGGCCAGATCAGAGATCAGATCTCGGGCTGGCAGGCTCGATGGTCCGGTCCTTTCTTCTCCGCCACCGCCCACAGCCACGGCTACCGCCACAGCTACTGCCACAGCCTCTGTCCCAATACCGAGACAGCTGGCTAACTGGCTATTGACGGCTGCAGCACCAGCCTGCATGCATTGCATCTCGCCACGGTGGAGTCGGTTTTAATCCTGTAAGCAAGACTGTCTCCACTGTCGCCCTAATTGACCTCTGACCTCTCAGCCCAACGTCCCGCTGTAGCGTCACCAATCACTGTTGCTCCTGCTCCTGCCACTGCCACTGCCACTGCCACTGCCACTGCTACTGCTACTGCTACTGCTACTGCTTCTGACCAGTGGCCAGTAGTCACTGTGCCACAAATAGAATACGATAGGCCGGGACCGCTGTGGCTGCTATCATAAGTACTTTATGACATCCGGTACTTGCCATGACCTCGGTCCACCGCACCTCCAAGTAGTGAATCTGCGAATAACCGGGTACCCGGGTTGATGAAGTACCTGCCTTTGCTGCAGTCGGCGGCGCCTGCATCAGCCGGTGGTAGGCGGCGTCGTCACCTCTTCTTTATTTTTTCTTTCTTTTTCTTTTTCTTTTTCTTTTTCATTTTTTTTTTCAGCATCTTATTATCGCGAAAACTTGTTATCTGCAACTTTCGGGTATTGCTCGACCTCTCCGTTGGATCCACCCAGCTTGCCGCAGGATCACCATAAGCGTCTCCTTAATGTCTATCCTCAATCAATCCACCCCTATCTATTATTTGATTTCGTGGTACCACCCCTGACTTGGAACAAGAGGCGAGGTTGCGAGGGCAGGCAAAAAAAAAAAAAAAAAAAAAAAAAAAAAAACTGGCGCGGAACACGAGGCTACCGGGGCTGCGTGGATTAACAGCCAAGGTCTGGTCAAGCACGGCTCCATTCGCAACCCCAGTCAAGGCGTGTCTCGCGCCTCTGCACCCGAAATCCCGTCAGAAAAGGCACCCGTGTATCTTTTCACGCCCAGGCTTGCCCATTTGCAGACACCCCGTGTGCGACCACCACGGCGTGGCCTGCTTGCTGAGCTCTCCTCCTACTGGACAACCCGTACCCTTTCCGAATCTCGTCTGCTGCTGCTGCCACCTGCCGCCGAGCTTTCTATGTCGAAGCTCCATTAAAATTTCCAATTAAACGCACTGTCCGGAGCAGGCCATGGGTCCGGACGAACATGACATGGCCCAGGGCGCCGCTGTCGGTGTTGGTCCTCCTTCAAGTAATACTCCCAGCACTGCTCCCCATCATGCTGCGGTTTCTGGTCCTCGACCTAGTCCTGATACTGCCGCTTCCGGTACCGCTGATACTTCGTCAAGCTCTGATTCTTTTCACAATTCTCCAACTGCGGTGAAGTCCGCCTCTCCTCATCCCCCTCCAGTACCGATAGAATCAACGACAACGCTTACGACGACGACGACGACGAAGACGACGACGACGACGACGACGACAGCTGGTGTGACGACGGACACAGATCCTGCTCCCCCAGAGAACTCAGCAGCTCAGACTGCTAGCCCTCGAGTTGCTGTCCCAAATTCGACATCGGCGTTCGACTCGCCCGCCACTGTCGCCACTGCGGCTACCACCTCCCAGACCCAGCAGAACGGCGACAGCAAGGCATCTGAGACCGACACCGACATGGCAAGCTATAGACCGGCGCTCACGGCCCATCACGGACTGTCTCTGAGCAATGACTCTCCCGCGCCACCCACAATCCCTTCATCCCACCCCATGGCTACGTCTATGCCTCCAGTCACATCTACATATGCTTCCTCGACCTGCATCGCGAACCCCCAGCATGCTTCATACTCTGCCGTGACGGGCGTCACCAACCATGTCGAGGGCTACAGGGCCAGTCCGATACCGAGCAGCAACTCGATGGCTCTCCCGAGCATGCGGAAGATTGACGCCATGTCACAAAGGGTCGGCCCTCGGTATGGGCCACATCATCCGGTCTCCGCGAGCATCACTGCTTCATTGACTCCCGTGTCCAGCAGCACATCCTACTACAATGGCCAGCATACAATGCCACTTCCTTCGAACTACGCTCTGCCCTCCGACAACGTTGCCCGGTACACGTTGCCTCACGACCCACGAATACTAGGTAGCAGGGGGCCGAAAAAGGTACATTATAATAAATTCACCTTCCACCTAACTACGTACCTACTTGGACAACTATTTTTATACATCCCGTCACGTATTTCTCCAAGCTTTCTTTTTGAATAGCAGATCACTAATCCACTCTTCTCTTCCCAGGAAATCAAACGCCGAACGAAGACTGGTTGCCTCACTTGTAGAAAACGAAGGATCAAGGTTAGTCAGTCTTATTATTCAAGCCCAAAGAACAATATCATTGTCCCGAATCTGCTATTGTAAAAACGAAAGAAGCCAACTGCTGGATCTCAGCTGCAATATCTGCTTTACTACCCATCTCACCTCGGAGCATGCATGATTTCGATAGGCAACGGCCTTCACTGCCTCTTTCTTTTTTTTTTTTTTTTTCTTTGGTTGTCTGCATAGTATGCAGCTACCTATCACGGAAGCACCGTTAAAACATTGATCCGTTGACTGCTAGTGGATCCAAAGAGCTACCCCGGTCCTCTGACCTCACCTCGCCTACAAAGAGCTCTCCCTCCACCACCACCACCCCCCCCCCTCCCCCCCCCCAAATTCACAACTAACGCGCCCAGTCCAATCCAATCCTTCACAAGCGTCATTATAACAGCTGCTGACGCTCCCAAAACTTACCAACAATAGTGCGACGAGACACATCCAACCTGCAACAACTGTAAAAAGTCAAAACGAGAGTGTCTCGGCTACGATCCCATCTTCAGACAGCAGCTTGGCGCACATACTACCTCTCACATACAGCCGGCGCCGACCGCCCAGCTGACCGTGCCTTCTTCAGTCCCTTCCTCGACCGCAATACACTCTTCCGTTAATATTGGGCACTCACTCCTCGGTTCGTACGGCAGCCCGTCGTCAATACTTGCCAGCTCATATTCAACATCATCACCGTCTACTCTGTCTTCGTCGTCCACGGCACATACAGTTCCCGCCTCATCTAGCTACAACCCCACGGTCTCTACGAGCGCTACTACCCCCTCCATCAAACCAGAACCCGGGTTCGACTTCTCGGCTCCTATTGACCCCTCCTCCAGACACCTGCCTGTTCCTACTAGCCAATATACTGCAAAACCGTTTGACTTCAAGAGCAGCCTGACGCACACTGCCGCACTTTCTGGAGGCGAGTTGACATGGGCATTTTCTTGATTCTTGTCCTACACGAAGACAAGCCTCCTCGTGCTGACTGGTGCTTCTGTAGTCAAGAAAATGAAGATCGCCGAGATAATCGACCTGCTAGGGCCACCACCCCCACCACAACAAATTAGCCATACAGAGGAAACATTCAACGAAATTACCAAAGTCTACCATGAAATGTATGCAGGGGGCTTGACTGCATTCTTCGAGACCACATGGTATTACTTTGCTGAGAATGGCAAAATGTCCTTCCCCAAAGATGCGAATTTGACTGAGCATATGGCCACGTTTCTGAAGATCTTGGAGGCAGTGAAAGCGAATGATCATTCCCAAATGGCTTACTCTGGAGTTTTAGAGACCCGGATTGTCTGGGAGCTCGCCTGTACGGCGTATCAGACACCGGATCGGACGAACCAGAATCTGAGAACGACGATGCCTGTGGACGGCGATGCCGTCGAGGCTCGGAACCGTCTTTGTGTGGTGGAAACGCTGCTCTGCGGAGAGTATCTCCTTTCTAATCCTTTAGCTCCACCATTGTCAGATCCCGATGTCCACAGGACACGACAATTCGATTTCTGGTATAGCCTGGCCGAGTTTGTTCGAAAGCGGGATGATCATGATGCTCCTGCAGCGATCCAGGCCCGGGAGGATGCATTGAGTAGGATGAGACATCTACTGGATGGACGTGAGAACCGCGATGTCCTGTACTCCATTGCTGTTGTGCGTGAGCTCGCACCCATCTACGGCCCGAGCTATGGAAGCATACCTCAACATTTGGACGAAAGCGATCCAAAGAACAGACTTGCAGTTGCGTCTAAATTTATACTAGATGAAGCCCAAGTTACTGGGGGCACAACAAATGTGGTGCGTCGATTTAGCGACATAGCATCTCGAGCATTTGTCAATCCTGCCGTTAATGTCGTCAGACGGACAGGTTGAATGCCAGGAGGAACCTTTGCCTTACAGCCTCTCCCAAGTCAGTCAAAACCTTTGCACGTACCAGGCCACCTTAAGCGGCGCAACAACACCGTTGAGCATAATTTCCTTTTTCATTTTCAAGCATCAATTAGAAAGCATGGCGAGGATTTGTAAAAAAAAAAGTGTTTGTCGGCAACTATACAACGGAGTTGGGCTCTAGAAGTGAGCTTTTGGCTCATTCCATTTTCATTTTGTTTTTTCGCATTTACGATCATATATATCTTGTAGTATCTCATCCTTTTTTTTTTCTCCCTCATTACCTTTTGCCGCAAAAGGCCCGGCGTTACCGACTTATTTTTCTTGTCCCTAGTTTATGTGGTGACCCAGTTTGGATCACTATTGTGCAATCGTCTTGTCACGGAACACAAATCATCATCTCGTTGTTGGGCAATAGGGCAGGGGACAGCACATGTTGAGAATTCGCCTCGGGGCACGAGAGATTGATTCGTCATTATTTTTTATTTTGTACAAAGTTGGAACCCGGGTGTGTTGGGTCTGCCATAGTCATCGGGTATTGGCACGATTTAGGAATGCGTGGATGCGAATAGAAGGGACAATTTTCCTTAATTTTTTTTCTTAAATGTTTTTATTTTTTTATTTTTTTGTTCTTGTCCCAGTGTTGGGCTGGTGCTGACATATAAACATTAGATAGAGTACTTGCAACATGGTATCACACACCACAACAGTAATTTAATCAATCTACCATAATGCCACACTGCGCTGATCTTGTCGATTTCTCCGGTGTGCACATGGGATGCTTGACTGAATGACGTTGGGTAAATAGTCTCGTATGACAGATATAACTACCACGAGGTAATCGACTCTTTAGCTAGTGGCATATTCAAAACTCCCTCGTCCATGTAAATAAGTTCCTTGTCTGTACAAACTGACCACGCCTCGTATGAGACCTAGCTGCTATCGTATGTAGCTGCTACGTAGGTCTCACATGCTCATCATCACGCCATTGGGTATCCAAGCATAAAAACAAATCTTTACCCCCCGCTGGTTCAACCCTGGTGAAGTCGGACCCATAAGGGATAGATGGATAAAAAATCAAAACGTGCCGAACCAAATACTGTCATCCGGTCGCATGCCTGAGGTGACGCCGTACAACTCGCACATGGCCTTGTGTTGCGGATCAATCTTCCACTTGCGAACCACGTCGCTTCGAACGAGCAACTGCATCGCCATGCCTGATTCCGCGTGCCACATGTTGTGGCAGTGGAGGGCCCAGAGCCCAGGATTGTCCAGCACGACGCGGATGATGGCCCACGAATAGGCTTCGACTGTTACGGTATCGCGGCGCAAGGGATTCGAGGGAGCGCCGCCGTGTTCCTTCAGGTACTGGTCGAAGGTGGCTGCCGTGGGAGGATACCCGCTCCGGGCTTGCGCCATGACGAAGAATTTGTGCCCGTGGAGGTGAAATGGATGGGCTCCGTCGTCAAAGTTGTTGATGGATATATCGATGGTGCGAACGCCTTCGGTTTGTAGCACCAAGTCGTCGTTCTTGTTGAAGACCTTGTTGTTGATGGCGACTGGGGAGTCTGCGGAGGCGAGCTCGGGCGGTGCGTCGAGAAATCTGTGGAGGGATGGCTGAGTTGCGTTGGGATGCCATGTTGATTCGTTGAAGAAGCCGCGTGCCAGGGCCCAGTTTCCGATCTGGAAGTTGGCTCGGAGGATGACGAAGTCGTCTGCCGGAGGAGGTGTGATGTGCTGGACTGGGTGCAGGGACGAGGTGTTGAGGTCCCTGCATATCACTTCTACAGCGTCTGGCCAGTCTTTGCTCTTGGGATCTTGTGTCAGGGGCTTCGTCGTCGCGGGGGACATGTAGCGTATAATACCACGAAGCTCGCTTTTGAGCTGTCTGTTTTTCGTCGTGAAACAGCGGGTGATCATTCTGGCGCGAAGCCAGTAGGTGTCATGCGTCGTGACATTTGTCTCGAGAACGATGCTGTACCGTTGAGCTGGTAGGATGTTGAGCCTGTGGAATGGCTCCGGGTGAACATCTGTGCCATCCACTTCGGTGACGTAGAAGGGGTGCTCGTCAACCTGTATCTGAAACTCGGCGAAAGCCCCGACATTGATGAACCGAATGCGGTGTCTCTGATTAGCGGCCAGGTCAAAGACTGGATAAGTCGCGTTGCTGCTGTCGCATTTCCGGCCCCTGAATTCGTCACAGGCGCGAACTCCGTGGCCGTTGATGAGGGGGTTGTCCGGCACAGGCTCGTCGTTTTCTTTGCCTGGCTGTAAGTAGTCCATGAGCAGCTCAGACGTAGTGTTGTGATAGTGATCTTGCACCATGATAACTCTGTCTGTCGTATAGCCCACTTCTTGAGTGGTGCGCTCGGTCTTTGAGTGGATGACAACTGGTCCCAGAAGCCCGTCTGTGCCTTGTGCACTGTGGTGTGCGTGATACCAGTAAGTACCGGATTGGCTACTGAGGCTGAACTTGTACGTGAAATTCGAATTCGGAGCTATGGGACACTGAGTGACCCCAACAGTACCGTCCATAGAGTTGGTTCCATTCTGAAATAAGCCGTGGAAGTGTATAGACGTCGCATTCACGGCTTTGTTCTGCACCTGAACAATGATGGTATCCCCTTCGTTACACTCCACCAGAGGGCCGGGGAACTGATTGTTGATCAGTATCATAGGTCGATACACGCCGTCGGGGTTCAGTTCTGCGTCCATGATGATCCAGTGATACTCCCGCGTTACAGGGGCGGCTGCCACATCCCATGATGGCGAGAGGACATATTCGGGGCCGTCCCTCAACCGCGGGACTCCTGGTACGTCGTCATGATAATGAACAACGGAAGGGGAGGGCCCAAACTCGTCGTTAGGTCTCGCTGGACTCTCCCCGTGGTGTTTCCCCGAGGTTTCGGGGCCGTCGTCTTCATGGCCGGAAGAGCCTTTTGCAGACCCTTGAGCCGCTTTCGGTGGAAAACTCAGAACGACTGCAGCTAGACCTAGCACGGTGACTACAAAAAAGAGCGAGAAGACTGTGAATCTGCAGAAAGAAAATGGTGACGATGTTGTTCGATTGTTCTGAAAATGCCGACTCGAAGTCTTATTTACTTGTTGGTAAAGCGCAGTTCCTTTAGGTGCTCCCTCCAAACCATGATCAAGAAACGGCCGCTCCTCGTCGTGCTGTCCATGTCCAAGCTCGACACCCCCCTCCTCTCGAGTCATCTTAACTGGGAGCCAGTGTTACTCTGTTTTGGTCTGCTACTCTCAGCCCGGCTGTGGCAGCAATCTGAGGGGGGAAATGAAGGCGGGCTGTTTCGTTGACGCCTTTTCGTGGCTCCGTCGTAATTCGTCCTGGACTCCTGGCCGTTGTTTCTTGGAGTCAGCAAAGCCGGAAAAGTGCCCGGGACCCAATCCAACGACAGCGTGGCGGAGGCCGGCGCAGGAAGGCCGAGATGGTCTTCCGTACCAACGGTAAGTAAAATGCAAGTCGTCTCATCTCTCATCCGCGCGAGAGAGAGAGAGAGGGGAGGGGGGGGGGGGAGGAACAGCAAGCAAGCATTCGACGATGCGCGTGATGTACTCGTGGATGCTATTGGATGGATGCTTTGTACCTAGATACATGGATACCTGGTACGCGGAGTAATCGGACAGCTTTTATTGGATGATAGCACAGAGTGTTAACCCCTATACTGTGTACAGGGTGTAAAAGAGGTACCGAGTGACTTTTCGTTCTGCAGGGCCACAGCACCCCAGGAGAGATCACGGGGCTAATATCGCGAAAATTATGACTTCCAGGACTTCAGCCGGCTAAATCGGCACGCGACAGTCCAAGTTGCCCCTGCTGGAAAATTTCTGCAGGCTGCGCCGCGGTGTCTGGCCACCGCCATGCCCTTCGTCAAATTTGTTCCGACCAGCCTACCTAGGTACCTAGACATAACAGCCGCATGTAGCCACAATTGGAAAATTGATTGGCGAGGGGAAAACGACGCACAGCTAAGCGGGCCGTCACGGGCGGGGCCAATTTGGACGGTCCACATTATTTGCCATGGGGCTTCAGCCCTTGCCGTCGAGCTGTGGGTCCAACGGCCTGCCTTGGCCAACACTTTGCGTTGCTACGGAGCGTGCCATTGGTCACACTCGTCGTGGAGCGCCCACCGTTAAGGAATGCTAGCGTAACCTCCTTGCTCCGTTCAGCAGGTCCTTTGTATCCTTTGTATGACGGATCTCTTTACCCTCAATCAAATCTTCATCATTATCAATTGGACCCCCGACGGGTGCACGTATCACGCCAGAAATGCCTAGCCCATGTACTCTGTACTTTGGACTGGGCCACGATGCACGACACGAAGCGCGACACGATGCGGGTGCCTCCCTCTCGTACTCTTCCGTACAAGGATTTGATCTTGGGGAATCTGCCACGCCAGACCCGGCTCTCCAAAGTCGGTTGTTGCTGGCGCGCTATTGATTATTAAGTAAAGACACTGCCCTAGACTGCTGACGTTGGAGCATTCCGTATCCCGCTTTCCCTCGTGCGTTCAAGTTGTCATCCCTCCTAGGCAACTTACGAGGACCAATTTGGAAGAAGCAAGATGCTTTTCACAGCTGCCGTCAGTATCTTCGCCGTTGTTGGCATTGTTGTCGCGAGTCCGTGCCAACCTGATGAACAAGGTTGGGAGACCAGATACACAGCCACTGGCGCTGCCGATGTTGCCAAAGACGCTGCCACCGCGTTAACGACCAGTCCTACGAGCCATGTCAAGGGCAAGGCTTTTGATCGATTCGTCGTCATCTATTTCGAGAATCAGAATTACGACAAAGCCTATGGCGACCGTAAGTAATCGACGTACATGATGCCGTCTTGGCCATGAACTCCCTGAAACTAACAAACAGCCGTGGCAGCCAACTTCAACTGGTTTACCAAAAAGGGCATTACCCTGTCCAACTATTTTGGCGTCACCCACCCTTCGCAGCCCAATTATATGGCTTCTATTGCAGGGGACTATTTTGGCATGCAAAATGACGACTTCTTGAGTTCGCCCCGCAACGTCTCAACCGTCATTGACTTGCTCGACACAAAGGGTATCTCATGGGCACATTATCAGGAAGACATGCCTTATTCCGGTTTCGAGGGAATGGCATACAAGAACCAGAAGACTGGCGCAAATGATTACGTTCGCAAGCATAACCCGGGCATCATGCACGACAGCATCACGCACTTTCATCAGAAGCTTTCCCAGATTAAGAACCTGTCCATGATAGACACCTCGCGTTCCATGTTCCACAAAGACCTCAAGGACAACAAGCTGCCGCAGTGGATGTTTATCACTCCCAACATGACCTCGGATGGCCATGATACCTCGGTCATCGTCGCTGGCGAGTGGTGCCGCACCTTCTTGGAGCCTCTTCTGGAAGACAAGAGCTTCATGCAAAACACACTTGTGCTGGTAACCTGGGATGAGAACGAAAAGTACGCTGACCGCAACAGGATCCTGGGCATTCTGCTCGGGGACGCTGTGCCCAAGGAACTGGTCGGCACCGAGGACAACAACTACTACAACCACTACTCTGAGATTGCCACCGTCTCGGCCAACTGGGATCTGCCCACGCTTGGTCGTTGGGATGTCGGTGCCAACGTCTATAAGATGGTCGCCGATAGGACTGGTGACAAGCTTCGCCAATGGAGCTCGGAACAGCTGAAGCAGAGCATGTACTGGAATTGGTCGTACGCCGGTGTCTTCAACGAGGATGGCGGCAACCACGCATGGCCCAAGCCGAACCTGCATCTTGACAAGAGCTTCCATGGTCGTCCCATCCTCCAGGCTGTGAAGGACGCATACAAGCACAGCCATGCCCCGACCTACTACATCGATAGCGTTGAGGTGCCCGATGGTATGCATCCTCCCCGCGACTTTGCGCCCGTTCCGGAGTAATTATCTCTTGTCTTTCATGCACATAGCTATTCACTCGTGTACATAGGCTTTTGGGCGTCTGATCACGCTATTGCCAAGTTTTCTCTAGCGGTACACTATGTGATGTAAGAAGAAAAAAAAAAGAAAGAAGAAAAAAGAAAAAAGAAAAAAACTTGCGTAAATCAAATGCAACTTCAATCTTCTTCCACGCACAACAGAGCCGCTATTTTACTTTCTCCCAACATGGCGAGCACCGTGCCAGCTGAATCGGGAGTCCCGCCGCCACAATCCTTCCCTCCCTTTGAATTGTCGTGAGATGACACCGATGCGACTGTCTTGTGTCATACAAAGACCTTGTACGCAACCACCTACAAATTGTGCTTCTGCTACTTCTATCATATTCGTCATCTCTCTATGTCACTGTGCCATCGGCGCTTAATGATAGAGGCCTGGCAAGATTATTCGCACACAAGCAATACCTCTACTGACAAGGGTTTTTTGGCCCACCATGGCAGCAGACTTCACATGAGACGTTCAGCGGGGATGAAATGCCATTCTATCGACAGATACAACCGGGATGTGGTGTGGTGCACCCACACACACCCCCGGCGTCGTGTTCATGCATCCGTCAGCGACAAGGCTATCCCCGTTGAAGAGAGCCGTGCTATTCCATGCCCTCTGCGTGATCCACCGGACCAAAAATGACACTATCCACACACGATGGATCAAAGACAGAGAGCATTCTTCATCCCGTCAGCTGCGACGGATTCCTCCAGCAAAGACGGCACGTGGGCCAGCCGATTCGTCGCGGTTTTGTCATGCGCATTCCGCGGCCTTTGCTTTCTGGAGAAACAAGGACAAAATGGGTAAAACATGTAATCATTCTGGCACGTAAGCGAGAAACAGTGGCTTCTGCATCAGAAGCGGAAAGGACACTGCTTATGAAAACCATGCATTTCATTCTTCATGGCCCGCGCGCGCGAATGTTTACGTGATAAACCCACCTAGCACATCAACAACTTTCGGCTCACGAGCTGGCGAACGATTGGGGAGGTTCGACATGAGATTGATTGGGATAGACAAGAGTTGGCAAGGTTTGAAGGCAGCGCTTGGTCTGGTACCAGGGCGGAATGGTCCCTGTGGGCTTTTGCAGCTCCGGATTTGGTTTGTTGCACTCGGAGGAGGAGATAGTGTGGGGCTCCTTCCGGAGAAGAGTGGGGGTGAGAGTGGGGGTGGCAAAGATTGAGCCGCAGTAGTCACGTTGGTAATAAGACAAAGGACTCCGCTCCGTACCGAGTACCTGCACCTAGGTAGGTACATGTGGTGGAGAAAATACCACATAGTACCTTCCTAGGTCTGCTCCTGCCCCATCCCACGGCCCCGTGCGACCACCACTCGGGTTGCTCGCCTTCACGGATTATTAGGGAAGTGCCATATCTGCTTGATAAACATTGAGCGATGAGTGAAACGTCGTTTACGCAACTCGATAGCCCGCCGCAGGAGCATCTTCCACGGCTGCACGAAAACCTGCCGGGTCTATCACCAAACAGACAATGACGGCACCCATTCATAGATGGCTGTGGTTGCCGGGCCTCGAGAGAACAGAAAAGCGCAGACACAAGAAGCACAAGGCTGAAGCGACAATGGCTCCATCAAGAAGCCCATACCTCACCCGCTTTCTATCGGATTTCACCCTCGGATTTTCAGACGGCTTGACCGTGCCGTTTGCTCTAACCGCAGGACTGAGTTCCCTCGGGCAGGCAGACACAGTCATCTACGCAGGACTAGCCGAGCTATGTGCAGGAAGCATCAGCATGGGGATTGGCGGATACCTGGCTGCCTTGGATGAGGTCCCCGCGTTGGATTCCAACAGGGACGAGCTGTCGAGGATTGGCGACGAGGAAGAGTCGACGGGCATGCTGCGCGATGCAAGTTCCAGGGGCTCTAGCAGCGCCTTGAGCGATGGTGTTGACGAGAAGGAGCAGGAGCAAGAGCAAGAAGTCAGGGAGGCTGTTATCCGGTCCCACCTTGAGTCCCTCGCCTTGCCGGACTCGACGGTGATGGAAATTCTCACCACGCTCAGAGACCGCCCAGATGGCGTTGAACGCGTCGCTCTACGCCTGCAACAGCACGATGCGTCCGCTGCAGAGTCGTCTGCGCGCCAGCTTCCTACATGGCCGGTCGCCTCAGGTCTCTACATCTCGCTTGGGTACGTCGTCGGTGGCATCATCCCCCTCTCTCCGTATTTCTTCGCCTCGACTGTGGGCAGCGGGCTGCGGTGGAGCATCGTCATGTGCCTGGTTGCTCTCATGGCTTTTGGATCGGGGAAAAGCTGGGTGCTGCGTGGCCAGGCGAGAAGCCTGAAGAGAAGCCTGTGGGAGGGCCTCCAGATGCTTATTCTGGGCAGCCTTGCTGCAGGAGCAGCTGTTCTCTGTCTGAGCCTGGTTGGTGCAGGCTCCAAACCAGGTTCGTGACCTGCTTGCTTGCCAGGCAGGCAAGGCGAGAATCGGTTGGACGAACCACGACGCGAATATTTCTTCGCCGCGTCAAACTGGCGTTGAGACTGGTTTTTGTCTCTGATATTGGCGTTTGGATGCATGGATGTGGCGTGGCATTTTCTATGTATGCTTTACCGGGGTAATGATACTGATATACTTACTCGTCACTCGCTGGTTCTAAATCTGAAACTATAAGCTACGATGGGAGAGGACAGGCCATGTGCTACGGAATACTGGTACTTGCGGCATAATCGCTGTCAATTCAAATACGTGCCTACAACTGTTTCATGGTCTCGATATTCTGTCTGCCGACAATACGCCCATGGGCCAACGAATACTCGACCTCCGTGCCGGACCAGGCTCCAAATGCGGCGTATACTTTTGCAGCAATTTTACTCGTTGCTCGATAGATGCTAGCAAGTGCCATAACCTGTAAATACCATTTTGGCATTCTGTATGCATTCATAGCTTGCGCATTGGGATGAAATGTCCAGACCCGTGGCCTGTTGATAATGATTCGGCAAGGTCTGCAGGTTAAGTAGGCAGGCATCTGGCATCATGACGGCCAAAAGTTTAGGTGTAATAACCCCACCATGATTGGTTATCATTTTTGCGCGAAAAAGATGACCCGGATCCACCTCATGAACTCGGCAGCTGCCCAGAATCCTTGACGTGTGGCATTCGAGATAAGGACAGAGCCATAGCCTTCTCGACGATTACTCCTCAGCCCACGAGCCATTCACGAGCCATTCACGAGCCATTGACATCGAGCAGGAGGCTCCCCAGGAGGACCTTCAGCCCAACCTCTTGCTTGCGTCACAATCTCCACTCCATCCCAATGGCTTCCTCCCTACAGAGACTCGCTGGCAGAGGTGCCAGACGATTGCCACTACGACCGGCAACATCACATCTTGCCGCCCGCCCCTTCTCCTCGACATGTCTTCGAAGTCACGCCACTCCCGAAGATGTTGGAACCAGGTTGATACCCGTCGACGATAGTTTCGCCCACCCCAGTGATCCCTACGGCGTTTCCAGAGGTCTACCCGGTGCCACCAAGAAGTCGCGCGAGAACTCGGTAGAGGATCGCAAGGTCCGACACTACACTGTCAATTTTGGGCCGCAGCATCCGGCCGCCCACGGTGTGCTTCGACTTATCCTCGAACTAAACGGCGAGGAGATCATCCGTGCTGATCCTCACGTCGGTCTGCTTCATCGCGGTACCGAGAAATTGATCGAATACAAATCCTACCTCCAAGCCCTTCCGTACTTTGACCGGTTGGACTACGTTTCTATGATGACCAACGAGCAATGTTTCGCCCTGGCTGTTGAGAAGCTCCTCAACATTGAAATACCCGAACGCGCCAAGTACATTCGCACCATGTTTGGGGAAATTACCCGAATTTTGAACCATCTCATGTCCGTTTTGTCTCACGCTATGGATGTCGGTGCGTTGACGCCTTTCCTTTGGGGGTTCGAGGAGCGAGAGAAGCTTATGGTGAGTATGACGGAGAAACCGACAAGGTTGCAGGGATGCGACTGTAATTAACCTACTTGCATCGTCTGACGACGATTACAGGAATTCTATGAACGTGTTTCCGGAGCCCGTCTCCACGCCGCCTATGTTCGCCCTGGTGGTGTTCACCAAGATATTCCCGCCGGTCTACTCGACGATATCTATCAATGGGCCACTCAGTTCGGTGATCGTATCGACGAGACCGAGGAGATGCTTACGGACAACCGTATCTGGATCGACCGATTGCGAGGCGTTGGTGTCGTCTCCGCTGCTGAGGCCTTGAACCTTTCCTTTACTGGTGTCATGTTGCGAGGCTCTGGTGTCCCCTGGGATATCCGGAAAAGCCAGCCATATGACGCTTACGACAAAGTCGAGTTCGACGTTCCCGTCGGCACCAATGGCGATTGCTACGACCGTTACCTCTGCAGAATGGAGGAGTTCCGCCAGTCTTTGCGGATTATTCACCAGTGCCTAAACCAGATGCCTGCTGGACCAGTTCGCGTGGAGGACTACAAGGTCTCACCGCCTCCACGCACTGCAATGAAGGAGAACATGGAGGCTTTGATCCACCACTTCCTCTTGTATACAAAGGGTTATGCCGTCCCCCCTGGTGAGACCTACTCCGTTATCGAGGCCCCCAAGGGAGAAATGGGTGTCTACATCGTCTCGGATGGCAGTGAGCGCCCTTACAGATGCCACATCCGTGCTCCTGGTTTCGCCCATCTGGCCGGCTTCGACCACGTATCCAAGGGCCACTTGTTGGCCGATGCTGTCGCAGTCATTGGTACCATGGATTTGGTGTTTGGTAAGTCCCTTCCCTCTTCCATTTCCCAAACCCACTGCATGCTCCTTAGCACGATGCTGACAATTACATACAGGCGAGGTCGATCGGTGAAGTGATTTGGAGGTCAGAAAACAAAAATGTTGACTTGAAACTTTTCCTTTTGTCTGTAGTCATAGCTGGCTGGGAGAAAGCCGTAGATACTCCATACTAAGACGTCGTTTATTCCTAAGCCTGTGTACGCCCTAGGAGACCATATTGAATTGGTGGTGAGCGGTCAGCACCGAACTCCTCTAGCTTTTGGCACGGGTGCCGCCTACGTTGGTTATTTTACATGACTATAAGTACAATTTCCCCTCGTCTACGTTATCTTGATGCCCGACCCAGAAGCCTGTTCCATGAAAAACGTCTTCAATGGAGACAGCGCATTAACGGCCTGTAGGCCGATGGATCGAAGCCCGACCAAGGGTCCGCTCTCGATAGAGTAGAGCTTGTGCAACTTATCGCACACGCCGAGGAGGACGTGATTGGCAGCGTACCTCTCGCTGTTGTAGCTCTCCAGAGACGTCTGGGTCCCAAGATCTTGTCCGTGCGCGACGGCGAACTCGATGGTCTTGACGAGACTTTGGACGTCGGCCTGTCCCTGGTTGAGACCCTGTCCGGCAAGCGGGTGGATGGTGTGAGCGGCGTCACCGACAAGGGCGATTCGCTCGCCGATGTACGTATCTGCGTGGCGAAGCTTCAATGGGAAAGAAGCGATGCTGCCTTCCTGAACACCGACGACCGTCTGTGGGACAGCTTCAAAGTCAACGGGGGTATGCTGTATCCTCCAATCGTACTCCTCCGCTTGGCCGGCAGTCTGAGAGTGCATGTAGCGCAGGTCGATGGGGCTGAGGCGGAAGGCAGCATTGACGGTGGCAACGAAGTCCTGGGGCGAGAGCTTCTTCAGCAGAGCTGCGTTCTCGGGTGTCGTGGACCACACGAGGGTCGCAAAGTTACCTGGCAGAGGGAGCATGGCGACAGGTCCGGTTGGCAAGAAGCGCTGGTAGGCAATCTTGCTGAATCGGCCGCCCCAGCCCTCGCCTTCTACCTGAAGCGTGGCGACTAGACCGTGTCTGCCGTAATCCCACCCACGGCTATCAATGCCCGCGAATGATCGCACAGGACTGTTGGCTCCGTCGGCGCCGACAAGCAGCCGCGCAGCAAGTGAACGACCGGTTGACAAGTGGACAATGGGCCAATCCCGAAGATCCACGTCCCCGGTCTCCTCTCCATAGACAATCTTCTCGACCGTTGACTTGTCGAATGTGCTGACGCCCCCTAGTTCTCTGATCCGACTGCTTAGTCCCGCGGCCAAGTTGGCATTCTCCGTCATGTAAGCGATGGTCTTGCTAGGGCTCGAACCCACCGGCCAGTCGAACTCGATGCGTGCGCCCGTGACTCCGTCCCAGACTTGCATCTCGTGGAATTCCTGGATGCGATCCCGTTTCATGTGCGACCATGCCCCTATGGTATTGAGGTATTGCGCAGATGTCGGCGTCAGGGAGCTGCAGCGACTGGAGAACTGCGTAGGTAGAAGAGAGAGCGTGGCCGTCTTGGACAGGTCTTGCGCCTCGATGAGCGCAACTCGAAGTCGAGAAGTGATGGGGTTGGCTCCTGGTTTGAAGAACCCAAGTTAGAGATGCTGGAACTCTTGAACTTCATGAACTGGGTGGGGGGGCCGTACGAAGTGCAGCGAGGAGGCTCAGCCCGGCTGGTCCTCCCCCGACGCAAACTACATCGTATCTACTGTCTTTTGACGTCGAATACGTTCTCCTCCGCTGTCTGCGAGCTTGCCGGGCACAACTTTTGCAATCGAAGTGCGAGGTGGTCAGGATCCTGCGAGCCCCCGTTATCGTGGTTGGCGACATGACTGTAAGATCCGAGGCCAGCAGGGCCAAGGCAGCTAGTGAGTGAAGGAAGAGTCCGGACAAATCTGGAGATCTGCCTTCGACGTCAAGTTGTGCTCGGGCCAGCTCAGCGCCTCATGTGGCTGCAACCAGCCGAGGCACTAGCCACAGAGTTGCCACAGACAACGGCAAGTCGTTGCGTCAGTGGATCAACAACAAGCGACTATGTGGACTATGTAACACTGTCAACATCTCTCGTTGAAAAAGCTAGTCTTCGCCGCATCCACATGTCAAGGCCCCTCATCAAAGCACTTTCTCATCTGCGGCCGTTTTGACGACCTGCTTTTCCCTGCAGGCCAAGGTACAACAACCTCACTCTGGTCTCGTGGCTACCTTGCTGACTTGTCTCAGCTTCACATGCCGTCATATTGCTCAGCAAGCCTTCGTCGCCACTGGCCCTGAATTGCATCGCGCTTTCACGTCACTTGAAGGCAATTATTCTTGGCGTCAAGTTGAAGCTGACAACCATCAATCGTCGACGCGTCGCTGGTCCAGCATGGGAGACGTCGATGACTACTTGCAAGAGGGATTCGATCCCCGCACCGTGACTGTGCCACGTTTACGATCTATCCTCGTCACGCATAATGTGGACTATCCATCCACAGCAAAGAAAAGCCAGCTAGTTGAACTCGTCAACGACTACATTCTTTCACAGGCCCCAAAGCTGCGCGCACAAAGGCTCAAAGCCAAGAGATCCAGCTTGGGTTTTGTTAATGCTGGTAGTGCCGATGATTCCAACGTCTGGGATGAGCAAGCGCCGCGTTCACGACAGTCATCACATCGCAGGTCGATGTCGCCGAGGAAGAGTTCGGAAAGGATAGAGGCCGTACTCCAGGAGTCAGAGGCAAATCTTCTCCGTAGTCCTCGAAAGAGAAGCTCACGGTCCGCCAGTCGACAGCCCTCACATGCAAACGACGACGATGGCACCGTATCGGTCACCTCTAGGTCAACGCGTCGAACGAGCAGACGAACTGTGACACCACAGATCAAAACCGAGTCAGAGGAAGAGGAGTACCCAGTCTGCGCACACAACTCAAATGAGAACCGTGGACAGCCAGAGAGGAAGGAAGAGGAGGAGGAGCAGGAGCAGGAGGATGAGGACGACGACCACGATAAGAGTGTGTTCACTGATGACAATCCCTTTCAAAGTGGTGGCAGTTCACCGCCAGTGATCACTCCGAGCAGTCGTCGACGCACTCTGGGTGAGGATCTTTCGAAGAGCGCACGGTCTGCTAGGCGGCGTACAGGTGGCTATTCCGAGAAGAAGCCCAAAAAGTCAAGAGCATCAGAGCCATCTGCTTCGAGGTTGCGTCAAAGCAACCCGGAGTTCACTTTGGAACCGGGTGAGGAGTTTACGGTCGACGAGCAGCTGGAACTTGAAGATGCTCAGAATAACGGTGAAGTCGCATTGACCAGGCGCAAGCATCGCAATCTGGCTCGTCAAACTAGCGTCTTGACTCCTATTTTCGTGCTCCTTATGGCGCTCCTTGGCGCTTATGGTGCCTGGTATCGCCAAGAGAAGTTAGCTGTGGGATACTGTGGCCTCGGAAGACAAGCGAAACAACTCCTGCCATCTGAGATTACCGTTCCTGATGTATTGGTCCCGTTCGTCGAACCCCAATGCGAGCCATGTCCTCAAAATGCCTACTGCTACGAAGGATTCGTCGTGAGATGTGTGCCGGGCTTCTTACAACGGCCGCATCCCTTATCATTTGGTGGGCTTGTTCCTCTGCCTCCTACCTGTGAACCGGACAGTGAGCAAGAACGGCGGGTACAGGCCGTGGCTGATAAGGCCGTGGAAGAGCTTCGAGAGCGTCGTGCCAAGTACGAATGCGGCGACTTGGTCGACAATGCTGGTCACCAAGAGGAATCTCCTGCTATCGCTGAGGAAGAGCTAAAACAAGCCGTCAGCAAGAAGCGTAATAAGAGATTGACCAATGAAGAGTTCGATGACTTATGGGACAAGGCCATTGGTAAGGTAACATCAAGAGATGAAGTGGAGGTTCAGCTGGAAACAACCAAGTAAGTACAGATACAGCTTTTATCCATATGCGAAGCATGCCCGGACTACATCGTTCCATGCAACTACCTCCTATCTTTCAATTAATTCTCTGACACATCAACTAATCAGATCCGTCATTGACCCAACAGACCTCCCGATTCCCCCAATCTTCCAGTCAGAAAGCTCTCGTCCACCTCTTTCGCTCGCCTTCCGCTCGCCTGCGCCATCAAGCGATCGATCTGGCTCGGACTGGCAAGATATCGACTCGCAGTTGGACTTTTGATTTCCCTAGCCCTCGGAACTCTGTACCTTCGTGCACGATACCGTCGTCATGTTGAGACATCTGCTCAGGTTCCTGCTCTCGTAGATCTGGTGCTGGGACGACTGGCAAACCAGCGCGAGCTTGGAGAAGAGGACCTTGATGACCCATGGCTTTTCTTGCCTAACTTGAGAGATGACGTTCTCCGCAGCATACACTCACTGCCTGAGCGAGATCGAATTTGGCAACGGGTCAGAGTCGTTGTGGAGCAAAACAGCAATGTCCGTACAAGTCAAAGAGAAGGCCGCAGTGGAGAAGTCGGTCGCGCTTGGGAATGGATTGGCCCTACTAGAGGAGAAGGAGCCAGGAGACGCCGCAGCGGGAGGGTATCTTGTGCACCGGAGGCCATAGAAAAGGTATCTGATGCTGAAAGCACGCCCGGGGTTAAAAAATGGGAGGAGTCGAGGCCCATCTACTGAGTGGCGATGTAGGTGTTTGGGAGTTGTGCGGATGGAGTGGTGCTGATGTTATACCGTAATCGGAGTTTTGTTTATTACTTTACATCTGTATTACTCTTTGAATTACTTGGTTCTAGAATCACACTTTGTCTTCATGTGACTTGTTCGTAATCTTACGAGACGACGGGTTTTCCTCTGGAAAGTAGAAGGTCAAGATGTTGAGCTGCCCTCAGGGAGGACAATTCTGTAAACCGACAAACCGGGAGTGCGACCCGGGCATAAAAACACATTGAGCCCATTCGCGGTTGTATTCACACACTTGCCTAGGACAAAGATTCACGACGAAAATCGTAGTTGGGATACCATACACCAGATCATGCACAAATCTTCATTCGTAGACACGGAGGCCACTTAGTGATAGAATTGGCTTGCTCAGTTATTTATTATCTATTGCACATGCATAGCACTACGCAGCACAATATTACGCCCCGTTGATTCAAACCGACACTTCAACAAGCCAAACAATAGAGCTTGAATCGTCACAAACAGAGCAGACATTACATTAAGCATGGTTCGTTTTAAGGACTCTTGTCTCTCGAATTTATCGCCTATTGCACAGGTGTGTTTATATGCACAGAGTGTTTGTAACAAAGGAAACGGTAGCAGGTTTTTTTGTCTTGATTCTATGACTCTAGAGGCAACCATCTATTGGGCCTTGGAAGAGACGATCTCTGTTGATGGTCATGGTTAGCACGAGTGGGTAAAAGTATAAGGCGGAGCCTATTGCGTCAGCCACGGGAAAGTCACGTACTCTCGACATCAGCAACGCTCTGCTGCAGGATCTGCTGCAAGACCTTGGGGTTCTCCAGCTCCTTTTGAACCTTGGCGATAATAGAGGCAGCGAGCTCCTTCTGCTGGCGCTGCTTGACCTGGCTCTCGTAACGGACCCAGGAGTCGAGGACGGCCTTAGCTTCAGCGGCCAGGGCTGTTTGCTGCTCAAGCTCGTAAGCCTTAGCCTCGAGCTTGGCGGTTTCCTGGCGAGGGCATCCGTGTTAGCCTCGATCACCCGCTTTCCACAAGGCACGCCGCGCGCATGCCTCCGTGCGAAGAAAAAAGTTGAGCAAATCGACGTATCCTTACCTTGGACACTTCGAAGAGGCCCTTGGTGATGTCAACGACACCAGTCATCTGCTGCACGTTCTCAATACGTCCCTTGACAGCCGCGGTGTGGTCGGCACGGGCGCTGTTAAGGATGTTCTTGATCTTCTGGCTCTGGCTCTCGGCCCACTCCTTGTAGCCGGGGCCCCCGTACTTGATGAGGCCGCCCCAGACGGCCAGCAGGCAGATGGCCACGATGGTCTCCTCGTTTATGACGTAGTACTCATTGCTGATGGCGTAGATGCTCAGACCGGCGGCGCTGCTGAGGAGAGCGGACTTGCTGAGGAGGCTGCTTCCGGGGAGGGAGTCGATGATGCTCTGGGCCTTCTTCTTGGGCTCCTCGGCCGGGACGTTGCTGGCGTGGCGGGCGGCGGCGGCGGACAGCGCAGGGACGGCTCGGCGAGCGAGGGCAGGTCGGAGAAGGGGAGCGCCTGTTCGCATGGGAGGGTCAGTCGAGTTAGTAGCGCGTCAATTGCGGCCAAGCTGGCTGGATTGCCGGAGTCAGGTTCAGACGTACCGACAGCGCTTCGCGCCAAGCGGGAGGCCATTGTGATCTATAGAGTTGCGATCGGGGTGTTTCGGGGGGCTTGACGTTGCTCGGGAGCTGGGGATGAGGTTGAGGTTTTACCGCGCTACACCAGCAACGCCTTCATGTCACGTGTTTATCGGATATCAGAGAGCCGATATGCCTGCCATGGGATCTGGGTGGAGCCAGTCTGAGTTATCCGATGAATTTCCATCCGGTCAACTTTTAGAGGTTATCGATAATAGAACCCTGCATTCGAGGCATGTTCTTCATCGAGTTCTTCATCGAGGTCTTCAGCCAGGAACGAGAGTATTCATCCAGTCTTCTTGCGAACCCCAGCGATTCTCATCGTCATTAGAAGGCAGTCAATTTGAACAAGGTCTCTTTATTGATATAATCACTAAAGCCTTGAGTCTGTTTAATCTCTCACAGTTCAGTTATAACGCCACCTAATTCTCGCAACCAGAAACACAGGCTTCTCGCGATGGCCAAAGGCGTGGAGGGCTCCAAGCGCAAGAGAGCGTCTACCAGTGAGAAACCAGCCAAAAGGCAAAGGCCCACGAGCGAGGAGGGCGAGGACCCCAATGCGAAAATTTTGTCGTTGGAACAGGGCATTTTGGAGTCTAGGAAGAATTACAATGACATTGTAGTTCTACTCACAAGCGCAGGAGATTACGAAAGTGGCGACCCTGGGTCTATGCTAGCTACCGTTGCGCTTTGCAGAATTTTCGTGCGCCTGCTTGCGCAAGGCTCTTTCATTGCCAAGCAGTCATTGTCGGAAAAGGAGCTGGTTGTTGTCGGTTGGTTGAAGGATCAGTTGTCACACTATAAGACCATCTTGCAAAGCCTGCTCGGCGAGGAAGAACTTGCCATCACGGCGCTGACCTTGAGCATGCGGTTGCTGAAGGCAGAAGGGGAGTTTCTGTATGACAAGGAGGAGTACTCATTTCCCACTATTTTCTTCGAGAGCATCGTTCGAAGTGTATTATTCTCGGACAACGAAGATGTGCGACGGGCTTTTATTGAAGAATTTGCGGAACAATACGACGATATTCGATTTTTCACCTTCAAATCAGTCAAGTATGCCGGAACTCTTCTCTCGATGTCTGTTCCCTTTAACTAATCCAATATGGTGTAGAAATTTGGTCGAGAGTCTGGCAGGTGACGAATCTGACTGCCTTTTTGATAGAGTGTTTGCCCTAATTTCGGCCCTAGACGGCGTACCGGAATCCGCAGATGACCTGGAGGACTTTTATGTTTCGAAACCGTCAAAGAAGTCCCATCCTCTGCGTTCCGTTACGCAACACAAGAGGCAAGGTCAAGAAGCATGGCTTGCACTGATGGGCTTGGTCCATACAAAGGAAGAACGGAAGCGTCTCTTGGGTATTATTTCGACGACCATTGCTCCATGGTTCATTAAGCCAGAACTGCTCGCAGACTTCCTCACTAGCTGCTACAACACTGGAGGCTCGATGTCTCTATTGGCCCTGTCAGGGGTCTTTTATTTGATTCAAGAACGAAACCTGGATTACCCGTCTTTTTATACCAAGTTGTACTCGCTTCTCGACCGAGATATTTTGCACTCGAAGCACAGATCACGTTTCTTCCGTCTGCTTGACACCTTTTTGGCATCAACACATCTTCCTGCGGCTTTGGTGGCTAGTTTCTTGAAACGACTTTCGCGCCTAGCGCTGAATGCGCCGCCAAGTGCAATCGCGTTCGTCATTCCTTGGATCTACAACATGTTTAAACGTCACCCGACATGCACGTTTATGCTTCATCGCGTCATCAAAGACCCTGAAATCAAGCAGCAGATCAAAGATAACGGATTCAAAGACCAATTTCTACCGGAGGAGACTGATCCCATGGAGACCGAGGCGCTTGACAGCTGCCTTTGGGAGCTCGTGCAGTTGCAGTCGCATTATCACCCTAATATTGCTATCATATCCAAAGTCATATCCGATCAATTCACCAAGCAATCGTACAATATGGAAGACTTTCTTGACCATTCTTATGCTTCGGTAAGTTTTCAAAGAGAAACCGAGTTTAGGTTAATTTACTCAAAGGGATTGCCGCTAACTGCATGGAATAAAGCTGTTGGAAGCTGAATTGGGCAAGGACGTCAAAAAAGCGCCAGTTATTGAGTTCCAGATTCCGAAAAGGATTTTCCTCCCACGAGACGACCCAGCCTCAGCACCCGATAGCTTATTAGTCAGGCTGTGGGATTTCGGAGCAGCGACATAGGTTTTAAGCGCGGGAAGACGCTGCATGAAGGCGGCTTAAAAGATTGCATATTCGGGTACATAAATGATGAAGTCACTGTTCTCAGTCTGCATAGCAAGCGAATCATGGGATTTAGTAGATATTGGAGATGACCTCCAGGCGTTTGGTTATCATAGCAGTAGCAATGGAACCGCATGCATAAAGAGGTGTTGGCTAGATGAGAAGCGAATGTGTTAAGAAATGCAGTCTTGTCTCATTCCCTGCCGTCATTGCTTGATGCCTGGGATGACATCCTCATCATATTCTGTCACGCGGATGACACACACACACACACACACACACACAAAATAAATAAATAAATAAATAAATAAATAAAAAGAATAAAAAAAATGACGGGATCCTTACCACAAATCCCAATTCCCACCTTTGGAGCGGAAGAGGTCACCATTTTGTTTTGTGAGCTAGCTCAGTGAAACCCTAGATGCTGTATCGCAAACTTACTACGACATTCTTACCAAAGCTTGGTGACAACTTCCAATGTGTCTCGTGAGGGCTATGTACTGTACCTTGGCGGGTGTGGGTACTTACTTCATCCAGCCACCACTAGCCCAGAGCTCCGGCCAAAATACGGAGCTTGCGCGCAATGGGGCTTAGCACAGACCAGCGTTGCAGCGTTTTGGTTCGCCAGAGAGCAAGCACTAGAGCTTAGCTAAGCTGCGACAGTGGGGTTGGTTCCGAGCTTGTCGACTGGCTTGTCGACTTGGCTTGTTGACTGACATCACCGACGTATCATATGCGCCCCGTCCAAGTCCCAAGTCGTTGCAGTCTCTTCTTCGGCAAACCCAGCCGCGATGCTAATGCTCCAACTTTCCATGCACCTGCTCGCCGCTGTCCGACAACCCAAGTAACGTCGTGCAACGGTGCTTGTAGCCTGCTGATGCTCAACGGCGAGGGCGCTACCGACCATTGGCTGCAACATTGCGACGCTTTCTTCGGAGTAATAATGACCAGGATATAATTTTTCCGCATCATTTCGATTGAGTTTGGACCGTCCTTAAGTCACTCGGCACCATTTTCCAGGCGGCCATGGATCCCCAAGGCGCCGCTTCGGCTTCTGCTGCATCCGAAGACCCATCATCTCAGGATCAGAAACCGCGCGCCCAGCCACGCAAGAGAAAGGGTCATCGAGGAGGCAAGAAAAAGCGTTCGAGACGGAAGAGTTTTGCTGCTCTGGGTGAAGACAGCAATGATGAGACTCCTGGCGGATCAGGCTCGGGCATGGTGTACCAGCTTCCCAGAGCATGTCTGAGCAGGACGAGCATTGACAGTGAAGCGTTACTGGATCATCGGTAAGCGATGGATATTTGTGACTTCCGCTGGCACAGAGCGTTGTTTTATTAATCCTAGCGTCCCGTGCCAGAGAACAAAAGCCCATGCGCATCAGGAGATCCTCCACCATAGCCGTATCGAGTCCATTCCACAATCCGTACCCCGCAACAACTGGAGGCAACCGCCTACGGGCAGTGCAAACCCCGAATAGTGCTGGAAGTCATGACAATAGGAATCCTTGGGACGAGTCGGTGCCGCTTCTGTCAGGATCTGCCAAGAGGAACTCGCCTCCTGGACCGTCGAGCTACGGTGCTAGTGACACCAAAGCCGGTCGTAATCGAAGCCGACCATCCAGCAGGTCATCAAAACATCTGACAACCTCTCAAAGTGCGTATGATGTTAACCATCCGCCTTCAGTTCCCGGAACGCCAAATTACGGTCCCTTGGATGGGCCGGATATGACTTTCGGGGATGTTATGATCCGGGACGACATATCGCTTGGCAGTGCTGTCTCTCAGCCCGAGGATCAGGAGCAGGCCTTGTCAGAGATAGAGGGTGGTGCAGGTCACGATCACAGGCAGGAACAAACACGGAGGCCTGCAATTGTCATGTCGGAAGACGTGTGCTTTCCTGCGCCTGGCATGTCTGAGCTCGGCGACGATGATGCACGGCTCCGTGACGCACAGTCTCATCCACTACGCACTCGTCGACGCCGCGGCAAGTGGCCCGATTTACAAGTGCTGGAAGAATGGAGATCATATGAAAAGGAGGACCGCAGCGAAGAGCGTCGTGTCAAGCGAATCACTGAACCACAACTAATCAATGGTCGTCTTCGGCCCGTGCGAAAAGGCTGGTTCCAGACAGACGAAGAGGCGCCTTACCGGTTCACCTATTTCAATGAAGAATTTCAGAGCACGATTCATAGTCAGACCATCTCAGAACTTGTCCAGCCAGGGAGCGATTTCCAGGAGCTCTTCATACCCGATCCACGCATTTTGTCAGATGATGAAAGCAGCGATGAGGATGAGGATGTCGTTTCTGTAGCCACGAAACGACAGCCCTCTTTTACAGGCTTCGACAGCAGCTCCAAGATACCAACACGCCAGCCGTCCGTTGCCGACTTGCGGCAGGGTGATACAATCTCGCCACTTAAAGATGCTGCTGCGACTTTGTCTCGGCGGGTTAGCCCCAGTGGTATCAAGTCGCCTGTGGGAAGCGTACATCCCGTTGCCGCTGCGGAGCCAGCAGAGAAACCTGTTCGATATGGTGACCGGCCAATCTGGTGGCTTGATGTCCTCTCTCCAACAGAAGCAGAGATGAAGGTGATTGCCAAGACCTTTGGCATACATCCCCTGACAGCTGAGGATATCATGCTGCAGGAGGCACGTGAAAAAGTCGAGTTATTCCGTCATTATTACTTTGTCAACTACCGAACCTTTGACCAAGATATCAACAGCCAAAACTACCTCGAACCCGTCAACATGTACGTCGTGGTTTTCCGTGAGGGCGTACTCAGCTTCCACTTTTCCATGACACCACATCCAGCCAATGTACGCAGGCGCATCCGCCAGCTGAGGGACTACCTCATCTTGTCGTCTGATTGGATATCGTATGCCATAATTGACGACATCACGGACGTATTTCAACCACTGATTCAGAATATCGAGGACGAAGTCGACGAGATTGATGACGCGATTCTTAGAATGCATACGCCGGAAAAGGATGAGAAAACGGCTCATCTTCGTGACGACAGCTCTTCCTTCTTCGACTCGGGTGACATGCTCCGAAGGGTAGGAGACTGTCGCAAGCGAGTCATGAGTCTGTATCGTCTGCTGGGCAATAAGGCCGATGTGATCAAGGGCTTTGCCAAACGTTGCAATGAGCGGTGGGAGGTGGCGCCACGGTCGGAGATTGGTCTCTATCTCGGCGACATACAGGATCACATTGTAACCATGACATCGAACCTTGGCCACTACGAGAAGTAAGTCATAATGCACTTCCAATTGGACCTCTCTCACTGAGAGTTGAATACGCGAGCACGAATCTGACCTTGACTTTTTTTTTTTTTTTTTCCAATTTTTAGAATCCTAGCTCGCTCCCACGGGAACTACCTAGCCCAAATCAACATTCGTATGAATGAACGACAGGAGCAAACCGCCGATGTTCTCGGCAAACTTACTGTCCTGGGCACCATTGTGCTGCCTATGAACATCATCACGGGCCTATGGGGCATGAACGTCTGGGTTCCAGGACAAGAGTACGAGGGGGATTTGTCATGGTTTGCATGGATCACAGCGGGCTTGCTATGCTTCGGCTTAGCCTGCTATCTGATTGCCAAGAGGGTGTACAACATCGTTTGATCGGAGAGGAAAAGCATTAATGGCTTTGTTTTGGAACGCAAACACATTATACGACACTTGTACACCAATCGCATCCCTGGACGTCACGGGAAGACAAACATTCGGAGTGGGCGAAACACGAAAAAACGCAGCCTGATTTGGCCAACACATCTTGGCTACAGAAGCGGGGTACGGAGAATAAATTGTGTGAATAAGAGAAGGACAGGGCAGCATTTGGAGTTTTGCATGCGTGGCCAAGCACATCCGTTTGATAATAAGAGGCAAATTTTTGTGTATAGCAGATGGGGACTTCTTCACTGATTACCCAATGTCCTAGAAATACAACGCGTGACAATTCGGAATTAATAACGTGTTGATCTTTTTCATTGTCGATCGATTTCCCACCTAGTGTCAGCAAATATGCTGGAGATTTTTCTCCGTGTCAGGAGCCTGTTTCCCATCATGGTATCCGTGCCATGGTAACAAAAAACTTGTATATATCGAATCGTAATGCTTTTTGCTGTCCCTGTTGCGCCAACTCAAGCGGAGTGTTGCCATGAATGACCGATGCAGTAACAGGTTGGTATCCATCCATACATGAGAAACTTTGTCGAGTCTTGATGGGTTTTTTACAGTCGCATCCGCGTTCCAAGCATCACCGCTTGGGCATGTATGTACGTAGCCGAGCCAAAGGGTTTTTTAAAAAAAAAAAAAAAAAAAAAAAAAACCTCTAGTGAGTCCGTATCTAGCACATTTTTCATCTTCGCTGAGCAGCGAAAGTGGCCCTCAGTGCCATAATCTGCTGCTTGTCAGCCTCGGGCAGCATGTCGATCTGGGCTTGAGACAAGTCCATGACCGCTCGCATGAGCGCATCTGTGTCCTGCGGCGCTGCCGCCGCTGGTGAAGGCGCCGGCACAGCGTACGAGGGCTGAGCGGCTGCTGGAGGCACGTACGGCAAAGCAGCTACGGGCGGAGTGTTGTTGACTGCCGGGTAGCCCGGGGCTGCTAATGATACGGGGAAAGCTGGTGCAGGCTGTGGCACTGGGGGGGGAGCGTTCGGGTCGACGACGGATTGGATGGCTTCCGGGGAGACGAGCCCCATGAGGAGAAGTGCTTGGAAGACAGCGTACGAGAGCTGCGGCGCCTGTTGGAGAAGCTCTGTAGCTCGCTGAGGCTCCGTCGTAGCCAGGGCCTTCATCTGGGTGAGGATATCGAGCAGCTGGGATGGAGGCAGAGTGTTGAGGGTCCGCGAAATGGCGTCGGTGCAGGTCAGCCCGGGCGGGATCTCCTTTCCGGCCGGCAGAGGGGGTAACGAGCTGGGCTGGGCGCCATATGTGTTGGCAGCTGTACCGTTGGTGGGATTCGAAATCATCTGCGAGAAGGAAGAGTCAGCGGCATGGGTTATCGGCGATGGCTAGCAAGGAAGCTTCCGGCCTAGGGTTCGCGTACACTGGGCTCGAGGCGCATACCTGGTTATCGTCGTCACCGCTCTTTTGTTCATTAGAAAAATCGACGCGGAGCTTGCGACCCATGACCTCGAAGTCGTTCAGGTTCCGCACTGCAGACGACGCGCTATCTGTGGAAAGAGAGGAGGAATGTCAGCCGGTGAACGGGGGGGGCAGGGTACATGTATGTACACGGCAAGGCAGCGTTTCTGGTAGCAAACAGGTCACACAAACCAGTATCGGGGTAGTCTGCAAAGCCGAAACCCTTGGGTCGCCCGGTCTCCGAGTCGTATACGAGTCGAAAACGCTCGACTTTGCCTGCACGGCTGAATATCTCGGTGATCTGTTCCTCGGAAAGGCCTGCGGGGCAAAAGTCGTGAGTAAGCACAGATTCTCGGCATCACGATGGCGGCCTTTGGCACGGCCGCAGGCTAGGATGGAGGGTATAATCGTACCATAAGGGATGTTTCCCACGAAGACGACGCGGGAAGGCGGTCTCGTCGACATTGTCAGGCGACTGTGTGGCTTTTTATGTCGGGATGCGTTTTGCGACGGCTCACGACTGGGGGGATGTTGAGAAAGCGACGGTTGGGCACTTGTGTATGATTTGCGCTCTGCAGTGCAGTGCAGTGTCGGTGCAGGCAGGCGTCAATGCGCTTGCTGGGCTGCGCAACTCGTTTCCCAGCACTTGCCGCTAAAACAAGCTGCACGCAGCCGGCGATTTGCCGCTCGCAGCGGCTGGACGGTGGGGTGGGGTGCCGTGACTCGCAACGCACCGCAGGTTGAGCGGGCAAATCTTACCGGCTACAGGCCAGCCTCGAGCGCAACGTGCTGACTGGCCCCCCTTCCCCCCACCCGGCTGCCGGCTCCTTGACTTTAGCCTTGTCGACTGACTGAGCGAGCTACTTCAAGATTCTGGCCAGCTAGTCAGTACCGACTCGTACTTGCGACGGTGGCCTTTACGCGCGTGCAACCTTTCGCGACACTCCTTTCGACACTCCTTTCTCGGCTGCATTGAGCCACCGTTCCATGCTGTTTGTCCTGCTGTTCTCCAGCGCAATCTGGCCGTAGTCAACATCTCAATCGCTTTTTTTCACGCATTCTTCCAATTGAGACCAGTTCTCGCCGTGGTCGCGGGGCCGTGCTGTACAGACCCTCCGCGGGAGCTTACCATTTTCGAATCGAGCCAACATCTATCTACCTTGACCCTAGGTCGAGCTCTATCTGCTTCGATTCGTTATGGCGCCTCGGTCGAGGTTCACCAAGCTAGATGCATTCACCAAGACGGTGGACGAGGCACGGATTCGCACCACTAGCGGCGGCGTTGTGACTATCGTGTCACTGCTCGTCGTGCTATTCCTGTCATGGGGGGAATGGGTAGAATACAAACGTATCGTCATGCATCCGGAACTGGTCGTAGACAAGACCAGAGGTACGCGATTAAAAAAAAAAAATTAAAAATTAAAAATTTAAAAAAACCCCCCAAATTTCTACCATTGACCCCTTTCTCCCGATAGTAGACTAATCGAAAACCCGTGCAGGAGAACGAATGCATATCCATCTCAACATTACCTTTCCCAAAATGCCCTGCGAACTGCTCACGCTCGATGTCATGGATGTCTCTGGAGAACAGCAACATGGAGTGGCACATGGTGTCCACAAAGTGCGCCTTCAGCCCGAGTCCAAGGGCGGTGCTGTCATCGATGTGAAATCGTTGAACCTGCATGATGAGACGGCCGAGCATCTTGATCCTTCGTATTGTGGTGAATGCTACGGCGCCACCGCTCCTCCCAATGCACAAAAGGCCGGGTGCTGCAATACCTGTGACGAAGTCCGTGAAGCATATGCCGCGCAGAGCTGGGCGTTTGGCAGAGGTGAAGGCGTCGAGCAGTGCAAGCGGGAGCATTATGCCGAGAGACTGGACGAGCAGCGTGAGGAGGGGTGCCGGATCGAAGGCAATCTGCAGGTCAACAAGGTGGTTGGAAACTTTCACTTTGCCCCTGGTCGCAGCTTCAGCAATGGGTTCATGCATGTTCACGACCTCAAGAACTACTGGGATACACCTGATGGCAAGCAGCACGACTTTACCCACCACATTCATCAGCTATATTTCGGTCCTGAGCTTCCTGCAGGAGTTCTCGAAAGTATGGGCCGCATGCCCTGGGTAAGCCAACAAAAGAATCCCCTTGACGGGTCCAGCCAGGTGACGGCAGATCCGTCCTTTAACTACATGTACTTTGTCAAGATTGTACCTACCTCATATCTGCCCCTCGGGTGGCAGAAGAAGTTCAAGGACATTGCAGGATTCATGAATGACAACGGCGGTGGCAGCATCGAATCGCACCAATACTCTGTCACCAGTCACAGGAAAAGTCTTCAGGGTGGAAATGACGCTGCCGAGGGTCACGCAGAGCGCCAACATTCGCAGGGTGGTATCCCCGGCGTGTTTTTCTCATACGTAAGTAGCACCCACTCCTTCCTATTCTTCCGATCGTGCGGTAGTTGGAGAACTTTGATGCTGATCCCTTGGAGTAGGATATCTCTCCCATGAGAGTCATTAATCGCGTGGAGCATGCCAAAACTTTCACCGGATTCCTCGCAGGCCTCTGCGCCATCGTTGGCGGTACTCTTACCGTTGCTGCTGCCGTTGACCGCGGCTTGTTTGAGGGCGCTTCGAGGATCAAGAAGATGCGATCAAAGGAACTGTAAGGGATGAGATTTGGGGGGGGGGGGGGGGGGCTGAAAAAAATTATATTTGTCAATGGCACCGAGTACAGTTGTGCTCCAAGCATAGAGAATGGCGTTCTTGTCGTGTTTTGGATTAGTACGGAATTTGTTCAAATAAAGGTGGTGGTGCAAAGGCCGTGTTTATAGACGTTTAGGGATGGATGCCAAGGTGACGACGAGTGGGCCATGTCAGAGATGAGCTTTTACGCACAAGCGAGTTCAGTTTGGAGCAGCGACATGTAACACTATCCTGCTCATATTAACTGGGCATCACGCGAGCACGACCGATGTGACGACCATTTTGCAGAAAGTGGTTTTTTTTTTCTTTTTTTTTTCTCCAGATAATCGCTTTAGTAAGCGCAACGCGGGCACCATTCGTCAACTCTCATCTTTGAAGTGACAGGAATGGCCCCCAGCAAGAAGTCTTGGGTAGACTCGGGAGGTTTGCTGGACCGAGACAGTCTGCGTTCCGCTATTCTAGAAGAGTGGCTTGTCGCTTGACAGGAGCATAAACGTGGCTTGACGTAACAGTATCTGTTGGCGAACCAACAAATATTGTGGTTCTGGCTGGGATGGGCTGTCTCATCATCATTGGATGAAATGTCGCTTCCCAGGCTTCTTTGACCGCTGGGTTCGTATATGCTTCTTGACAAAGGAGCGGTCTCGATGAGTTGGAAGTGATGTGACTTTCCTTGCCATGGGGCGAACGTGTGCGACATGCTGCATGGCTATTCTGCATGGCTATTTTCGGATTCGCGGTGAAGCCACGGAAGGGACAGTGCAGATGCCAAAAGAGACCTAGGCCAGACCGTCGGTGTTGACAACAACGGCGCGATTCATGCTGCTTGGTTGAGAGCGGGAAACAATGCCTGGGCGGGGGTGATGGAGAAGACAAGAACAAACAGACGCTAAGACGCTGACTGTCGCCGCCGGCCAGTCATGGGTCGGGGAAAATCGGAGAAAGGCAGCTAGTTGCTCCATGCGCCAGGCCATGCGCAATTATCCAACGCGTCGCGTGGCAGACTGGCACGCCCGGCGGACTATACCCTTTCGGGCGCAAACCCCAGACCCAGCCTCACTCACTTACCATCAACGTAGCAAGCCGGGCAAACAATCGTGCTTTACTACGTCCGTCGGTATATATCGCAGCGTGAGGATTCTATCTGGCTGAAACAAGACAAACTGCTCCGTACATACAAACAATTTTCCCCTGCGTTTATTTACATAGGGGGCTCTGGCTTTATGGAGAAAGCCTTTCTATGGGCAGCATAATGCTGCGGGGTTGTGACTCGACTCCTATTCGGCAGGGGAAATTTTTTTGGGGTTTAAATTCGGCATCATTTCCGGCCAGCCAATTACATCCAGAGGGTGTCCATACCAGCCGGGGGGGACGCCGGCCATGCACACTGATCAACACGGGCCCCTCCAATATGGCTCTTCTTTTCCGTTTTCCATTTTTTTACTTATCTGCTAGCATCTTTTTCTCCGTTCCTCCAAGATCCACTTCTCATATCCGGCTTGGAGTGAACAGACATTGCCAATTGTTACTACCCAGGCCCCGTAGCTTAGAGTGGCTCTGCTTACTCACGTGATGTCGACCCGCTTCATTTTGCAAGTTGGCGAGCTCTCTCATCTTTTGCCCCAAACTACCTAGGTCAAGACTCCCTACTGACAGGTCGCTTTACAAGAGGAGCTAATAATCATTGTTAATAACCCTTTCTTGGTTATACGTGAGAATCATCTCTGCTCGTCGAATGGTTGCAATGCAGCCTTCAGAAAGCTCTAGGTTCTTTTGCCCCTGTTTCCCTGCTTCCTCTCTGCTCCCCACCCCCCCTTTTCTTTTTTGTCCCTGATTCTGACAATAGCGCAAATTTGGGCAATATTCTAGTTGTGATGATTAGCGCGGCAATTCTTTATGTCAGTGGGCCTATCAAAACCTCATTGCGAAAGATTACACTTCCTACCGATGACAAGCCACAAGACCTGAGTATAAAGCATAACGCCTCTTCCACGGCGGTGATTTGCTGCCTAAATTACCATTGAGCTATATCTCGCGTCTCATAACCCCAAGTCGCTCGGGCAACGAGGAAAAATGGGTCGGCTCGGAAGTGTAGCTCTTACCTTCGCCGACGAGATAGACCTACCAGAACAAGCGTAGAACTAATCATGAGATGGTGGTAGTGGCCCAATCGAACGGCAGAAAGAAGAGGACGTGGTGATGATTATCAGAGGCCAACAAGGAGCCTGACACGCAGTGCGTTGGGAGGCCTGTACACTAAGCACCCTCCCGAAAGTGCTCCTTGTGATACCTAGGTATGTAGTTGGGAACTTCTTCTTTGTCCAGCATCTTCAGTGACACTGCTGTGTGTGTAACTGGAGTGTTTTATCGCGAGCACGCCGGGAAATATTAACACTGCCCGTGGCGTCCCAAATTTCTCTCCATCATTAGATTTAAGGCATAAGGAGCAGCCTAAAGCAGGGAAGAGCTAAGGGTTACCCTGCTAGTAGCCTGTTTGTCTAAGTTAAGCGCAAGAATTAGATGCTCGACCAGGTGAGGGATGAAGAGCACGGCCCTTTTCAGTTTTCAAGATGATACAGCTACCTTCCAAGTCTACCTAGCGCGTAGCGTAGTGCGTTCTTATCGCTGATACTTTAGGAGCATCAGCCGTGTGACAAGATTGGTATGCTTTTTCTGCAATGGAGCGTATTCCGCTCAAAGCTCAGGATCCCGTCCAAGATCCAAGATCCCGCAGATGAGCTACTTAAGCCGGTCGACCGACGCTTGAGGAGCAGGGAGCAACTGCTTTGCTGTGTGTCCTGTGTGGGTCAAGTTGTATTTGTTTATTTATTTTGTCCATTTTCTCTCCGAAATTCTGTCCAATAAATAATAAATGGGGAATCGCGAGGTTGCAGGCCTAAGGTTGGTGGGATGGGAAGCGGGTCGGCCGGCCGCTAGAACTACTTGGTAGGAGCAAGCAGTGACGCAGCCAGGTACGTACACCAGGTACGTCAGGCCCAGCGGCCACAGCTCGTATTGATCCGGCCGTCGTCGGACTTCCAACCCCGAAAGGAGCACTCGGCAGTGACCAAAGTGGTGCCGGGCAGGTCCCAGGTGGCAAAAGTCATGTCTCTGGCCTTGTTGACTTACCGTATGACCTTTTTGTGCTCAGCGCCTACCTAATCAGGACTATACAGTCTGCCGGCAGTGCCCCCCTCCAAACTGAGCCTCGGCAGGATCTGGTTGCCGGTTTTGTGCCGGTTTTGTGCAGAAGCCGCTGTTTGCTTGCAGAAGTTGCTGTGCAGAGTCGCTGTGCAGAGTCGCTGTGCAGCGCTGCTGCACCTGACAACAGCAGCCAGGTGCCAAAAGCCCTATGCCCGTTTGACGAGCCTCCCATTGGACCGTGTCCGCACAAGCCACTTGCCGCCACCATCCACACCCTCCACACCCTCCATACACCCTCCCCCCATTCACCATCCACCATTCACCATCCACCATTCACCATCCACCGTCCCTTCTCTCTCTTCTTCTCTTCTGATGCCCCGTCCGTCTCTCCATCCTGCATGTGGCAGATCGGTTCCAAACCTTCATCTGGCCTTGCGACACTTCCACAGCGTCGGCCTCGATTGCCACAGACTCTTTTCGTCGCCAGTCGTTCCATCGCCGTCTGTTGTCTGTGCCCAGGTCTGCGCCCTACTCTCGCTTGTACCGCTCCAGAACGACGAATCCATCCAGTACCTTCTACCGTCTTGCGCTTCGCCTACGCCGACATCCTTCAGCATTCGCGAGAATACGTTTCCACGCCGCTGCGCCACGACGCGTCGCCAGCCGCAGTTGTTCTGCCTAAAACAGTGCTGCGATTTTTTTTATCCAGTGCAGTCGTTCTTTCAGGCAGTAAGAAATTCCTTGTCGACCGCCTTCGGCTTCAAGGCTGCGACCGTCTGCGTAATTCCTATATCAAAATCATCTTCCTCATATTTCAGGTCTAGGCCACCATTACCGGATTGCCGACCGATTTCTTTGCGACCTCAACCGGTCGGGTAGAAGATACTGGAATTATTTGATAACCCCATCCGCCATCTATCTTCGCCCCCCCCATCCGCCTTGGAGGCCATATTTTTCTTACAACTGCAACTGAGCACCACGTCGCAAGCAACCTGTCGCTCCCGCATCTTGGGTTGGGATCCTGGCAACGGTTCTATACTTGCAAAATATCCGAGCTGGCGATCCAGATAGTCTGTCACGCCGACTTGGCCCGACTCTAGCGCTTTCGAAGCTTTCAAGCTTGTCGTTACTCCTTTCACAATCTGTTCGAACTGATACAGCCTCTTCGACTTTGATAAGAGTTTGTATGCTATTCAGCAGCATCTTGTGACGGTGCTTGTCCAAGCCATAATGTCGAAGCGGCCTCATCTGCTCGACCTGCAGGCCAACTCGCTGGCCTCTTCCGCCGCATCCATACCGAAGCCTTTGCGATCACCCTTGCGATCACCTCGCATGCATATTGCTGGCGAAGTGCCGCCAGAGCTCTCTCCCCTGGATGCCTTTGCCCTGCAGAGCCGGTTATTGGCGAAACAACTACAAGAAAGCAACAAGGATGGGAACAGGGTCAGCAGACTCCCTCCACTAACCGTGGAATCTCCAGTCGTTCTCCAGGGTCGATCAGAGTACTTTCGGTCTATGTCGGTCGAACCTCCATCTGATGGTTTAGATTCGCCAGAGATTTCCTCAGGCTTCGGCGCGAAGACTGAGATCGAGGATGCTTTTACCAACGAACAGAGACCCACATCAATGCATCCTCGCATGAGCCGGATTCCACCAACGCCAGACCAAAGTACACCTGCACTGCCCGACTCTATTCCCGGTATTCCACGAGGCAGGCAGACGGATGCCACTCAACGCGACGGTTATTTCGGAGCCCGGCAAGAACGGTCCCCATCACCAATACAGAGTGACACGCAATCCCATTATGACAAGACCTCTGAACTATCGCCCATGCAAAAGCAAAATTCACTGCCGGTCGACTCAGGACGCTCGATGCTGGCCTCCACATGTTCACCTGATGGCGCGACACAAGGCAGTTTTGATGAGCTTGGCCTTGTGCCGCCGCCTTCACTCTTTCCTAGACGGTCGTCTAGCGTGCTTTCTTCTCCTGTTCCGGAAGACGACGAAACCTCAAGCGTACTAGGAAGTTCATCTCCGTCTCTTCCCCGGAAGCTATCTTCAGCAAGTGCCGCCTTGGCAAACACGATGCCTTCACCAGCAATGAGTTCCTCCTTTAAAAGATCCCCTTCTACTGCATCCGATTCATCCGCTCTCCCACGTCCGTCCTTGAACTTTTCGCGCCCCATCAGTCGAGCTGGTACGACGGGGTTCGAGGTGCCTGCTCGGCAGGCTTCGTCTGATAGCCAGCCCTCCTTCATCTTGGCCGATGATATGGCGCACACACCCGTTAGCATGCATAGTGAATCATTCTTGGACCAACAAACCGAGGATGGCAAAGTTTTGATGAACTCTTACATATATTCCAAGTTTAACCTCCCGAGAGGCAAATCTCTTCAGCGCTCCGAGTCCAACGACACGCCGTCAAACAATGATCATAGACACCCGCCTGGTGCGCCTCCGTCTCCGCCAACACGACCATCTAGTTCCTCAGCCCGACTTGTTCCAGATGATGCCATGAGCACCATGAGCACCATGACCAGACAGTCAATAGATGGTGGCAAAAACAGCTCAGACAGCTCGAGACTTGGCGCCTCTGGCCTTTCCTCATCTGCCGAGATGGTTCGCAAGTCTGAGGATGTATCAAGAGGACGACCACGCACATCCGCAGCTCATGAATCATCACGAGGCAGAACACCAGCTTCTATTACAACAAGCGATTCTGCCAGTACCATTCGTCCTCCAGCCACTTCCAGATCACTCGCCCCAACTGTCTCAGACATGTCTGCAGAAGATCATCTAGCGAAGGGAATAAAATGCCATGAGAATGGCTCGTTGAAAGAGTCAACATATCATCTGAGACTGGCCGCTCGACAGAACAACCCAACAGCTATGCTGTTATATGCACTAGCATGTCGACACGGCTGGGGCATGCGGGCAAACCAGAGAGAAGGCGTAGAATGGTTGCGGAAAGCCGCCGAGTATGCCAGCATCGAAATAGCCGACGATGAGGACCAGGTAAAAGAGGGCCGTGCGGCTGCAGCCGGTCTGCTTGAAAGGAGAACACGTAAGGCACAGTTCGCCTTGAGTATTTATGAGCTTGGCGTATCGCACATGAATGGATGGGGAATCGAGCAAGACAAGTCCCTCGCACTGAGGTGCTTCGAGATTGCAGGGAGTAAGCACTATTACAATTAAAATAAGTTCAATTTCCGGAGAATCAAGCTAACTATTCACAACTAGACTGGGGAGATGTCGATGCTTTGGCTGAGGCGGGATTTTGCTACGCCCAAGGTGTGGGGTGTAAAAAGAACCTCAAGAAAAGCGCCAGATTCTATCGTATGGCTGAGGCGAAGGGTATGAGCATGGTGGGAAATAGCTGGTGAGTTGCAATCTGATAATGCTACCAGAAACGAGACGAGAAAGAAGATATCTGCCCTGTCACGTTCTGGACCGGTAATGCAGTGCTAACGTATAAATTCCCAGGATTCACAAAGCCAAATATAATGACGACGAAAAACCTTCACCGGAAAAAGACAAAAAGAAATCACGTAGCAAGTCTCGCACAAGAACCATGTTCGGCCTCAAGTCCAGTTAAAGTCCAGACCCCTTCACATTGAAACGAGTCTGCCACATTATTCACCTCGCTGTCTTCAGATGACCATGGCGTCATTATCACTATTAACCATTTACGCTGGAGTTCATTTGCTTCAAATTCTTCACTGTCTCGGGATGACGGCCCTATCCATGTTTTTATTTTCTATATCCCGATCCTTTTTACAGCATCTGATAAATAGGAATCGTCTTTCTCCACCGCGCCCTCTCGGACTTTGATAGTTCACCGCATCTAGTTCTCACTCTACGCTCTACAGGGGGACGTGCTAAACATTCACGACACATAATCATACGAGTGGAACGATATAATGCATTCAAATCACTTCTGGAGAACAATTTTGACCTTGCCATGGCCCTCGACAGGGAATGTAACTGTTCTTTTTTTAAACCATTTTGTTTTACCGCTATGCATCATAGGATTTGGGACAAGTGGGCCATACGAATCGGTGCTATACACTTGAGGTGTTTATTTTCTACTTTTCATGTATGAAGACTTTCTCTAGAATATGAAAATATCTCTGCGGGATCGAGTGTCAATTCTCTCCCAACTTATGTTCTTGAACCTTATGCGTCGAGCTCGTGGCGTCAATATGCAGTGTGATGTCCATGTGTCCAAGCGCCTTGCTATAGGGGAATAGATGAGAGCATTCTGACGTCGCAACATATGAAAAGGTGTCGCATTTGTCACTAGCGTTAGCCTCATGTCTGTTTCAACGACTCCCGCTATGCAGCTTAATTCCGGTCGACTGCCGTCTGGATCAGTGGAAAATAAGGGGTTCATATTGTTACACACGTCTACCAATTTACTTTCACTTGATCCCCACGTGTCTAATCATTTACGAAACATGACCAAAGCCCTTTCACATCAAGAATCAACATCCATCTTCTCTCCCCCAATGGGAACCTCCTGTACGCTCACATACCGCCCGATCTCGTTCTTTTTGATGATCTTTTCGTTGAGCACGGCCGTGGTCCCCTTGGGATATGCGTAGCTTTGCAACTTCGCACTCTTCTCGTTGGGTTTAATGTAATTCCTCTTAAGCGTCGTCTTGTCCTTGGTAATGACAGCGACATCAACATTGGACCCGGAACCTAAATCGTTGAAGATACCAGCCAAAATGGCGTCGCTACATAGCTTGACGGCGTCGTCTTGCGTCAAGCTGGGTTTCCACTGGGTCTCAAAGACACTCATCGCAGCCAAGCTACCGCTACCCATGGTGACGTATGGCAACTTGTCGGTGCTACCGTGAGCGTGGACGGTGAAGAGATGTGTGCCCGTGGGATCGCATCCAGCAACGACGAGGTAAGCGCCAATATAGCCTTGGTGCTGGAACAGATGCTGCTTGAGCAGGGTCATGCAGGTGACGACGCGGGGCTTGCGGCCTGTAGACAGGGAGTGCAGTTCGAGCTGTGACGAAATGAGAGCGGTGGTGAACTCGGTGTCGGCGGCGGTACCGGCCCCGGCACACCAAATCTGGGGGGAGATGTAGTGAAGCTTTTCGCAGTTCTTGTCGGCGACGATGGGACCCGATGTGGCTCGGGTATCGGCTGCGATCTGGGAGCAATTCCAAAACATGTCTGATTAGCACGACGATTTCCCTGGAGACTGGGAGAACGCTTTCGCGAAGCGTGTGAGTGGTGCAGATGCATGACTTACCACGACACCGCCGTCAAAGATGCAACCTACGATGGTGGTACCTGTACTGGTGGCCTTGGGCAGAGGGATTCCCTTGGCGTGCAGCGCCGCATTGCGGTGATAGTTTGAGAAGTCGAAGCCGGGCATGGTGAAGGTAGGCTTGTCGTTGTCGGGCGTGGCAGAAGTTCCCACTGCTTTTGCACCGAATCGACGGTGTGTATTGGTCTCCTTTGCTTCAAGGTTTTATGTGAGGCGGAGTAATCGGTGCCCTGGAACATCAAAGGCTGGAGTTGGGGAGCGAACAGAGGGTGCTTGCTGTTGATTGCTCGATGGGGAAGCGGGCTTCTGCTGAGGTTGTGGTTGCAGATGGGTAGAGCTGGATGACGAGGCTGGAGGCTGCCTTCCAACGGGCAGATAAGTGGAGCTGGACTTCCTACATGCGCCACAACGCGAGTTGAGCCCCCCTCTCGCGGTACAGTGGATGTACGTTGGAGTGGGCGCGATCTTCAATGGGGCTGTCTGTCACCTTGCTTGTCACGTGGCTGGTGCCTGCCTCTCCTGGTTTAGGAGCTTCCTAAAAAGTTGGCCGAGCTTGTCGCGACGACGACGTGTAAACGCCTGTCTGATGGGTCGATTCAGCTTTCATCACCACACTGTCTTCTATCTCTGGCATCCACAGCCTCTTTTTTGTACATATACAGACGAGAGATTACCGTTATAAGCGATCTTTTGCTGCGTGGCCCGTTCCGGCTGCATTGGCGGGGTTTTACTGGCCCCGAGCTTCTCGCTCTGCAAGCACTGGCGACACCACCAACTACAGCAAGTCGACCCGAAAGCAAAAATACCCGGGGCTCGCGGTCATCCGTATCTATGAGCTAGAGACTAATGCAGGTGTACTATTGACAAATTGAAACCTCTTCGAAGAAGGCGGGCATCTTGCTGCCAGCATGTTCGGAAACCCAGCTGCCGCTGCAGGTGGCGTCACTCAAGGACCGGAGCTGCAAACCATTCAGACTGAGGTAACTCGTTCTTGTCCTAGGTTTTCTTATGAGTCGGAATGCTGACACGGTTTGCCATAGGGTCTCGGTTTCCTTCCTCTTGCAGGTGAGGCAAAGGTTCGTCTCACATCGTCATGGACTTCAGCGCCAGCCGAAACGGCTTCTCTCCTCAGTATCGCATCAAGAAGGGGCCTTGTTGCTGCTGCTGGTCCGGATCAGATCATTGTCGCCGCCACAGAGTCTGTTCGAAAAGCTTTTACCTCGGATAAAGAAGGCGACACGGAGGTTCGCCCCTTTGAGCCACAGCTCAGGATTCCCGCCCCTACACGAATTTCACATCTGTCGTTCACAGCCGACGAAAAGTACCTCATTCTCTCCGCGGAATCTGGAGGGGGCCTGGCGGTGTATGATGTGCAGAGCCTTCTCCAGGGGTCTTCAGGCACTGCCTTTGAACTGCCAACTAATGGTGAATCACTTCGATTCCTTATTCCTAACCCAACTCCCGAGAAAGCCGAGCTTTGTGCTGTCGTGACGACAAATGGCAATTTGTATATGGCCAATTTGAATGAACGAAAATTGAGCAGTCCGTTGAAGACTCAAGTGAGCTGCTTGAGCTGGAGCGCTAAAGGCAAACAGCTATGTGCTGGTATGGGTAATGGCACTATCTGTCAGATGACTCCAGAAGGGGAGGCCAAGGGAGACATACCTCAGCCGCCAAACTTGGCTAATCATTACGGTATGGAAAGCTCTTGGGATCTTGTTTCTTTTTCTTTTTTTTTATGGGCTGCGCTCATTATACTGACTCAGACTAGTTTCCTCTCTCACCTGGTTGGAAAACCATCTCTTTCTTGCTATATATGCTGTTGCAAACATATCACCTCCAAGCTCTGTATATCAGATCATCACTCGGAAGCTACCATCATCATTTACCTTCCAGAAATTGACAGATCCCGTGGAACCGTTCGGGGCCGGAAAACTTCCCCATCATTCTATTCTGCGCCTTCGAGATTTCATGGATCTGCAGGATCTTCTCATTGTATCTTCCACCGCGTCAACAGAAGTCGGCATGCTAACCAGGTCGAAGACTCCCTTGGCTAATGATAAACCCGCTGATTCAATTACAAATGTTTTCACAACAACGGAATTTCGCGAGGATACGAGACGACCAACTCTTCCCATGACAGAAAGTATGGAAGATTCGGTGGCCATAGGAGTTTCTTTGGATTTGTCGAGCAAAGACAAAGTTTTTAAACCTATTCCATCAGACGACGAACTGGATCAGACCTCTGGGCCTTTGCCTGGCTTTTGGGTTCTCACTCATGAAGGTCTTTTGTGCTCGTGGTGGCTTGTCTACAATGATGCAGTCAAGAAGGGGCAGACTTTTCCTGGGCTGGCTGTGATGAACAACACAGCTGCACCAACGGCGACACAGGTGACGCCCGTTAAACCAGCAAATCCGTTTGCTACTTCCAGTACCACGCCATTTGGAACTTCCACCACTCCTACCGCCGCTCCCGGGTTCGGCAGTTCAGCGCAACTGGGCTCGCCATGGGGGGCATCAACAGGCACGCCTTCTGCGACAGGAGGTACGGCCTTTGGCTCCAGAACTTTCGGCAGCTCGCCTTCGGCTCCTGGACCCGGCCCAGCTTTCGGTAAGCCCAGTGCCCTAGGCTTTGGCCAGTCCTCGCAGCTGGGCAGGAATACCTCTCCTTGGGCCTCGAGCCCAGGTCCAAAGCCTGCTTTTGGCCAGTCTGGCTTTTCAAGTTTTGCCAGTGGAGGTAATAATAAAAGCCTATTTGGCTCTGCTGCGGCAAATACGAACTCGTCAGGCACGGTCGGTTCAACAACCACACCAGCATCTGGTGGCTTTTCCACATTTTCAAAACAAGGCGGATTTTCTTCTATTGAACCCAATAACAATAGTTCTGGAGGGTTCGGAAGTGGTATCAAGTTTGGGCAAAGCTCACTTGATAAGCCTGAAGGCTCTGTGCCTTCCTCATCATTAGGCTTTTCAGCAAAGCCAGAAAACTCCACAAGTGTCTTTGGATCAACATCTTTTAAACTGGATTCGTCTTTCAAGCCGGATCCATCTCAAGCGGGTTTGAATGAGAAAACATCCGGAAGTGGCGGGTCCCCCATGTTTGGAAGTGCTTTTGGTTCAGCATTAGGTGACACCACTACTAAACAAGTAGAGGCTGCACCTGGTGTCAAGGATGAGGATATGGACACCACTGAACCAAGCGAGGAGACGCCTCAGAACAGACCACAGTCACTATTTGCTCCTCAGCAGTCTCAGGAATCCACCACGCCAACAACAACTCCGGCACCCTCGAGGTTTAGCTTCCCAACATCGACTCCCGGCACATCATTATTCGGGCAAACGACCAAGACAGAGACTCCGTCCAGCAATTTATTTGGTACTCCAAAAGACACGCCAAAATCCGGCGGTTTCGGATTATTTGGTTCTCCCAAACCTCCTTCTCCTGCATCCGCCGCAGAACCAAAGAACAAGAGCGAAGAGCAAGATGCGCCACTTCCTCCAGACGCAACCAGTAAAGCAACCTACAGGCTGGGTGAGTCATCTTCGTCGGCAAATTCTAACCATAGTCAATTGTTTGGTGCATCAAGCACACCGCTCAAAATTAGCTCAACAGCCCTATCGTCCGATTCAGCGACGCCAAAACCATCGTCAACAACCACGAATGCTTCACTGCCTTCTGGCTTTGCGAGGTCTGCCGAACCTGCTGAAGCTCCACTGCCACCTGACTTTGTAACTGTCAGCAAACCGGCCAAGAAGCCCAAGCAGATCGAGGATGCGCCCCTTCCCCCGGACTTCACGAAGAAGGCTGCTCCAGAGGACGCTCCATTGCCGCCGGACTTCACGAACGTGAAGCCACCCCCAAAAGTGGACGATGCTCCCTTGCCACCAGACTTTGTGCTCCCGAAAGCGCCATCGAAGGAGCCGTCAAATATTCCTTCGATTCCAGAGCTAGCAGAGGACGACAGTGATTTTGGAGAAGATGAGGTCTCAGAAGGTAGCGGTGTTGACGTTGCAAAGGACCTCAGTCCTGCTACTAGTAATATTCACATCACTCCTTCAAATTCGTTTGATGGCCCACCGGGAACTACTCCTACGACCGCCCGGCCTGGAGACCACGCTCGTTCACTATTCGGCGAAATTCATCGCAACGCACCGTTATTTCCTAAACCTAGCCAAGCGAGCCCTCGATCACCCAGCCCACTGCGCGGTGCGGTGCAACAGCGAATAATGAGAGCAGATGCCACTCGATCGGTTAGCGCCCCTGGAATGGCATCACAAATTTTGAGCCCACGACAATCGCAAATGCACCTAGGCAGCTCCATCATTAGCAGCAGAGACAAGTCAAGAACCGCAGAGGATCTTCTTCTGCTACAGCACAAGCGTATGAGGGAGCGTCAGGAGGCCGAGGAGGCGCAACCGCTCGTTGACGAGGAGGATGACGAGGTTCAGAAAGTTCTTGCCTCAGAAATTCAAGGCACGCTGCAACTGGATGAGTTCATTGCGCACTCCAATGTCGTACCGCCAGCCAAGGAGAGTGTTCCAGCTCAAGTCGAGGCTGTATATCGTGATATCAACTCAATGATTGATACGCTTGGTCTTAATGCCCGAGCAGTCAAGGCTTTCATTAAGGGACATAGCGAAAACGCTGCTGAAGAGGGGCGAAGCAAAAATGACCTCGAAATACCTGACGACTGGGTCTTGTGCGAGATTGACGAATTGGGTCGCGTACTGGACGACGAACTTCACGCCGATCTGGAAGATGGCCGAGTGCAGGATTTGGAGGGCAAATTGGAGGCTTGTCAGGATTTGTCGCGAGACATGCAGCGGCTACGCGCCAAGCAGGAAGACCTTAAAAGGGTGATTATGGCAAGGATGGACCCGGACCAAGCGGAATATGCTCGATCACTGCCACTAAGCGCCGAGCAGGCTGCGCAACAGAACGAATTGAGACGAGAATATGCCACATTCACGAGCTTGCTGAACCAGGTGGAAGAAGCACTGACTGTTTTGAAGACTAGAATTGCAGCTGCATCTGGTTCATTGGGCAGGGCTGGCTCGAACGTACCCACAGTGGAAGCAGTAATGCGGACGATAGCCAAAATGACATCGATGGCAGAGAAGCGGAGCGGGGATATCGACGTTCTGGAGACTCAGATTCGTAAGATGAAGCTTGGCTCCAATAACCGGGAAGGCTCTCCTCTGGTGACGCCGCAGGCCAGAAAGAGCATGATGATGTCTCCAGATTCGACACCGGCTCGCAACCTCCGCCAAAGCCTTACCCTTTCGTCGAGTGTCTTGTCACTTGGGGGAGCTCCGAGAGCTACACCAACGCGCAAAAAGCTAAGTGGCTTCACTACGGAGGAGAAGAATGATCTGATGGAGAAGAGAAACAGACGACAGGCAGTGCTGTCCAGGCTGAAGGAAAGTATAGGAAGGCGGGGAGTACACGTGTGGAACATGGAAGATGTCGAATGAGCTACACGGGCAATTGCGGAGAGCATGTTTGATTACGAAGCATTGGCAATAGGCATGTTTAAGGAGGACTTGGGTAGTGTATCCACTATGCAATGAGAGGCGAATTATATGTTGCGGCTCGACTTATTTCAACGTGATGGATTATTCGCGTGGACTGTCCCATTTAGCCAAAAGTCTCGGCAGCAAACAAGCATTGTGGATGGCGAACAGGCTGACTGACAATGAGCATGTCGCCTCATCAAGGTCTCCTTGATTGTCCCTGATCGCCATTGATTGCAACATCTCATAGCAGCTCGCTGCTAATTTAGCGTGTTAACGACGATCAAGCTCCTCCACTGTCTTTCACCGGTTGCTTTCAGTAGGTGGGCATATCCATGTTGTTTGTGCCACCAAAGAGTATCTGGGTGCTCCTCTCGAAATGTCTTGGAGGTAATACCCTTATTTGCATTCCTCCGTTGCCTCCCACAGGTCATTGCGATGGAAAAGCCGACACTATTGCCATGTGAAGTGGCCGAAGCAGCTTCATCGTCGTCACCAAATGCGCATCCGAGCCTTTTTATAGTCCCAATACAATGCAGCGGCCAGAGGGAAGAAGAAAAAAGGTCCGGTTCTAAATGTAGCGAACAAAGAAGTTGTCGCCATCAGTTTTCTTGAGGAAGTCGATCAATCTCCTCCCACATAGTGACGATGTCACGAAGAATGCTGAATCGGAGCTAGCTTGGGTGGCTCTGCTTTGGCTCGAAATGCTGATGTACTTGTTGCTGTCTCTGAAAGGGTGAGTACAAGGGACAATACAAAAAACGTAAAATGATTCCGCAGGTTGCAGTGAATTAACCGCTTTCATCAGATGATGGCTGCTAGTCCAAGTCTTTCACATCGTCTGCGGCTTCTTCTACCTCTTCTTCGGATGTCAATTCCTCGACAGGACTCGGCGTACGCCCAATGTATTTAACACGCTTTGCTGGAGGCTGCAATTCATCATCAGCCTTGGCTTTATGCTCGGCGTCTGTATATGCATTGAAGATAGTGCGAAATGGTATCAGGATTTCAGGCTGTTGCCCGTTTGTGTCGATGCCGAAGTCATCCAATCGTATCGTTAAATTCTCGTCTGGATTTGCAACTGAACCGTCTTCCGATCGAAAGTTCTTGTAGGAGTTAGCACTGATTCAGATAGTTATAAACTTTAGATAGATTACACCTTGTAAAGAAGCTTTTCAACTCGCACTTCTTCATCATATTCTGGATCGTCAGATGGCGTTGCTCTAGCACACCATTCGATGACTCTAGATGGTTTGCCTAGATAACCAAGAACAATGCCAAAAACTTTCTTGATTTTGCCATCAGACTTAAGTATATAGTCATAGGCAAGATCCTCAAGAGCCTTCTCCGATTGGGTATAGGCAACCTCTATTATGACGCGTGGGCATTTTCCTATAATATGCCGAAATTGTATATCGGGATCACGAGTCTCCCTTTTGTCCAAGTTAATTGTCGTTGAGCCCCAAGATTCAATATTAGCCCATTCGCCGCCAATCTGGTGTTGTTTCACGTAATATTCGCGAAGCAAGCGCGCAATAACAAGTTCGTGACATGATGAATGCATGCGAACACGAATGAAGGTTCGATAGCAATCGATGCGACGGACAAATTTTCCGATCCGCTCGAGGTGCTGTTGCAAATAAAGTTCTGAAGGGAAATGAACATAAAAAAAATCCACTTTGGGGTCTTTCTGTTGATACATATAAAAATGACGCAGTTCCTTAATGGAATTGATGGAAATTTTCTGCGTGGTTGCTGGGAAGGATATTGTTAGCATGCTTGCTGTGGTGTTGAAGACGAGTACGATATGAAGAGAGATGAAGACAAAAGGTTTTTTGCAGTGGGTAGATTTCTTGCATTTTATATAGGTAGGGAGTGCAGGCGCGCATTTAAGTTTTTTTCGGCGTGCTTGGTGTTGGAAGGAGCACTTGAATCATCTTGTACGTCAAGATATTATGTTCAGCAAAGCGGGGTTATTAGCGCGGGGATCACCCCAACAGAATATTAGACTTTTCATCATCATTCAATACAATCGTTTTATTCACCACTTGGCACTAATCTGGGGAGAAAATTTCATCATTGATAGGTAGGGAGTGCGCGCATTTAAATTTTTTTTTTTTTGGCGTGAGTTATCGCGGCCTTTCCCTATGTTCTCCGCTTTTTCTTGCCGCCTGTGTCGGAGGGGTGGTCCAGAAAATTTTCTAGAAGAGAAATTATCAACACCATCGCCAACCCTGCCATTGACTTACAGCAAAACATCATGTCTCCGGGAAAAGTTGCCAGTTGGCGAAATGGGCCAAGTGACGAGGAGTTGGAGCGACGTAACGTAGGTTTTTACGTGTTTTCTTCAAAAGGCGCTTCAAGAGCTTGCGCTTTTGCCGCCGAAGCTGAACGTGGCTGATTATATTTCTCCAGACTGTCGGTATAAATCTGGAAACCGTTACGGATGTGACATCGGTTGACTTCCCCGGCCACTTTCCTGGCGAGGACCTCGCTTTCTCACTCGATCGTTTCCGCTCCGGCTTCTCTGTCGAGTTCCACCAAAATGAAGCTATGGACGCCTCTTTCTCGCTGATAGGCATTGACGCCTCACTTGCAAACGCTTTTCGCCGCATACTCATCGCCGAAATTCCCACCCTGGCCATCGAGAACGTGTACATTGAGAACAACACATCAGTCATTCAGGACGAGGTCTTGGCCCACCGATTGGGTCTGATTCCATTTAATGGCGGTCGCGAGGGTCTGCACAATTTCCTCAAATGGCATAAGAAGCCGGAACCTGACCAAGATCCGTACGCCGGCTGCTTCGACTGGAATACCGTGAGGCTAGAGCTGAATGTGACGTGCACAGTGAACCCGGACGCTGCTCCCGATGAGCAGGATCCTCGAAAGGCTTTCAACCATGCGCACGTCTATGCCAAGGATATAGTCTTTGTACCGACCGGGAAGCAGATTGAGTATTTCAGTGGCGATGACGCCATTAGACCCGTCAACCCGGACATATTGATCGCCAAGATGCGGCCCCGACAGACCATCAACCTGTCGATGCATATGCACAAGGGTATCGGGGCAGATCACTCCAAGTTCTCACCTGTTGCCACGGCTTCATATCGACTTATGCCCACCATCAAGATCCTGAAGCCTATCCTGGGTGCCGACGCCGAGAAGTTCGCCAAGTGCTTCCCCAAAGGCGTTATTGGCTTCCAAGAAGTGACGGCCAAGGAAGCCCAGAGGATTGGAAGTGGATATGAAGGTCACATTGGCGAGAAGAAGGCCGTGGTGATGGACCCCATGAAAGACACAGTCAGCAGAGAATGCTTGCGACATCCTGAGTTTGAAGGCAAAGTGAAGCTCGGGAGAAGGAGAGACCACTTCATCTTCTCGATCGAGAGCACAGGCCAATGGGATAGTGATGAGCTCTTCATGGAGGCGGTGAAGCATATGAAATTGAAGTGCAAGAAGTTGGAGCAGCAGGTTATCAACATGGCGAGGTGAATTTCGGCAGGTTGTTTTCCAGGTGCGAAGGGACATTCGCGGTGGAGCATTTCTTCTGGAGTTCTGTTGTACATTACGGCCTGTGGCTTTCTTTATTTCTCTTTTTCTGCACGAGGCCACCTTTTGCATCGGGCTTGTATTAAAGTGGGTAGGTAAAACGGGATGATACCATGGCAATTTTGACATGTTGAGCATGCTCTAATCATAGGGATATTGGTTGCATTCCATTCAAAGTGTTTTTCCATTCTCGCTCGCCGCGGACATCTACAATAAGGGATCCGAAACCCATTTCATCATCAATCTTTTGTCTGCCGCCTTTTCTTGCCTGCGTTCTGTGCTCATCTTCCCTTTCCAGGCGCACAGCCCTCTACATAGGTATTCATCAAAGCAACATCGACACTTGACGCCGGTGCTGCGCTCACGAGGCCGTCTTGAACTTGAGATAATAGTTGAACTCAAGCGGGAACGCCGGATCAGTCACCACGACGTGTTGCTTATCCTCCAAGCCCAGCTCGTAGATGCTCATGGCAAGATGAGGTCGGGTCTGCTCCTCCAGCTGTGGCGGAAACTGCATATACAACGTTTTTCCTTCGGCGCGGATAGACGGCCGCTTGAGCTGAGCCTCAGGACGGATGGATAGAGAGTCCAAGAGCTCCTGGAGTGTTTTGCGGGGATCAATTTCCAGGGGACGAGCCTGACGTCCGCAGACGGGACAGTCGTCTTTCCTTTCGTGCTTAAAGGTGTAGGTGTATATGCTGTCGTTGCCAGAGTACATCATGTAGTTTTTTTCGAAGCCAAGACACGTCGCTGAGTTTGTGGCGATCTTGAAGGCCTCGTTACAGCAGGCGCCCGCGATGATGGCATTCGTCGAGGCAATAGCGGGAATGATGTTTTTGACGGTGCCTTGCGTGAGAGAGTATGTGACGCCCGTGATGCCGAATTCCTGGGCGCGGGCAAGCGCCTTGTAGTACAACCATGTGATGTGCTCAGGGTCGTCTTTGTCCAGTTTCGGAAACGGCTTCTCCTCTTGCCACGCGATGACATGAGCCCACTCCACGCAGTGCTCTGGCTGTCGGGGGATGGACGCAATGGTGCACAGGGGGACCGCAGCTCGAGGGGCGTGCATGTCCAGCTGGCACTCGATGCAAGATGTCATGGAGGGGAAGATGACGCGCGCCTGGCCCTTGAAGCCCTCGGTGCCGCCGTCGATGAGCGGCTTGATGGCGTCGGGGTCGTCGTCGGCTTCCTCGGCTATGGACACCAGCATGGCGTTGATCCATCTCCGGGCCTCGATGGAGTCGAGGCCGCACACCACGAGCTGGAACTGCTTGTAGAAGGATGCGTCGAAGTCTTGGATTTTCTTGTTGTGCGCGGTGATGGAGACCCCCTTTACACGGCGCTCGACGAACCTGGCTGCCACTTCCGCCTTGAACTTGCCGACGTCTGATTCTCGGAAGAGGAACTGTCTGTTCAAATTGGAGATGTCGATTGTGTCTGGCCGGTTTTGCGATTTCTGTCAGCGCAGGTGCCCTTGATTCTCTGCGAGCTTCTGCCCTCCTGGACCTTTTATGGGCAGAGGGAGTAGGGACGTACCCATGTCGATTACATGGATGTTCCTAAACTTGGAAAGTGCCAGGTCCTTCAAGATCTCGCATCCAAGACCGCCCGCACCACTTGCAGGCGAGTTAGTCCTGATGGGCTTGGCTATGTTGTACGGCGGCCTGTTCTGACGAGCCTGGCACTTACATGACACTGGGATTCCACGATTAGTCCGACTGATTTTCATGACCGACTGGGGGAGCCCTGAGTGAACAGTTCGAGTAGGCACTCACAGTACTTTGACTTTCTCAAATTGCGCCAGGTTCTCCTCTGCCGTGGCAGCAGGGTCGGTGAACGGCCCCGGGGTGCGTCGTATGCGGTCAAGGTACTTCCTATTCATTCTCGTTAGATCGATTCTGTTCCACAATGGATCGTTTTCGTTTTGTCGTTTGGGATTCGTCTCAATCCCTCCGTCCAAGACGCAGACGCACCATCTTGCTTCTTCACTGGAGATAGTCCGTGACCCCGGTCGCATATCAGTGCTCATTTTCTTCTCGAAGTTGCAATCAACAAACCATCTCCAGTTCGGGATTCTTCTCCAGAACTCGTAATGCGAACGAGAGAGGGGAGGATTGGGGTGACAAACGGTGCTTCGGACGTTGGCAGAGGTTCGGTGAACCTAGGTGAACCTAGGTGAGCGTAGGTGAGCGTAGGTGAAGGTGGGGCGGCATACGCGCTCTGGTTGTTTGTCAAAGTTGAACAACTCTTTGGCCAAATCTCGGTCAGCGTCCAGCCACAGCTTGAAAGAAATCCTGGGCTTCTCTGTCCTCTTGTATTGAATGGACTCCTACATTCAGAGACAGAAGACCTTGGTTGGTCAGGCCTGATAGAGAAATCTGCTCCCACAAGCCAACTGCCATGGATGGGCTGCTCACTCCAGTTCGCACGACGTACTTGCGACGCAAGCAGGATGACGAACTACCCATAAGCACCCCCATGGACATCACAAAATCTGAGATTCACTCCGCAGATGATGTCTTGACCGTCTTGAAGAGTCAGCCTGACTACGACTCGCTATCTGCAGCTCTTCGATTTCTCACGGAAAAGCAGGGTCTGTCGACGTTTAATATTCACGTCCCTAGCCCGAAAAGCGCGGCCATTATTCATGTAATAGTTACCGAAATAGCAACCAACTACTGGAAATTGCTTCAAGAGGGCCCGTCGACTGATGGGACTGCGGCTTCCAGTACTGGTCGGACGCTGGATGCAGTGCGACTGATACGAAGCCTGCAATGTGTAACCGGACTGAATGCAGTTTTCGGACATATCAGAGCTCTTATATTAGAGTCTAAGACCAGAAAGCAAGACCTTAGTAGATCTGATATACATATCCATGTCGAGATCTTCCTGGATTTGCTGTCTGCGTTGCTGGAAGGGGAGAATGCCATTCAAGTTCTATGGTCTTCATCTACAGCATGTCTAGCTGATGAAGCTTCAAAGAGGGCCCAAACGCACAGCTTGCTCTCGCTCATAGCAAGCGGCAAAGTCTTGTCGCTTGCTGCGGAGGCTGCGGACGTGATTGGGAGAGATGAGGTCTCCTCGTCCGCACGATGGCTCTTTGACGGTGCCGAATTTAGCAGATGGTTAGCGCGAAATATCGTGGCGTGGGCGAAGGGGCACTCCGGCGAGGATGCTGATGTTCACATATGTTTCGATTTCTTTCAAAGATCTTTGTCACTAGGGTATGCTGGTATGTACTCTCCTGATCCGTAAATGGCAATTCCAGACTAAGTTCGCATCAAGAAATCATCGTGACTCATATCGTCAATGAGCTGCTGCTCTCTAAAGACGTCCAGCGAGAGTTGTTCTCCAAAGTCTGCCTGCGTCATCTACAGGTGTCCAAGAAAGTAATAAGCATACTGCTTGGCCATTTATCCCGGAGGTTTCTGAATGACTTGACACTGGAGTATGCTGCGCTAGACGAGAGCGTATCTGCGGTGGCAGGTGTCATTGCCGATGTGGTGCAGGATGATCAGAACCGCGTGGCACACCTCGTCAGTTGGTGCTGTAGCACATCTGGTGCTGGTTTGGGCGATTCTGTCGGTATCAGGAGAGCGGTTGTCGCCGTCTTGGCCGAGAACAAAGAGACCATCACTTCAGTCCTCGACAAGAGCCTGTGTCAGTTCGGAGACCAGCTCTACATTAAACATACAGCTATTATGCAGCAACAAGGTAAGTCTCGCGTTGATTTAATTGTTGTCTAGGAGCCAATGTCACTTTTAGAATGGGCTAACAAAAAGTACTAGCACATACTGAAGTATTACTCCTCGCTGCCGGTTACGTCGCTAGGCTGTCCCCCGTGAAACTGGCCATGCTCCTCCGCTCTGGAACTTACCTAAAAACTATCTCCAATCGCATAGCCTCGACCAATTCGAGAGCTCGCTTCTTCGGCATGTGTGTAGGCGAGGCTCTTTCGTCATTGCAAGACTCCCACGCCAAAAAACTTGACTTTCATATGGAAGAGACTGACACGGAGGAAGCACAGTCGCTCAAAGGACTTACTAAAGTGATTGATACCGTGGGGCCAGTAGAACCTATTCTTTCGTCCGTGTCTCAGTCGCAGCCAGCGAGTACGCTCCATTCCTCGGCAACTGCATCAAAACCAAAAACTCAACCACAACCAAGATCCAAACGCAGAATACCGGCATCGCAACCAGCACCCAGAGCCATCGTGGAAGAGATTGGCTCGTCCGACGAAAGTGCAAATGATGACCACCATCCTGTCCTTGACAAAGGCTCGGACCCTGAAGACTCGGACGACGACGCCACGCTTGTGCGGCGAAATAAGCCAAAACCACCGGTATATGTCCGAGATCTAATCGCATTTCTGCGTGACTCCGAGTCTTACGATAAGCTGGAACTGGGTATGAAGACGGCCCCAATTCTCATACGTCGGAAAGCCAACTATGGCACCGAAGTCAGTTCGCACGCCGAAGAGCTCGCACGTCTTCTTGTCGGTCTTCAAGACAAATTCAACATGGAGGATTTTGAAAAGCTGCGGCTCCAGAGCATGATCTCGCTCGTGATTGCACAGCCCAAGACTATGGCGCCCTGGTTCGCGCGTACCTTCTTTGAAGGCGACTACTCCCTGTCACAGCGAACATCTGTGCTCGTCACGCTGGGTCTATCAGCCCGAGAGCTCGCGGGTATCGAAACCTCCGAGTACAAGGCCGCCTCGAGCTTCGCATCTAAACGACTGCCCGCCAAGATGGAACAACTCTATCTCGAGTCAGCCCAGGAAGCACAGTCCCCCCAGTCATCACCGTCCTCGCAACTCAGAGGAATCCCCGCGAATGCTCTCCATACAATAGCCCAGTCTCTGACGTCCTCCTTCCTGGAACCTCTGGCCGCAGAAGCAGCTGACGCTAACACCGGGCCAGACGCTCTGAAACTACAGTCTTTTACCGCACGGTACAAGTCGAGATCACGAGCCAGGCCACGCATGCGCGCTATCCCAAATACAACTGCCGCTATCCTTTCCACCTACTTCTTTTCTCCCCTGACGGCCCACTTCCAATTCGCCTTGCGATCCTCCAAACCCGTCGTCTTGAATCCAGCCGTACTGGGACTGTATCTTCAGACGTTGGGCATCATCGTCAATGCCGCGGGACCGTCCACCCTCTCCCTGCCGGAATTGACTTCAGAACTCTGGGACCTGCTTCTCCGAGTGAGGGTTCATGTGGTTGGCGATGTAGGCGCCACAAAGGCGTGGCTGGTCGCCATGTCTGTCCTCTTGGAGGTCAATCAAGACAGCATGAGAAGACTATGCGACGAGTTGGGCCACGAGGTCATCGAAACGCGAGAATGGGTCTCGGGCGTGTTTGGACGCACAAGGGGGGAAGACGGCGGGGAGGAGAACGACGTCAAGATGTTGGCGGCAGGCGTGCTGATCAAACTGGGTGAAGTCATCGAGAAGTATCAAGCTTTGTTGATGGGGGACTTGGTTGGTTACAACTAGGCGCCACAGGCATTGGGCGATTCAGGGTACCTTGCGTTCTGGCCACCCTTGAGAATGAGAGAAGAAATCTAAAGATTGATGTCATGCCATATGCTCTTAGTTCGACTCTAGGAAGTGCTACCAGCGCTACGCCCAGCTAGATGCCGACCCGAGATAAAACGCCGACGGACCATAAATGCTACCCGCAACAAAACAAGATTTCCGTATCGTACACAAAACGTCCTCAGCCCCTCGGGAATTGTGTTCCGTGCCCTTCTATTTTCGTGATTTCATCGTACATTTACACCGCCTCGTCCTTCATGTCAACGTTACGATACGTGGGAAGCATGTCCTTAACTCCCGTCGGCAACTGCCTCTATTCTAGTCACACTGCTTCTTCGAACCGGAAAACTCGCCAAATATGAATTGGCATGGCTGAGATGATCGCCTAAGCTCATGACCAACCGACGAAGTTCGTTCTTGACATCATCTGCTGATGCTCGCCCCTGCATCACATGCAGTGAAGGTGCTTCCGGCATGAGCGGCAACCAAGTATCTTGTGATGACTCTGAGGCCTCGTTGAAATCCGACGGCGTTTCGGCCACGTCTTCATCTTGGTAGGTGGAAGGGAAGGTGGAAGTGTCTGGTCCTGCAGCTTGTTGAGGAGTTATATCCTCTGGATCCATGTCAGCGAATTCGCTGAGGGAGTAAGGTCTAGGTGTCGTGTCATCTTGCTGGCTCCGAGTGCTTGGCTCCTCTGGCGGAGCAGTTCGCTCGTTGTCGGATGTCCCGTTAGGGAGGTTCGCAAGAGCGGTTGAGAAGTTCGACTCGTCAGATACATAGATTGATGGCTCTCGGATTGAGGTCGGCATGGCATAGAAAGAGGCGTGTTTTTCCAGCTCAAACGGGTTGGCACCGCCGATCTCGGAGCCGCTTATCGAACCAACATCTGAATGTGATGTAGATGGCCTGGTGTAGTCCGCTCCAGAATCAGCAAAACTCATGTCCAAGTCGATAAGACTGCTGACTGATGTACGGTTGTCAGTGCTGCCTGTGCTCGAAGGAGCTAGTTCGCTAAACGCCATTGATGTCTGGTACGGCTCAGTAGGATGATGGACCAGAGATGGCCGCACCGAGCTAGTAGTCGTTGCTTCACTACTTGGTGGAAACCTGAACATTTCTGGGTTCGCCGAGGCCGGTGGTGGCATTGCAGGAAATTTCCAATCTTGTGTCCGTCGATTATTGCTGCTCGTGTCGGCTGGATCACTCAGGGGTGGATTGGCGTAAGGGGTGTCTTCTACATCATAATCTACTGATGCACGAGAATTCCCCGCTCTAATAGTCCCCAAGTCGACAAACTGAGAAAGTTCACTTCCATGTAACGAAGCGTCTAGGTCGATCAGCGATTCTCGCACATCAGCTGGAGCTGCGGACTCGTCACGCAAGGGCAGGTCTGAAACCACGGCTTGGAAGGGCCGACCGTAGTACGCCCTCGAGTTGTCTTCATAATTCGAAATTGTGTTTGGATCGAAAACTTTTTCCAGCGGCGCCTTAACTGAAGGTAAATGAGGAGGTGGCCGCCGCCTTGATTTCCCCTTTTGAGGCTTCGAAGTCTCCTCGAAGGCTTGGTGGCTGTAATCGACGCTTGTACCATAAACATCATACACATCCTGGGCATCTCCGTTGTCAAGTACTTGCTGGTCGAAATCAGCAGTCGTACTGAAATTCCACTCATCGTTGTCCATAGCTGTCGACGATAGACCTGACAAACCTTGGGCGCCCCCCGCCGAGAAGAGGGACCTCCGGTCACCACCTTGAGCCTCCCACAGTTTATATGCTCGAACTAGGTGTGCTAACGATGATTTCGGAAACGTTTCTTCCGTCTTAAAAATGTATTTATGCCGTTGAATCTGCTCAATGGTCGGTCGCTTGGAAGCCTCTTGTTGCAGACAATACGCCACGAGATCTTTCAACCCTTTGGAGTATTGATCACCTTCAAGTCTGGGAGTGTGTTGTTTGAGGTGAGACCCTAGCCTTGAGAAATCGATGTTTTCGGTTACGTTAGGAGGCAAGCCTGAGGCGACTTCATACACCAAGGAGCCAAATGCCCAGATGTCCACCTCCGTACCATAGGACGTCGCTTGATCAAATAATTCAGGGGCCATCCAGTGCGGTGTACCTATAAAAGTGGTTCGTTTGTCAAATTTGGTCTCAATCACACCTGCAACGCCAAAGTCGCAAAGCTGTACGTTGCCGACCTCTGTTATAAGCACATTGGCGCATTTGATGTCGCGATGTATGATTCCCTGACCGTGGACCCATCGCAAAGCCTCAGCCACTTCGCGAAGAATGGGGATGATCCATTTCTCTTGCAGCCCGCCAGGTGCCGTGGGCTGCATCAGAGTCGAAACGCTGCCGCCAGCACAATACTCTGTGATCATCCACATGGATTGGCCCACGGGGAGCGCCTCAATAACATGATTGATGTTCTTGGCCCCGCTCGCACTGAGCAATTGTAACGCATTGATCTCCTTGAGCAAGTCGCTGTAAGTGTCCGCAAGCTTAGGATTGGCAGTGTCGCTTTCTTCAATATCGATGATCTTGACAGCTACGAGTTGCCCAGTAGCCTGCGAAGTTGCCTTGTAGACTCGACCATAGCTTCCCTTCCCGATGAGTTCCGACAGCTGGTACTTTGGAATCTCCTTGCCTGACTTTGAGCACGCTTCCACAACAGCCTTTTGCATTTTTTTGGCATCTTCTAACGCCTTCTGGCGGGTGACTGAGACTGAACTTGAACCCCATTGAGGCACGAGGGCCGCCATGGTGGCGGGAGAATTGGGTCAAGCGGCCTACTTGCAGCACGGGATGTTCTTGGCAGTCGTAATGGGTTGTAGCATGGTGTGATAAGTCCTCGGGCATCAAAGGTAGATGCAACGAAGTACGTGGATCTAAGTCATGCAAGGTTGTTGATCGCATGAAGTCGAGGTTTAGGAGAAGATGTGGAGGCGGAGGGGTCGAATGTGTCAGACGCAGGGCAGGGCGAGCAGGGGTTGGTCCAGCCAGCTTGCCGGCTAGCCAGCCAATCAGCGAACCAGCCAGCCAAGCGGGCAGCTGCCACGGTGGAGATCGTATAGTGCCAAAGTATGGGCGGGTGACATATTAGTTGGAGCATTTGCAGCAGTTTCTAAAAGGGTCTCACGTCCCGTTTAATATAGCGACCGCGTGCCGTGCTGCGAGATCATACTGTCCCCACCGTGACTGCATCAAACAAAGCACAGAAGGCAAGAGCAGCGCTCAACGCGTCAACGCGGGACGGCACGGTACGGTACGTGTCGAAATTTTCCCGCAGACGCGACGAAATGTGACGTGCATGCTGGCCTCATCCACACAATGTGGTCCGGCAAAGGAAACGCTCAAAGACTCCATCCGCCGACGTCGTCCACCTTATGAGCAATGGCTCCAACGCCTAAGCCCACGGAGAAGAGACAGCAGTCGCTGACATCCTTCTTTACCCCAAAGACAGCCAATGCGTCAGCGGCGTCCTTGCCGAAGCAGAGTGATGCTCGAGCTGCTGCCGCCGCTGTGCCCGATACTCAATCCCCGTCCAGTAAGCGCCCATTGGAAGAGGATACTGACCAAGGAAACGGCTGCACTGTAAGGTCGTTTAAAAAGCCCAAGGGTGGTGCCAATGGCCTGGATGGGATAAAGCGCGACGTCCCAGACGGTGGCAATACGGCAAAGGCTTCTTCCGCTGCGCGGGCCGGACGCTTCTTATACGAAGAGTCAGGTGCGCGGCCAGCTGCTGATGAAGCAGTTGATGATGATGATGAAGACGCCAAAGCAAGGAATGCTGCGTTGCATCAACGGTTCATCAAGAAGCTTGGCCATCCGAATGCCTTGCCTTGGAGGTCCAGGATACCCCAAGAAGACGCACCTGCTGCGGACGAAGATGACGATGACGACGAAGACGAGTCCCCAGCTCCGCCGACCAAGACAAAGAAGAAAGGGGCCAAGAGTGGAAAGCTAACTCCCATGGAGATGCAGTTTCTGGAAATCAAGCGAAAGCACTTGGACACAATTCTCATAGTCGAAGTCGGCTACAAGTTCCGCTTCTTTGGCGAGGATGCCAGAATTGCTGCCAAAGAACTCAGTATTGTGTGTATACCAGGGAAACTGCGATACGATGAGCGTGCGTCCCACAATCATTCTAAGATCCTTTGACCGCGGCCTCTAACGAACTAGTGTCGCGTAGATCCGTCAGAGGCACATCTCGATCGCTTTGCCTCTGCGAGTATTCCCGTCCATCGGCTTCCAGTCCATGCCAAACGGCTCGTTGCCGCAGGACACAAAGTCGGTGTGGTCCGCCAGATCGAAACGGCTGCTTTGAAGAAAGCCGGGGACAACCGCAATACTCCCTTTGTACGGAAGCTCACGAATCTCTACACAAAAGGCACTTACCTTGATGAAGTAGGCGAGTTAGATCGACAGACCGGAGGCGACCCTGTTGGCGGCTATCTCCTTTGCATCACAGAAGCAAAAGCTAAGGGGAGTGGCACGGATGAAAAGGTTGATGTCGGCATTTTGGCCGTGCATCCGGCCACGGGCGACATCATCTACGACAACTTCGAAGATGGCTTCATGCGGAGTGAAGTAGAGACTCGACTGCTGCACATCTCACCTTGCGAGTTCGTCATAGTGGGTGATTTGACAAAGGGGACGGAAAAGCTCATACAACATCTGTCCGGGAGTAGCACCAATGTTTTCGGTGACCGAAGCCGAGTAGAGCGCGTTCCAAGAGGACAGGCGATGGCGGCCGAAGCATATTCACACGTTGCTCAGTTCTACGCTGACAAACTCAAAGACGCGTCGCAAGATGAGACGACGGGTTCGTTGCTAAACAAAGTCCTCCACCTGCCAGAGGCAGTTACGATTTGCTTGTCGGCGATGATCCATCATCTGAAGGAATATGGACTCGAGCACATCTTTGACCTCACCAAATACTTTGAGAGCTTCAGCACCAGATCGCACATGCTTGTCAATGGCACTACGTTGGAGAATCTCGAGGTGTATCGCAACTCGACAGACCATTCGGAGAGGGGAAGTCTATTTTGGGCCCTCGACAAGACACTCACTCGCTTCGGCCAGCGTTTACTCCGGAAATGGGTCGGTCGCCCGCTTCTTGTGCAGGAACTGCTAGAACAACGACTCGCTGCAGTCCAAGAATTGCTCGATAAGCAATCCACAGCGTCCGTGGACGATCTTGAAAAACTGCTCTCCACAACTAAATCCGACCTCGAGCGAAGTCTTATCCGGATCTACTATGGAAAGTGTACGCGCCCGGAGCTTCTCTCTGTGCTGCAAACGCTCCAAAAGATTGCTACGCATTACTCTTCCATCAAGTCGTCCGCTGACATTCCTTTCACCTCCACCCTTCTCACTTCTGCTATAAGCGCACTCCCTCAGATTCTCGACACCATCGTATCTTATCTAGAGCGAATCAATCTTGAAGCGGCTCGCAAGGACGACAAATACGGTTTCTTCCGCGAAGAGTATCAAACGGAAGACATTCAAGACCATCAGATGGGCATCGCCCATGTGGAGCACGAACTGAATGAGCACCTTGTCGTCGCCGCTCAGAAGATTAAAAAAACCAAAATCCAGTACGTCACTGTAGCCGGCATCGAATTCCTCATCGAGGTCGCCAACAGTGATATTAAACATGTGCCCGCTTCATGGAGTAAGATATCTGGGACGAAAAAAGTCTCTCGTTTCCATACACCAGAGGTTGCCCTCATGATCACCGAGCGCGACCAACACCGCGAAGCTCTCGCCGCAGCATGTGACCAGGCGTTTCAAGGTTTTCTCGCAGAGATAGCATCCGGATATCAGCCTCTGCGTGATGCCGTCTCGGCCCTCGCCTCTTTGGACTGTCTATTGTCTCTGTCCAAGGTCGCCGCTCAGCCAGGTTACAACAGACCTTCGTTCTTGCCCTCGTCATCCGAGCCCACCATTTGCATCACTCAGGGTCGACACCCTATCGCTGAAAACACTATAGAGAGCGCTTACATTCCATTCACGACGACCCTTGCCCACCCCTCTCCCTTGGCGCATCTCATCACAGGGCCCAACATGGGCGGCAAATCGTCTTTTGTGCGCGCTCTCGCGCTAAATGTCCTTCTGGCTCAGATTGGATCTTTTGTACCCGCAGACGCCATGTCACTAACATTGTGTGATGCCATTCACACACGTACTGGTGCAAGGGATAACCTCTTCGCAGGCGAGTCTACTTTCATGGTCGAGGTCTCTGAAACAGCAACGATCTTGCGCTCTGCCACACCACGCAGCCTGGTGATTCTTGATGAGTTGGGACGTGGTACGAGCACTCACGACGGGGCTGCCATTGCACAAGCAGTGCTCGAGTATGTCGTCACTGAAACACGCTGCCTGACGCTTTTCATCACACACTACCAGAATCTAGCCAGAGTGGTGGATGGACTGCCTGGCGTCACAAATCTGCACATGAAGTTCACAGCTGGTAAAGGCGCCGACGGAGAAGAAGAGATAACATTCCTGTATGAAGTTGGAGAAGGCGTAGCTCATCGATCCTATGGTCTGAACGTCGCACGCCTGGCGCGAATTCCTAGAAAGGTTATCGATATTGCTGCGCATAAATCGCATGAGTTGGAGTTGGATTTGCGAATGCGGCGATTAAAGGGGGCTAGTCGTATGCTGAACGACCTACTTCAAGGTGGCTCCGGCCACTTGGAGCATCTGATTGCTGGAATAGAACAGCTGTAATCTAATCACAGCGTCAGAAAGCATGGCTATGTGCCTTTCTTTATTGCGTATATAATCCATGAGCTACCTGAAGCACATGCTCATATTAGCACGAAACAAGTCTTATGCGATTTGTAATGCTGCTTGTGGGCTTCGATCATAAACTTTTGATAATTCTTCATCTCTTTTTGTCCCCGGGCAGCGACAGTCGAAACGTTCTCGAATCAGTCTGCCTAAATAGGCCCTCGGAGAAGCTGACCCGGGGCTCCTAGTACACGCGGATTAATATTATCGTGAAATTAATCCCATGCAGTAACCCAGAAAAAAAGTATGATATACTCAGATACACGCTAGTATGAATATCACCCAAGATAAACGGAGTTGAATTGAAAGGGTACACATCGGGGGAACGCCCACACTTCAACGGTTGTCAATGCCGAGACTAGGGAGGAGGAAATTGTTCTAACTCCAAATAAAATCTCTCAGTTTCATCTGTACTCGGTCCCAAGCTCGATGTGGTTTTTCATTACTCTCGGGCTTGCATGAATGCTGCATCCCTCGAAAAGTAGAGACTTTGAGTTGACTCTCAAAGGTCTAAAGCCTCTGTGCTTACCCAAACTTCATTCTCATCAAAAGCAGAATGTTTGCATACTTCGGGTAATTCGTCGTTGGTCATTTCGCTACATTGATGTTCAATCTTGACATTGCCACCTGGTATACTTTGGGCTTCATGATCGCTTGTTGGAGTGTGAGCATGTTCTGCAGCTTGGTTTAAGGACTCGAGGTTCAAGCCGGAAAGGGGCTGTATTGGCTCTGGAGCATGGTATGACCCAAACATCGCTCGGTCTTGAGACAATAGGGGGTTCGACTGGGATACGTGAAGAAACTGAGAGTTGCTTGTTCCGTCAAGTAGATCTCGTGGCACAGAAAGTGGATGAACTTCGTGCTTCGATTGTAAATGTTGGTTTGGGTTGAAGTGGAACATTTCGTTTCCGGGAACCCCCACGTTGGAGCAAGATTGAAATGGGAATCGAGGCGAGAAATTGTACATGGACGGATCATTAACACTAAATGAAGACCCAGTGAGGCCAACGCCGCCTAGTCCTCAGTTAGTTGGCCCTTCAACACCAGATAGCCCTTGACCATGAGGAACCTACCGAAACTAGTGTGACCGTTGTACGTGTCGCAAAATCCACTCTGATTTCGTATGCGACCTGAATTTCTCAAGGAGAACAAACGTGGCGGGACGTCTTTAGTAGGGGGTGAGGGTGATACGAGCGGAGAGTGGGACAAACAGCTATAGTGTCGTAAATTAAGTCTGTTTCCGTTATCAAACCTTTGAGATGTTAGGCATTGTATCATGCATACAGTCTACTAGTAAAGCTTACCTTTGGTCGTGGCGTGAGGCATGCGCTGGGAAAAGTCGTTCAGTGTGAAGTTCTGAAAGTGTTAGTGCACGAATTCCAAAATTTTCAGGGACGTCATACCGGAAACTCTATTCTCGTCGTCACAGAACACATCGTGGCCGTTTCTTATGGAAGTAGGATTCGTCACGGTCCTTAGTGATTCTTGATTCAGGAATTCATCCATTCCCAATGGTGCGCTCTTGGCTGTTGCATTCCTGCGACTGGACTGTCGCCGCCCCCGTCGAGGTACATTGACAGAGATTTCGACGAGAGGCTGTGTTCGTTTCCTTTTCGGCTTGGTTGCCTTTTTTGGAGTCTTCAAAGATTAGATCATGATAAATTGAAGTAATGGTCTGTCTTGAGTGTTGAGATTACCTCCGTCTCCTGATCCGGGACTGGTGACGAACTGTCATACACACCCTTGATTCTCTCCACCTCGAAGCCCGACGTCATGACTACCTGCGTTGGTTCGATTCTTTCAGACGTACGTCGCATTTTCTCTATCACAGAGCTGGGTTTTCGCTGGTTGCGTGTTCGTTTCATGTCCTCGTTGGCAAGATCCATTTTGCCCATGCCGGGCCAAACTTGACCCTTTAGCGAAAGCATGTCACTGCTGACGGACTCCTCATCCAACTCGACATCATTATCTGAGTGGCAAATACCAGGGAATAATTGGTACTCCTGAGGGAAACCGAGCTCCTCAGCTTTAACCGTCGTCTTCTGGCCAGCTCGCTTAGACTTTCTCTTGGCCTAATACTCCCATAAGCAAAGAACCATAAAATCAGGATTTTATCACATTGACTTACTCTTGTTGGGACAACTGGCGTTGAATCTCGAGTACGACTTGTTTTCACAGCTTCTTTTCTTTGTTTGGCTCTCATTCTTTCCACAAGGAGTGTTTCAATACCATTGTCTTTGTACCATCTCTCATACTGCTGCAGGGTGACTGAGGCTGCAATGTCTTGATGAGCCCTTAGCTTGGTTTGGGTTTCATGATGTAAGTGACCCTTGGAAGCAATGTGTGTAAGTAAATGGGATACATCCGAGAAGCGAGGCCCCTCCGGACAAACTGTGCAAAGGAGAGGAATAGGCTTATTAGTCGAAACTGGAGTACAATCTCTCGTGGATTGGATTGACGATGCCATGTCCTAAAACCCAGTATTAGTACCAGAGTTCTGGGCGGTGATGATAAGATGTGCACAACATCACAGGCTCGGACACAGAACAGATTCTGCGCAATACTGCCCTTGACGCTGACAGATACACCCGCAGTGGTTTGCGGGGGAGTTCAAGGAACAAAATGCAGCAACCATATGGGCATGCCATCCGGCTGGGAGTTGGAAGCAAAGAAGCAATGGACGATGATGCAATGGAAAATGGGCAAGTGAAGCTAGTTGAGAATCAAAGTAAAGCCTGACGCGGACAGCTGGAAAACCAAAAGGAAGGGCGAGGATGTTGACTGCGTAACCGAGGGAAGAGTGCTCAAGGCAGGACGGATCAAGGTCAGCTCTTACCGGCAGGGTCGTGTCGACGAGAGTTTTTGTGGTAGAGTCCATTGTCAGGAAAGTAAGAAGGAAGCAGCGATCTGGAAGACGGGAAAACTCTAGACCCTCACTTCGCCTCGAAAGAATCGGCGAAGAATAGCAGCACTGGCTTGTGACTTCGTCAGCATGCCAGTCTCACTTTCCCGATCGCTTGATGGTGAGTAACTGATGGAATTAGGATCTTCTGCTTCAGAGTATGTGACAGTGTCACTACTTTTGAGGACCATAGTGATCAGGCTACGGAATGCTCATGAATATTTGGTGCACGTATGCCGCGGCCGCTACTTTAGTCTCCTGTTCCTTTATCCTGAGCTCCTGCCTTCTTTACCAACTACCAGGTGCCAGCTGTCTGGAGGACATTCATGGCAGCTGGCAAAGTTAGGTACCTACCTTACTCCTACCTACCAGGAGGTGCGTACCATCGCGCGCAAAATTGGTTCCAGGTGCCAGCTTGGTAGAATAAATACTCTTGTATGACACTACAATCAAAGTGATAGAACCCTACACGAGACTCGCAAGCTGTCATACAATCAACGACAAGCTAGTCAGTGTCTCCAGGAATCTTGTTGGCACGCGATGGTACTTGAGGAAGGTATAGATGTATGTACGACTATGTTGCGTGCTGCCGGAAGACTGTCACCTGGCAGCACTGCTCATACAAAGCGGCCGAGCATCTGATTGCGTTCCTCTTGAGCTACTGCCATGATCATTTTCTTCCCCATTGTAGCTGTGGAAGAGTTAGGTTTAATTTTGTTGGGACTAGAAATTTTGCCCAAAGCTCAGCATTTGATGGCTTTGCTTTGATTCATGAAGCCCTGCCTTCCAGCACCAATCCGGGACCATGACCTACGACACATCCGTGCAGCCATCTCGCGCTATGCTTCCAGAACATATGATTGTAACGAATTTCATGCACAACAGCGGAGAATGAAGATTTGATTCTGTGCATGTGTCTTGTAAGTCCGAGTTGGCGCATCATGGTGAGGAGGTCATGCACATGCCACGAGCTATGTTTGAAGGATTTTACGAGGCAAACTCCATGGAAAGAGGCGATGCCCCTGAAAAACCAATAAATATCGTTCTCCTCTTGCCTTGTATCCTAGCTAATACGGATATAGAAAACATTAGCAGGTTATTAGACGGCAAGAGGGATTGCACGGAAAAAGTTGATTAGATCGTTAATGGCGTCCGCCTGCAGTGACTAGTTGTTGAGCGCTTGGTATTCAACCCACAAGCTTTTCGACGATTGCTTTGGGCATGCAGTATACGGGGTCAACTGGAACCATGCTCGGAAATTGTAGCAGACTTAGACCAGCAAGTCCGAAGCATGTGTGCCAAACATCTACCATATCACCAGGACGATCTGCTAGACCGCCGTTCTCTGGATCTTGGCTGCTCAAGATGAAGGCAATGAGCGCTTCACGGTCAATCCAATGTGTACGTCCAAGTATGGCTAGACTTGCCAATACCCACCAGCTGTAGCAGACATCCTCAGTTTTCTCAGGCCTCCCATTTAGACCACCTCCGGGAGTCTGTCTCTCACTTAACCACCGGCTTAATTTCTCATGATGGACAACGTCGAGTCTACCGGCAATACTGAGAGCTGCAAGACAGGTAAAGATCTGGCCCGAATGCGACTCCGCACCAGGCTTGACACCATAACCACCGTCAAAATTGGCACAGCTCTGTATATGCGCCACTGCTTTGTCCATATCAACAAGGGAAAGTTGGCCAAGAAGCGACAGGGCGTTTAATGCCCCGTACAGAAATCGGGTATCCTCTTCCCCCCATTCATCACCATAAAAACTGCCCGTAGACGGATCTTGAAGATCTGCGATGTCTGCTGACATGTTAAACTTTTGTTGACGGACTAGGAGCATTCACAGATGACCTACATTTTGCCACCTGAGCTCTGCCAACACCTCTCGAGTCGAGCTCATCCAGGGCATCGACCATGGCCAATATCTGAACAGCACTTACTGTTGACAGCATGTGAGCATCGTGACCGGGAGCGGCGCCAAATCCACCGCCATCATGCTGGCAAGAAAGAACGAAGTCGATTGTTTCCTGCCGAGGAAGCGCATCTGGACGACCAAGCAAATGGAGTGCGTTTAAGCCCCAATACACGCCATTCAGCCGTAGATGCTCCGTAAGCCAGTAGTCTAGCTCATCTTTCCTGGTGTCCAGACTTTGCACATACTTGACATGGGCGTCCACGGCAAGTTTGGCGCGGTCAGGTGATAGGCCTTTTGCGGACATGGGAGGGTTGAGAAGTGAGTATAAGGCTGAATGTGGAACAGGAAAGAGTTCAGAAACGGGGGGGGGGGCAAAACTTCCGCTCTGCTCTCAGCCTTGCTGCCTCAGGTAAATGGGCCAGAGGGGGGTTTATTAGCAAGAGCTCCACTGCAATGCCATATGCAATGCCATATGCAACACGTGAGGGCGACAGCAATGGCCCAAAGCGGATGAACAAAGTAAAGTCGGGCCTTTAATTTATCTGCAATTCCTTCGACTTCATTATCACCATGGTTTAGTTCCTCACACACCCCGTTTCACGGCTGCAGCGGGGACGAAGAAGATGGCGGCTCACAGTACGGAGTACATGCAGAAGACGGCAACAAAACTTGAATCCGAGCGGGCTTTAACAACATCAGCACAGCCTACTAGGTATATCCCTGACGCATGGCCACTCCCATGGATTACGTCGGAGCAACAACTCAAGCGCCCTCTTTCGCCGTCTGACTTGGGCATACAATGTCGAAAACTGAGATGGAATTGCTGTCGAGTGCCGCCCGAGTCCTCAAATGGTCTGTACCTTGACATACCTGAAAGCGGGTCGGTATTATGCAAGGCATCTACTACGAAGTACGGAGTAGTAGTCTGTACGTAGTTCTGTATCTACTGTATCTACTACTGTGTCTCCAGGGCCGGAAACCACCCCTGGACCAGTCAGCCAAGCCACTCAACACTCAACACGAAGCATGGAGAGTGAAGTGAGTCTTTGTGCGACTAGGCTGCTGCTGCAACTGGTACCGAACCGCTGCCTGACCTGTCTTTGAGCATCACACCGCGACAGTGATTACGTCGATCTGAACGGATGAGATGGCAGACAGACCTACGGTACGTACCCAGATACCTAAGCTAATGCCCGGCATGCAGAATGGAGATGGAGAGCCGCTGCCCGGCCACGCACTGGCTAGGTACCTACCTCCTAGGTACTACCATCCCTGGTACAGTACTTGCCCCTCGTTTACCCCAAGCTTTGCCCTACCCTCGGCGAGTCGTATCGTTGACGGCAACGACGTCTGACTCGTGCATGATATACAGAAGATACTCGTATCATTTGCCGTGAATAATACGCATAAAACGGAATAGACAGTTCTGTTGCTTCTTTACTCCGTATTTATCCCGTCAATGAAATAAAATAGCCTCTTCTGGCTCCGCGCGGCCCAGACCCACTCCACAGGGCACTTGGGCATTTACCTTGGTACCTACCTACCTACCTACCTAGTAGGTACCTGGTAGGTAGTTGGTTAGGACACTCCGAAGCATCCAAAGCCTCCAAAGCTGACCGTAGTCCCCTGGAATTTGAGTTTAGTGGTCAAGCCGGTGCCAAAAGAGCGGGCGTGAGGCGGCACACCAGGGCGCGCGCACACATCAAAGACGATACATGCTCCGTAATAATAATAAAAAATAAATAATGATGATAAATAATAATAGCAACCAGGCCACTCCCTGCTCCGTAGACTATGCCTGTAACCGGCCACGAGTTTGTTGGCCCATTTTCCGCGCCCCCTTGATGCGCCCACATTTTATACATTTTATAGACATTCTCAGCCAGGCTGCTTGAGCTTCTTTCTCTCGACTTCCTCACCCCCGCACATCCCGCCCTGCCTTGCCCTGCCAGCCGTGGCAACTTGAGTCGAGAGTCACGAGTTGCCCAGGCGGGAGAAAGGGAGAGAAGAGAAGAGAGAGAAGAGAGCGTGTGTGTGTGCGCGCGCGCGAAGGAGAAGAGGGAGAGACAGAGCCCTGAGCGCCTTGGAGAGCCCTTGACTGCGTGATTCCAGCACGCAGCACTTTGGCAGCACTTTGGCAGCACTTTGGCAGCGCTTTTGACAGCAGCCAGCAACTTGAGTTCCCTCCTTCTCAACGACCTGATGTCAGGCATCCAGCTGCCTTGCTCGCTGACCCACTCCCCTGGCCCTGATCCATCTTGATCTTGATCCTCCGATCAAGCCAACATTTGTCGGACAAAGATTCTTAGTGGTGCCGCAAGTTCTGGATTGCTGGACCGTCCACGCCACGTGTGAATCACGGAGGGCGGCCTGACTCTGACAGGTTGAATCAGATACCCGACCGGGTGGACAGGTGCTGCTGGACCCTATCTGATACAGCCGGGAACGCCGCCGTACTGTGTGCGTGGCGGTTGCTGGCTTTTGGCCGCGCGACGCCATTTCTAAACTCGAGACGTCGCGTCCGACTCAAGCTCGTCCTGGCGGCGCTGGACGACCGCCTTGGCTCAAGCGCAGACAGAACGACGGACACCGGACGACGGATGACAGACGACGGACGACGGACGACGGACACGGGACCACAGACGAGAGACGACAGACGACAAAAGACACAACGGACGAAGACGACAGACGCAATCGACCCGAACCCGCCCTTGTGCCGCCGCCCTTGCTCCTCCCGCAGCGAAACAACACACAGATTACCAACCGCGCCATGGGACGCAAGTCCACGCCGCAGCCGCAGCCGCTTGGCGACGCTGCCCCCAACTCCAACTCCAACGCCGCCAACGCAGCCGGATACGTTGTGGCCAAGGGCATAGCGGGCGCTGCAGGCCAGGGCAACTCCTCACCCATGGCTGCCGAGACGGCCATGCATAGCCAGTCTTCCGTCAATGTCGATTCCGGGCTGCCCATCTCACAACACCCACAACACCCACAACACCCACAGCACCCACAGCACGCACAACTCGCACCACAGCTCGCACCACAGCACCCGCAGCACCCCTCTCCTGCCTTGACGAACTGGTTTGCTGCGGGCAAGAGGCCACAGACGGCAAAGACGGAGAAAGGAGCCCAGTCCGCCTCAAACCATCTCTCCAGCACCAACAACCCGCCGCCGGCACATCACCATTCACAGTCTCGATCGCATCAACAACAAAACCGTGACGACCACACGTCCAGCCATCCGCCCCCTGTCCCTTCACCTTGTTACGATCAAGCCCCAGGACCTGCCTCTCCCGCCTCCCGTCACACCTTCACCAAAGGAGGAAGGCCGCCGTCAACAAAGAGTGGCTTCTTTCATTTCCATAAATCATCTTCCAAGAGCTCCAGCCGCCTGAACCATCCCACCTCGCCTTATCCCGAATCTCGAGCACCTGCCTCTCCAGGGGACTTGGACGGCTCCAGTCCGGCAAAATCTGGAGGTATGGTGACCTGAATGCATTTCCCTAAATTCTGCAGTCCGACGAACAAAAGCATTTGCTCCTGAATGCAAGAAGAACACGCCCACAGTATAAGTGCTGCCGAGTTGCCAGCCTGTCTTTCCGAGCCCACCCCTCCCTCTCGTCTCCGATATCCGTTGTAGTGAATCGTCCGAGAAGACATGGCTAATGAAATGAATCAATCCTGTCTTTAGATCTGTCATATGATCACGACCTTCTACAAAAATCCAGCTTATCCTTCCCGTCTCGCTCCCAGCTGTCGCTTTCGTCCGCTGGAGATTACGATCCTACCTTGGCTCTGTCCAACAACAACAATAGCAAGAGAAACAAGTCCAAATCTTTCGGCTTGCTAGGCCGCAGCAAATCAAACAGGGACAAGGATCAGGGACATTTGCGGACAGCTCCCACTCCCCTAGTCCCGGCGCCCATTCGGAACGATTACAGCGATAATCCGGCACCTCTAAAAACCGCCCCAATAGTTGCTCAAGATCGAGGTTTCAGGGACATGACGAGCTCGAATGCGCGAAATCGCTCCGAAGACCGCGCCGTTGGCCGGGACTCCCCTCGGGACAAGGAGCGTGGCGCTGTGCCATCGTCCTCGAAAGATAACGGGTCGACATTTCTCAGTGGTCTGCGTCACTCGTCAACCAAGGCCGCTGATATTATTAGTAAAGGGTTATTCGGCAAGAGCTCTCGCAGTGGAAGCACCTCGGAAAGAGAGAGTGTCGTAGACGACGAGCACTATGTACTCAAGGTCATTAATCTACCCTTGGTGGAGCAAACGCGTCGAACTCGCATCTCGAAACGGCTAGAGAATTCAAGGGATAAAACGGAATTCTGGATGCCGGCATTCCCCTGGCGAGCAATTGACTACTTGAATTACAAGGGGTGTGACGTAGAAGGTTTGTACCGAGTTCCTGGAAGTGGTCCACAAATCAAGAAGTGGCAGAGAAAGTTTGATGAGGGTATGTCCATCCTCTGGCTCACTCCATTTGGCCCGCGGGCGGAGGCATGCTTGCACTATTGCTGCTTTACTAACTCACTGATTTCAGAATACGATGTTAATCTATTCGACGAGGACAGTCTGTATGACATCAACATCATTGGTTCTATGCTAAAAGCCTGGCTCCGTGAACTCCCCGACGAATTGTTCCCTAAAGAGGCACAGGACAGGATCGCTCGCGAATGCTCAGGGGCCACTGAAGTACCTCAATTGCTCATTGATGAGCTGTCCAGCTTGTCGCCATTCAATTACTATCTGCTGTTTGCAATCACATGTCATCTGAGCCTGCTACTGGCACACTCGGACAAAAATAAGATGGACTTTAGAAACCTATGCATCTGCTTCCAACCTTGCATGAAGATTGATGCCTTCTGCTTCAAATTTCTCGTCTGCGACTGGCGGAATTGTTGGAAAGGTTGCAAAAATGAGGCCAAGTACATTGAAGAAGAGTACAGATTATTTGACCTTCCACCGCCCCGAGGCATAACCGAACCTAATGGTCCAGCACAGAACGAGGGATCGGGTGTGCGTCACCAAACGTCACCTGACAGCAGCAAGCCATCGAATTCGGGGCACGAGACAGGTTTCCGACAATGTCAATTGTCCGAATCTAACGTCAGTATTGACTCCAAGGCATCGTCGATCTCTACCAATGTCACGACAAATAGCGAGCGTGAATCCCCCGAAAGGACCAGAGATATGAGGCCCCTGTCGCCCATCAAGCCATTGTCTCCAATCGGTTTCTAGGAATGGGACGATTGAGTACACGGTATATTTGGGCTTGTCGTTGCCTCTATTCTACTCTGCCAGCGGCTTCAATGTTCAACTTGATTCTGGAATATTCTCTATTACCTAGCACTGGTTACAAAAAAAAAAAAAAAAAAAAAACTTCATTCTATCCCGGTCGTCTGATTTGGCTTTCGTTCTTTCCTGTCACTTTATGGCGTGTCTCGAGCTTTATTTCTTTTTTTTTTTCTCTTTGATAGTATCACGGCTTTTTATATGGCATACATATTCATATTACTTATAGGCCGTCAGATACGCCGTTGATTGTCTTGGGATACCCTTCAACTTATTGACCTGGATGGCAAAACCGAAAAAAATATCAGATGAGCTCGGCTATTTTGAGGACCGGTGTTCTTTGTTCGCCTATTCACCATGCATTTCGGAACGTTTGCAGTTTTATTCGAGCGCATCATTCAGAGACGAAAGCGAACTGGGGATTCGCTTATAAATACTGTGAGAGCGTCAACTTCAAATTGGGGACCAGCTGCAGATGACGGCCGGATGGGGTCCTTCGTTTTTGGCTTTTTTTTTTTCCCCTCCCTCGATCTTGTCTGTTTTTGAGATAATCCGCAGTTGAAGGCTCTTTTATCCTGAATTTATTTCTAGTGCTGGAGTAGTGGTAGGGTGATTCACAAGAGCAAGGCAGCTCATGTATGATTACTGGAGTGGTTTAGTCGAGTTATCAAAATGGGGACGAAGTTTTTGAATACTGCTCAATTGCATGCCAACTGCTGTGAATGTCTGATTGCGCGAAGAGGAAAACGAAGGGCGGAAAGTAGAGATCAGCGCGACAAAATTGTGTCACATGCAGCCAAGGGCCAACATTGCCCAGCCCGGTTACGCTGATAAGAATGTTCCCGTGTAACCGAATCAGCATTCTCAAACTCCCTGCGCCAAATTCTAACAAACCCATGCTGGGAAGCGCCACGAACGGCTTTTCTCATGAACGCAATGTTTCTCCCCTGCCAAAACGCACCGTTCTCCCTTTTCCATGCAACAATAGGGGATTTCACCTCATGGCCCTTCGTACTTGACCAGCCGCGGGTTCGGCACATCTACGCTTGCTTCGCCAAAGCGTCAGCCGCATATCTCTGGTTCTTCCTCATCTTCCTCTCATTCCGCTTGACGCGCTCCTTTCTCTCCCGCCTCCCATCCCCTCTGATACTCGTGCCCTCCTTCCGCTCCCTCTCGGCCTTCATGTCGACCTCGATGATGGGATCATCCTCCCCCTTCTTGTTGAGGCCGCCATAGCCCCATTTCCTCTTCCATTCGCCCGAGGCCTCGTCGTAGGCCAGGTTCCGTCGCTGCTCTCTCGTCTTGGGCTTGATGCCCTTCTTCTCGGCGAAGCGCTCCCACTTCGTCTGGGCCTTGGCCTGGGGCACGGGCTTCTCGCGCGGCAGGGCGGTCGTGGGCTGGGGTAGCGTGAGGAGGACGCCTTCCTTGGTCGAGGAGATGGGGCAGGTTGTGAGGAGCTGGTTGATGAGAGACTGGGCGCCGTCTCGGGCGACTTCGGCGAGGGACTGTTCGAGGGAGGCGTGGTCGAGGGTGATGGCGTTGGGGTCCTCGACTAGGAGGAGGCCCAGGTCGAATGTGTATGGGCTTGGCTTGGAGACCGCGACGGGCAGTTTGACCCGTTGGCTGGGTAGGGTCATTTTTGCCAGTGAGTCTGCCCTCTTTTCTTTTCTCTTCTTTGCTTTTTTTTTTTTTTTTGGAGTGTTTTTGTATTGTGGAATTGTGAATGCCAAGTTCGAGTGTATGCGTGTCAGGAATTTGAGATGCTTCGGCAAGGTAGCTACTCGTTGCGATGGTCGATTGATATCTGCCAAAGCTGTCCTGTCAGTGTATTTTTCTTTTTCTTCTTTTTTTCCCGCGTCGTCTTTGGCAGTAAATTTTTTGGAGCCGATAAGAGTGATAACGGTACCTGTCGTTGGGCGGTGGGGCGTGGAAGCTGGGTCGGGCCGACGGTGGCTGGTTTTTTTCCGATGCGCAAACCCGTTGTCAACGTGCTGCTCATGTGCGATTTGTGACGACCCCTAACATCTGGGAGAGTTTGGTCTAGATTCCCGTCTCGCAAGCTGTCCAGCTTTCGGGAAGGACGAGAGTTTGGCCCAACCAACCACATCTGGCCCAATTGGCCACCCAAGAGACGGCGGCGTTCCCAATTTCATCCAGTCGTATCTCCAGGTATCCTCTGGATCCTCCGCCATGGCTTCCTCGGCGACGTGCTCGCTTCGCACGCTCGCGAGGCCATCCGTCATCCCCGTCGCGCCTCGCATTCACCCCATACTGCTCGTCTCCCGAGCCGCTCCCTTCTCAACCGGGGGATTCCTCGCCGCCGCGCCGCCCCCGACGATAAAGTCCCGCAAAGACCTCCCGAAGAAAGTCAAGAAGTCGTACAAGAAGAAGGCGAATATCGTGCCGGTCAAGAAACCCAACCCGGGGGAGCGCAAAGCCTTCCGCAAGCGCATCCAGCTCAGCAACAACAGTGCTTTACCCGTCGATGGTCTGGGGGAATTGAGTCCCGGGACTTTGGCGGACGCTGCGAACAGGGGGAAGATGGTTGCCCTTCCTGACTCGGTCGTCGACCAGTTGAGGGCGCTGGAGGCGTTCAAGACGACGCAGACTTGGAACCTGTTCAGACGGCCGCATTTTCTGGTGAGGGGCGAGACGGTCGAGCTGGTCACGATGATGGCCGGTTCTGTGGACAAGAGGGAGGCTTTCAAGTGTGTGCTTACGGGAACGAAGCTATCGGGCAAGAGCTTGGCCCTGCTGCAGGCTATGGCGTACGGATTGATGAACGAGTGGGTTGTTCTGCATATCCCGGAGGGTAAGAGTGCTCTGTCCGCCCGTCTTGCGAAGCCAGCTGAACATCCTCTCGCTAACCCGTCCTGCAGGCCAGGATCTCACCAACGGCAATACGGAATACTCCCCCATTGAGGGCACCACCAAGCCGATGCAGTTCGCCCAACCCGTCTACTGCCTCAAGCTCCTGCAGAACATCTACAAGGCGAACAAGGATGTCCTCAAGAAGCTACCACTGCAAAAGAACTGGTCAAACCTCAACTCTCATCTCCAGGACGCCACGGTCGCCGACTTGGTGCTCGGCGCCAAAGAGAGCGAGTACGCCTGGCCGACGCTCAGCGCCCTCTGGACCGAACTCACGCAGCCCGGCCGACCACCCGTGCTCTTGGCTCTCGACGGCCTCGCCCACATCAACAAGATGAGCGACTACCGCGACCCCTCGTTCAGCCAGGTCCATGCCCACGATCTCTCCCTCGTGCGCCTCTTCATCGACGCCCTGTCCGGCAAGACAAAGCTGCCCAATGGAGGCGCCGTCATCGCCGCCACCTCGGACAACAACACGCACTACCACCCCTCACAGCAGCTTGTGCTCGCGCAGCTGGAGGCCGGCCAGGCCGGTCGCGAGGTCCCCAAGCCGGACCCTTACGAGCGCCGGTACGACGAGCGCGTGTACGACGCCCTCAAGAACAGCTACGTCCTTCGCATTGGCTGCCTCTCCAAGGAGGAGGGCGGGGTGCTGATGGAGTACTGGTGTGCAAGCGGCATGCTGCGCAGTGCCTTGAATTCAAGGACCGTCGCGGAGAAGTGGGCTCTTGGTGGTCATGGTGTCGTGGGTGAGATGGAGAGGGCGTCGCTGATGACGATGAGGATGTAAAAGAGAATGCTGGAGCCACCTCCTGTGAGGAAGACATGTGTGTAAAGTAGGCTTTGTAAAGAGGAATGGAATACAATCTCGCCGCATGGTGCTCCATTGTGGCTCTTGCTCGAATTGGAACAGTGGTCAGGTTTTTTGAGGGGAATGCATCAGAGTCATCCACTTGCAATCATTATGTATTTTATCTCTCTCGTGGTAAAGAGACCCTCCTGTCTACTCCGTACACGGCCGGCTCTCCCTACCGCGGCCGTCCTGGCCGAAAGCACAAAACGCCAGAAATTACAAGATAGCATGCCCGCTGACCCCCCTCCCCTCCCTTTAAAGATGGCCATTATTTTAATCATCCATGTCTTCCTCGTCGTCATTACCGGCTGTGACGAATATCAGTCGTGCCCCATTGCCCGTAGTTTGCCAGACCTGCCAATCCTCGTCAGCGATGAGTTCTTTGTGGAATAAAAAAGAAAAGATGCCGAAGCGCAGGGAGGCATGTACTTACATCAAGCGTCGTGTATTCCTCCAGTGCATTAAGCCACTGGTCCTCTGTGAAGCCCTTCGCAATCACGCGCTCCTTGACTTTGCGCATGCTCAACTCGACGCCAAGCTCATCGTCCTCTGCGTCGTCGGCGCGGCAAGCACCAGAGTCGGCGAGGGCCTTGACGAGGTTGTATATTCTGCTGCTGGCGTTGAGACCACGACGGCTCGTGCCGGTTTCTGCATTCAGGCTCTCTTTGCTGGCTTCGATGAGGCGCAGCGCCTCGTCGACGTCGTCCTGAGACACCTGGTTGCTGAATCGGAGACGAGCAAGAGCCTGTGCTAGACGGACGACACCGAGAAGGGTTCTGGGCGTCGTGTGGGTGAACTGCTTGCCCTTCTTCTCGGCGCGCTGTTGCTGGTCTCGAAGTCGCACATACGTCTTGATCATGTAGTCTGACACGGACTCTGGAACAACCGGGCGGTAAGTTCGTGCCTGTGCGACGTATGACCGCACTTCGTGAGGGCTGAAGATGACGTTGTCGGTGCCGATGTCTGGGTGACGGTTGTGCATATGTACATAGGCCACGTGCTTTGCCAGCTGCTCGTCTGAGTCGCGAGAAGGGGTATCGAGGAGAAGGAACATGACGTCAAAACGGGACAGCAGAGCAGCAGGCAGGTTGATGTTTTCGACGGGGGAAATTCGGGGATTGTATCGTCCATAGATAGGGTTAGCGGCTGCCAGGATGGATGTGCGGGCATTGAGCGTCGTGGAAATGCCGGCTTTGGATATGGAAATCGTCTGCTGTTCCATGACTTCGTGGATGGCTGTTCTGTCGGTCTCGTCCATCTTGTCGAATTCATCAATGCAGCAGATGCCGTTGTCAGCAAGAACAAGCGCACCACCTTCGAGAACCATTTCATCTGTGACGGGATCGCGCATGACAGCAGCAGTCAGGCCCACGCCGCTGCTTCCTCGGCCAGAAGTATATACCCCTCGGGGAGCCACCTTGGAGATGTACTTGAGAAGCTGGGATTTGGCAACACCGGGGTCACCCATCAAGCAGATGTTGATATCACCGCGGATCTTCATACCATCACCCATCTCCTTTGTAACACCACCAATCAGAAGCAGTAACAGAGCCTTCTTCACGTCCAGATGACCATAGATTTCGGGGGCTACGGACTTGGCAAGCAATTCGTACACCTGACCCGTCTGCCGATATTTGTCGATGCGTCTTACTAATCGTGGATCTACAATCATCTCGCTGTAAGCCATTTTGTGTTGATGCACGTGGTGCGCTTCGAGGTAGGTGTCGGTCAGAAGACCGGCCTTGATGGCCTTGAATCCTGTGTATGGAGTAGGCAAAAAGATGCCCGATATGTCGACGACATCTCCGGGATTGATTTGTCGCACGAGGCTGCCGTAGCACAAGACTGTCAGAGAACGAGGAATCTGTCCGATGGGGACCTGTTCAGCCATTTCCTGGACCTTGACCTCTTGAAAGGGCAAAAACTTTGACGCTCTGCTGGACGGATGCAACTGACCCAAAGACTGGTTCATCTGGCAGTCTTTGGAAGGGCACATGGTCAATGGGCCGTACTGCTTGTCAGATACAGGCTGGAAAATCTCGCATCCACAACGGTCACAGGTGTAAGCGCTGACTTGGACAATAGGCTTCACGTCCGAGACGCGTGTTGCAATCGCTCTGACGGTGATGAGGTGTCCTAGATGCTCGCCACGAACGTGACGAACTGCCAAAGCCTTGGCAGGCTTATCTGCTGTAGCTGATCTGGGTTTGAAGACTAGCGTATAGCGTCGAGTGAGCTCGGCAGGGAACTTATCATCCTCGACAGTAGGGTCTCTCTCGGCGGCTTCTTGTAACTCGCGATTGCGAGCTTGTCGTCGGGCCATAAGGACATCGAGAACGTCGTCTTTGAAACTACACTTGCACGTTGGCGTGAAAATCAAGTATTGCGCAGGCGGGGTCCATACCTGACATCTGTACTTGGTTGTGGCATGACATTGTCCACGGCCTTGGAAACAATATCGACGTAGTGCTTGGCATTCATTTCGATCGAGTCCACCAGTTGCAACGCCTCTTCTCCTGATTTGCTTTCCCACTTTGACCAGTCAGAACTGAGCACGGCAGAGGGTGTGGTTTGACATGGCTTGTTATTTGCCACTTACAGAAGCTAAGTCGTCTAGGTCTATAACAATCTCGTCGATTTTTCTATCCGCCAAATTTTGTAATAAATCTTTGTATTTGTACTGGGGTAATTTTTGTCGCTGTTTTTCTTGGCGTCGGCGGTTACCCGGCTCATTATCGTCGTCCATGAAGGCGTCGTCGTCGCTTAGATCATCTTCATCGATTGTGATATCCCCCATGGCCGTTGTGATGGTGTGCTCGGGGGATGTCTTGAAGTCCTTGAGGAACTCCTCGAAGCCCTCTAGATGTGGTCAGCGCCCAGTTGGATCAAGATTGGTAGGAGAGCGCGCGAAGCGCATGACGTCGCAAGACGTGAATGTGAAATGGTTCGGTCGGAGGGAAGGGGGAGGGGGGGGGGGGGGGGGGGG
>JFZS01000008.1:0-208849 GCA_000709145.1 Balansia obtecta B249
AATCTGAATCACAATCTGACTCTGAGTCATTGTCTGAATCTGAGTCGCTATCTGAGTCTGAATCGCTGTCTGAGTCTGAATCACTGTCTGAATCTGAGTCGCTATCTGAATCTGAGTCACAACCCGAGTCTGAATCGCTGTCTGAATCTGAGTCGCTATCTGAGTCCGAATCACTATCTGAGTCCGAATCACAATCTGACTCTGAGTCGCTGTCTGAATCTGAGTCGCTATCTGAATCTAAATCACTATCTGAATCTGAATCATAGTCTGAATCTGAATCATAACTTGAGTCTGATTCACAGTCTGAGTTGTAATCACAGTCTGTGTCTGAATCATAGCTTGCGTCTGAATCATAGCTTGAATCTGAATCATAATCTAAGCCTGAATCACTATCTGAGCTATAATCACAGTCTGAGTTGTAATCACTATCTGTGTTGTAATCACTATCAGTATTATATTCACTGTTTGTGTCGTAACCACTATCTGTGTTGTAATCATAGCTTGTTGAGTCAGTGTCATAGTCTAAGCTACGATCCGCGTATAAATCGCAATCTGAGTTGCTATCTAAAGCTGAAACATTTTCAGCAACGTCTCCATTAGCTGAGACATCAGATGAATTATCTAAATTATCATTATTATTTTCGGAAACACCACTTATTGCTTCTATATCGTAATTGTTAGAACCTGCTTGAATACCATTTTCACAGTCTGCTGATTCTGACAATGATTGATTTGCATCATTATTTTCTTCTTGAGTTTCATATTCTTGGGTTTTTTGTAATTCATCTATGTTATTGTCGTTGTTCACTTGGTTATCTGTTTGTTCTTGCACTGATTCGTTGTCAAAAGTTTGTTCATTTGCAATGCAGTTATCAGTTGATTGGGCGTCAACTGATTCATTCTCCGTATTACGTGTGTTAATATCTGTTGAAACATTTTCTAATGATGTAGCATCTTCTTCTTGGGCTTTGGATGATGCATCATCACTATATTCAACTTCGTTCATAGGAACTTCATCAATAATACAATCGTTGTCTATTTGCTGAGTTGGTTGTTGCTCGTTATAGTCGTTTTGTGTGTTTTGAGTTTCTGTTAACATTTCTTCTTGCTGGCCTTGATCAGTAATACCCGAACAATCTTCATCCGCTTGTGCCTGAGTTAATTCAGTTGAAGTCTCAGCCGCTTTAGCTTCATGATTCACTCCGAATATTAATGTTGCACCAACTAATATTGATGTCGTTCCTACTGTAAATCTTCTAATGGCATACTTATTGTGCCTGTTAGGCACGAAATCCATTCTTTTTCTCAAATTACTTCTCTCCTAAAAAAATTTTGTGATTTATATAATCACAAAGAATATAATACTACAATTTCTTTTTATATAAAAGAGTTAATTAAAATGTTATTAATAATTCACAAAATATATGAAATTTGTTTTTGGTGTTATTTTTTTGAATTTCAATTTTATTTCAGAATACTTAGCGTTTCAACGTATTATTTTTATATTAGTAAATTTTTTAAGTGTCATTATAAATCTTTGCTGATTAACCAGTTTTTATTACTTTTGAATAGAACTTTATCCTCTCGAAGTTCATTAATGATATGACCTGTGGTTTCTCTAGATATACCGGCCATATCGCTCAACAGTTGTATCGTCATGAATTGCTTAATTTCATAAAATTCATCATTATCATAACCAACTGTTTGGCAAAGATAGCGTAATATCTTTGTTACGCGTTCTTTCGCAAGCTTGCTGGTTAACGCCATATTATATTCAATGTGTTGGCATTGTGTTGCACTCAACAATTCAAATAACCTTACAAAGATATCTTCATGATTTTTACAAAGATATTCAATTAAATCTTTAGGTATGCCAATCACTTCGCAATTCGTCAATGCGGTGCACATTTCATTTGGCGCCTTATCTTGAAATAAATTGTTTAAGGGAAATAACACTTTTTCTCTATTTAAATAGCGATATACATCACCATTAAGATTAAAGTTTTCTCTCATTATATTCCCTTCTATTAATAAATAGATATGCGTCGTTTCATCTGACGAAAAGTAAATAACCTGACCCTTACTATAATGTCTCACAAAGCATTGGCTTTTAAATGGAAGTAAGACACCTACAGGTATATGAATATATGACGCTAATTGTTTAAAACTTTCATCAAGTTCATTTTCTCTACAAAACATTTGATTTCCAGCCATAACATAAACTCCTTACTACCTAAGCTATTGGATAGAGGAACAACCAAACATCTTTTGCAAGTTGTTAACGGGGGAAGTGTCAAAGAAGAACCGCTTCAAAGATGTTATATTTTTTGATTAGGGGGCCATCGTTCATAAATGTCCAATAGCATAATCATTCATTATTTATGAATATGTGTACCTGCTTGCTTGTCGAACGCTTGATAAGCATTTTCCAAATTAGTGATGATCGCTTCTTTATGCTCCCCACTTTCAACGAAATCAATCGCCGCTTCTATCTTAGGTAGCATTGATCCTTCAGCGAATTTACCCTCTTTCGCGTAACGTTTCAAAGTTTCAACATCAATATCTGTTAACTTTTCTTCATTAGGTTCTTTAAAATTAATATACACGTGCTCTACATTGGTTAAAATCATTAGCGTATCCGCATCAATTAAGGCAGCTAACTTCTCGCTAGCGAAGTCTTTATCAATGACGGCGTCGACACCTTCATAAGTATTATCTTTCTTAATAACAGGTACACCGTCACCACCACATGCAATGATGATATTTTTTTGTTCAACAAGTGTACTTATCAATTTATGTTCAAGTATTGAAATTGGTAAAGGTGATGCTACAACCTTTCTATAACCCGACCAGCTGAGTCTGCTTTATAGATAGCCTCAGGTTGTGCTTCTTTCAATTCTTGCATCTCTTCTTCAGTGTAAAATGGACCAATCGGTTTAGTTGGTCGATCAAATCTCGGATCATCTTTATCGACTTCTACACGAGTAATAATAGTACCGACAGCTCTGTCACTGCCAATCTCAGATAGTACACGGTTAATTTCTGTTTCTAACCAGTAGCCTATCATACCTTGTGTCATAGACCCACATACATCAAGTGGCATAGCGGGCGTTTGTTCACTATCAGATTGAGATTGTTGAATCAATAAATTACCTATTTGAGGACCATTACCATGCGAAATGACAATATCATTATCGGATTGAAATAGTGGTTTAAGTGTTTGCATGGTCATACGAATAGCCCGTCGTTGTGCTTCTGCTGAACCTTCAGACGTCTGAATCGCATTACCACCTAATGCGATGACAATTTTTTATCCATAACAGTTCGCTCCTTTTTCTAGAACACGTTAATCGCGCCACTACATAGTCGTATAAGTCCAACAATAGATAGAATGATAATGATAGTGAAGAAGATATAGTCAATGCGTGTTAAGCGTGTTTGGTTATTTTTTTGAACGATTGAATAAACGATAAGACCAGGAATGTAAAGCAACATTGTTAATAATAAATAATCAAATCCTGCAGCATAGACCAACCATACTGCGTATAGTGAGGCGAGTATACCTATTGTCCATTGTTTAGGTGTCGCGTGTTGTTTATGTTCAATAGTGTACTTAACTTGGTAAAAGGCACTGAACATATATGGGTATAAAATGGCACTAGATGCTAATGAAAATGCAAATTGGTACGCGCTGTCAGTGAACAACATACTAATCAAGAAAATTTGAACTAATATGTTAGTGATTAATAATGCATTGACTGGTGCGCCGTTTTCATTTTCCTTAGCAAACCATTTCGGGAATAATCCATCTTTCGCAACGATAAAAGGCAACTCTCCGGCAAGTAGTGTCCAACCTAACCATGCACCTAAAACTGAGATAATTAGTCCGATGTTTACAAGTGTTGAACCCCAATCTCCTACGATGTAAGCAAGGACATGTGCCATAGATGGTGTGTTTAATTGAGAGATATGGTTTTGAATGATGACACCTTGTGCTAATACAGTTAATAAGAAATAGATGAGTAACACTGAAATTAATCCTATTACTGTTGCAGTACCTACATCTTTCTTACGTTTGGCACGACTTGAAAAGACGACAGCACCTTCTATACCAATAAATACCCATACAGTGACGAGCATTGTACTTTTCACTTGAGACATTGTGTCTCCAAAGTTAAATGGTAGTGCACCATGTGCATTCATTCCGAAGAATCCTTCTTTAAAAGTTTCAAAATTAAAGGCGACTAACATGCATATAATGACTAATAAAATAGGTATTAACTTGGCAACCGTAACAATACTATTAATAAACGCCGCAGTTTCTACCCCTTTAAGTATTAAAAAGTGAACACCCCATAATAAAATTGAAGCAACGAGTATACTTGGGAATGTGTTACCACCTTTAAAAATTGGGAAAAAGTTACCGACGGAAGACATTAGTAATGTTGCGTACGCGACGTTCCCTAAAAATGCAGAGAACCAATATCCCCATGCACTTGCAAAGCCGATAAAATCGCCAAAACCAGCTTGGGCATAACTGTATATACCGCCATCAAGATCCGGTCGTTCATTTGTAAGGTTTTGGAAAACGAATGCTAATGAAATCATGCCTATGGCTGTGATAACCCATCCTATAATAATGGCTAAACCACCAGCTTGTCCTCCCATATCAGACATGAGATTGAATGCACCGCCACCTATCATTGATCCTATTACAAGACCTATCAATGATGATCGACTTAACTTATTTTCTCCTTGTTCGCTCATATTCATTTCTCCTTTAGAAGTAGGAATCTATAGACTTACTTTTCCCTCTAATTGTTATCATTGTGCTGAAACCAATAGTGTATTTTCTTTCATTCATATCCTTTCATTAAGTCAGTATGCGAGAGTGGGTGTTGTGGAAAGGTGTGAAAGATAGTTACGACCGTTACATTAAATGGGTTAGTAAACATGTGACTACGGACGGATTGATAACGGTCAATTCGTAACGACTTAATGATGATGAACGTTTAATCTTGATTCATCACTGCTCGAATATGATAAACACAATCACTCATTTGACTTCATACACTTGGAGTGGCTCAATTTGTTTTGTATGTTGTAAGTCTATAGTTCCTCATGATGTTGTGTTGATTTAATCTAGCCTAGTGTAGCAGCCATAACAGCTTTAATTGTGTGCATGCGATTTTCGGCTTGATCAAATACTTTAGAGTGCTCACTTCTAAAGATTTCATCAGTAACTTCCATTTCACTGAGGCCATATTTATCATATATATCTTGACCGTATTCTGTTTGTGTATCGTGAAATGCTGGTAAACAATGTAAGAAGATTGTACTGTCTTTACCAGTTAATTCGAACATCGCTTTATTGACCTGATAGTCCTTCAATAAATTAATGCGTTCTTCAAACTCACTTTCTTCGCCCATAGATACCCATACATCTGTATAAATAACATCGGCATCTTTAACTGCTTCTTCGATCCTATCAGTGACTAACACGGAACCACCATATTTAGAGCCACAATCTCTAGCAATTTCTACATTAAGCATCTTTAGGACTTAGTGCTTGTGGTGTACAAATTCTAATATTTACACCAAGCATCGCACCAGCTACCATTAATGAATGTGCCATGTTGTTACGTCCATCACCGACATAAGTCAAATTAATGCCTTCAAGATGTCCGAAGTTTTCTTTTACTGTCATAAAATCTGCCAACATTTGTGTTGGATGCCAATCATCTGTTAATCCGTTCCAAACTGGTACACCAGAGAATTCTGCAAGTTGTTCTACTTTCTCTTGTGAGAAACCTCTAAACTCTATACCATCAAACATTCTGCCTAATACTTTCGCAGTGTCTTCAACAGATTCTTTTTTTCCTAATTGTATATCATTTTTTCCTAAAAATTCAAGATGTGCACCTAAATCAATAGATGCGACTGTGAATGCAGCACGCGTACGTGTAGACGTTTTTTCAAAAAGTAATGCAATGTTTTTACCTTCTAAATAACGATGCGGTGTGCCTTGTTGTTTATACGTTTTTAACGTCATGGCAAAATCTATTAAACCTTCAAATTCTTCTTTGGTAAAATCACATTCTTTAAGTAGTGTTCTTCCTTTTAAGTCAAATGATTTCCGGATTTTTCCATAATATACGCCCCTTTCATCTAATTAGTCGCAGCGTAAATCATCAGCGCCTTCAAAACTTAATATGATAAGCTTTTAAATTGAAATCGATTTCAACTACACTATAACAGGTGTTTGAATACGATTCTATAAATCTTCTCTGAATAATGGTTGACTCATACATCTTGGGCCACCACGTCCGCGAACAAGTTCGCTTCCAGGAATTTCAATTACTTTAATACCGCGTTTTCTTAACAAATCATTTGATACATAGTTACGATCATATGTGACTACTACAGCTGGACGGATACATAATGTGTTCGAACCATCATTCCATTGTTCACGTGCACCATCAATCACATCACCATTACCAGTTGGGATTAACTCGATATTATCAACACCAAGTACTTCTTCCAATGTTCGTTTAAGGTGACTTGAATGAGTGATTTTGATGTCATCACTAGCTTCATCATTTTCAATAATGAAAATGTTCATATTACCTTCAGCTTTAAGGATTGCAGAGTGTGTTGTGAACTTATCATAATCAATCATTGTACAAACTGTATCTAAGTGCATAAATGTACGGCTAGTTGGAATCTCAATTGCTACTACCTTTTTAAAAGTGGATAACGGATCTTTAAATATACGTCGTGCTAAGCGTTCGATAGCTTGAGCTGACGTACGTTCTGATATTCCAATTGCTAGTACTTCTTTAGAAAGTACAAGTTCGTCCCCACCTTCAATGTTGAAAGGACAATCACGGTCTAACCATACCGGAACATCCGCATCTTTGAAGTGAGGATGATGTTTTAAAATGTATGAAATGAAGATTGATTCTCTACGTCTAGCTCTCCAAAACATACGATTCACTGTCATACCTCGACCTATTGATGCTTGTGGGTCACGAGTGAAGTATAAGTTAGGCATTGGGTCTAAATAGAATGGATACTTGTCATCCATATACTCAACTAAATGCGTAGATTCTAATTTTATCTCTTCTTTACGCACACCAGCCATAACTTTATCAATTAACTCTTGATTAGATAATGTTGAGAATAATTTTTTATTTCCTTCTCATGACCAATAATTGTTTTACGAGATTCTGCTAACACATCATTGATGAATTGTTCTCTAATATCTGAATCTTCAATGCTTTCTGCAGCAAGTTTCTCTAAGTATAGTACTTCTACTCCTTCATCTTGTAACACTTTGGCGAACCGATCGTGCTCTTGTTGAGCAACCTCCAAATAAGGAATATCGTCAAATAGTAAACCACCTAAATAATCTGTAACTAAATTTTCTAACTCTTTACCTGGACGTTTAAGTAAAACGGTTTTAAGTTTACCAATTTCACTGTTTACTTGAATGGGTCCATCTGCCATATTCATTTCCTCCTTTTCTGTAACTTCAACATGAGTATATAGTGATTTCACATACATTTATGTGATTATATTCACAAGTTCAATGTAGAAAGTTTTGTACAATTTGGTTATTCAATACATTTATATGATTGTTTATACATTTTTGTATTGTTATTTCGTATAGAAAATGAATATTCAGCTAATATTAAATAATGAATGTTTCGATAAAAAGTTTTTTATTCACTTAAATGAATAGTTAGTCAATATGCGAATTAATAACTTTAGTAATATAAAAGACCTAGCAAACGCATGTAATACGTTTACCAGGCCTATCTATTCATTATTCAGATATGAGAGATTATGAATAATTATGATTGAATATTTTGTAATACACATATTCAGCCATTGCTTTAGAATGAGTATGTATCATAATAGTGTCGTTGCCACTTATAGTACCAACAATCTCTTTAAGTTGTAATTGGTCAATATAATAATTGATACTTTGCGCAAATCCTGGTGACGTCTTTATAAGTATATATGATTCTTTAATCACGGTACTAATGATTTCTGTTTCTAAATAATCATCTAGCTTAATTTTAGCGTCGATTTGCGATTGATTATTTAAAATTTTGTATTCAAATTGTTTGCTCTCAGCTGGCAGACGAAAAATATTAAGTTCTCTCAAGTCTCTCGCAATGGTTGTCATACTATAACGAATGCCAAAGTGATCATCAATATAATCAATGATATCTGCTTTTTTATAGATGTGATTTTGTTTAACAATCATGGTTACTAAATCCTGACGTTTACTCTTTTTCATTAAATGATAAACTCCTCACTAAATCTAATTTAAATTCATTTAAACTTTAATAATTCTTTTTATTTAATAATAATTTATTATTCTAATGTTAAAAATATATGAGAAAGTATGTAAAATTTTGTGACAAATATTGAGTAACACAGGTAGTACCATACATCACTTTAATGTATAACTGACATTGAACAATCAATTGTACAATGTCTAAGATGTCTTATCTTTATAAATCATTCTAATCCATCCAATCATTAATAAAGCCGAATTAATAATTGATAATAAGTTAGAATAAAATGCAGGTACGTGAATCAAATGAGTGAATATTAAAATATTAATGAAGAAAAGAATTATTAGTGGTGTAAATAAAATGAAATCTATAATATTCAGACCTTGCTCAGATTTATTCAACCTCAATCAACTCCTAAAACTTTCTATCATTGATCGTGTTTATCTTTCTTATTTATTCGAATTAAACTAATAAAAACGATAATGGTAAAAATAGTGGCAACATAATTAGATTGACTTTCTGACAGCTTTACTATGTCAAAGGTATTTAAGAAGCACATCACTGCAACTATAAATAAAATGACAATCAATATGAAATCTTTTTTAGTTAACTTCTTTAATAATTTACGCACTTCTTACCTCCTAACATCATATTTTCTATTTGGAATGTTTATGTTCATCCAATGACTTAAACAGATTAAGTACGACAATGATTATAAGAAGTATTAACGTAATGATTGGTGATACGTGTATTAAATTAAATATCTGCAAAACTCCAATTAAAACGACTAATAAACTAATAATGATTAACAGAATATCAATAACTTCAAGATGTTTTATCTTTTTCATCCTCTTCTCTCCTAGTAATATTGCTTTTAGAGCATAATTTTTCATTTATAAAAGATGTCACAATAATCATAAGCAATGCTAATAATACGACACTTAGTAAAGGCAACTTAAAAAACTAACGAATCCCATAATCAATATTCCTATAACGTCTCTTAAATTAAAATCTTTCATTGGATCATTCATGTTTATAACCCCTCATATGTATTGTCTCTTTCACTCTTTATAACATTTATAAGATAGAACAAAAAGGTTAGGTAGAGTTAAGAATATCTATTAATAGTTTCAATCAATAGACTGCCGTCTCACTTCGGCTAGACAACCCGCAGTCTCCTCCCTAAGAATATTTTAAAGCCCCTACTCTACTGTTAGAGTAAGGGCCACATGAAGCCAAACATTGTTTGATCATCATTTATTAAGGCGTTTAATATTTGTAAGTGTTTAACATTAATTCTTGTTTATTAAGACGTTGATTATGTTCGTTGATAGATTGTTTATGGCTGATTTAAAGTTTCAATTATTTATACACCAACGTCGTCCCATGCATCTGCTACTTGGTTAGCTGTGTTTTTATCATATAAATCTAAAGCTGATTGATACAGCGCTTCTTTAGCATCACTAAAGTTTGAATTTGAACTTAAATATTCTGTGAGCGCTCTGTAGTAAATTTGTTGTGCTTTACCCTTTCCAATACTACGTATTGTATTGTAAGCTGCTTTGTTAGGAATTCCGGAGTTAGTGTGTACACCACCATTGTCTGATTGTGTATTTACGTAATCATCCATGTGAGATGGTTGACCAAATCGTTCTGGATTGGACATACTTCTTAGTGCATCTCCATTTTGTCCTGGTGTATAAACATCTTCACCCATTAGGAAATCTTCATCATCGACAAAGTAACCGAAGACATCTGAGAAACTTTCATTTAAAGCACCTGATTGATTACGATAATTAAGATTCGCTGTTTCTTGGGTTACACCATGCGTGATTTCATGAGCTACAACGTCATTCGCGCCAGATAGTGCTGTAAATGTTCGTCCGTCTCCATCCCCATATATCATCTTATCGCCAATCCATGCGGCATTATTTCTATTATCAGAACCTTGGAATTTGTTTACGTGTGCTAGAGAGATAATTGAACTTCCTCTATCATCATATGATTCACGACCGAAAGTATCTTTATAGTAGTCATACACTTGTTTAGCGTAGTAATTAGCGTCAACACCAGCACGTTGATTATCATCTGTGAAGTTTTTATCGTTATCTTTGATGAGCGAATTTTGGCCAGTGTTATCACTATAATTGTAAGCTGCTAATTGTCCTTGATGCGTTAAATCTTGTAACGCATATCCTCCATTTACACTATTGATATTGATTTGTTTCGTATCACCAAGTACACCTTTACCGGTACCTGTCGTCGCTGCTTCTTTGATGAGATTAAGTTTATCAACAACTTCACCAGTTTCTGCATCAACTTTGATATTCCAATGTGAAATTTTAGGTGTTGTAGTAATCAATTCTACATTGTAAACATACTTATTTGTTTTACCATCGATTTCTACTTTATTTTTTTGACGGCGTCTTCTTTCATATTTTTCGCTTTTTTAGGATTAAGATTAACTGCTTCAAACGCTTTTTTAGATGCTTGTTCTTTGTTGATCGACACCTCATTAGTTGGTTTCACCTTCTTCGCATCTGTGTCACCGTTAATTAATACAACTTTACCTTCAGTATTCACATGTACTTTAACCTCCTCATCAGGAGCAAAGACGTTACCTACCTTAGGTTGTAAAGTGTAGTGCGTAAATCCTTTGTTGTCTTTTTTTACATCAGTGACAACATAGTCTTTATAATGGTTCTTAACGTTTTCTGAACCGGGCAATGCTTTAAGTGCTTTTGGTGCGTCAGTCTGTTGAGTAACCTTCGCATCAATGTCTTGTTTTACTGACTTGTCTTTAGCATGGCCATCCATAGTGACAAAGGGACTTGCAACCGTAAGTGCTGCGATACTTGTAAGTGCATATTTTGAAAAATTTTTCATCTCGTAACCTCCTATAAATTTTTGAAAAAGCAACTTACGGAGCCATCGTAATTTTAATTTTCTGTTAAGTAAATGGAAACTGCATTTTATTCACATACTTTTCATTTATAAATTATTTGTATAAATAATATGTTCATTATGTCAAAAACTTATGTTAGTATTTAAACTTTGATAAACTGTATTTATTTATTTTTATTAATTAAACTTCAATAAAATTAATAATTATATTATGCATAATGAAATTAAGTAAAAGCGTATTGTGCGTAACACCTTTGATATCAAGGGTTTTATAACATAAAAAAATTACTCGACATTCAATCGAGTAATTTCCATCAATCAATTTTTAATATTTCACCTTTAATAGGATTATTATAATCTTTAAATTGAATCTTCAATGATTGACCATTTTCCAAGTCAGGGGCATTCATAACTTGAAAGTGTAAATGAGGTTCGGTAGAGTTTCCTGAATTGCCACACTGGCCAATCACTTCTTGCGCATATATTAAATCCCCTTCATGTACAGTAATCGAATCCCTCTTTAAATGGGCAAGAACACTATACTCATGATCGCCATGCTTCATCATTACATAATTTCCATATGGCTCACTCTCATTTGTGTTTCCAGGCGTATTATCATTGATATGGTTCACCACTTTAACAACCTCTTCATAAATCGGTGCAATCACATTCGCCCCAAAACTATAATAATTTGAACAAAATTGACCACCATCATACATCGTTTTACCATTAACTAGTTTCACTAAATCGTATGCATAACGTTGCGTTTCGTAGTTATAGTGATAATTGAATAATTCGTTATCTCCACCCCAATATATTAGCCATTCATCTTTAATAGGAAGATCATAAGTCTGTTTCGTCCATTTATCTTTAAAATAATAGAGGGGTTTCAGTATTAAACTATAAATAATATCATTTTCCAATAACACGAAAACACCATAATTTTGGTATTCATCTAGCCAAATTTTTTCGCCACTCTTTTCATTGCCTATATCCACATACAAAGTATGTTTCTTCGCATATTTCATATATAGATCTAATGTTTCCATTAACATGCGTTTACTAATAGAGCGCTTAAAACTTTTAGAAAACATCCTATATAACTCATTGTGCTTTTTATTTTCGATTAGAGTAATTAATTTGTTTAAGTCCATTTTCATCCCCCCCAGATGTCCTATACATTATTATATTCCCTAATTTATATATAATTATCATATTTCATCTTTATATATATAAATTAGACCCTTACAAATAAAAGCCTACGAACTCACTAAAAATATCCATTCAATCAAAAATGCACAAAAAAGCCCACCTCACTTTTTCTAGCGAGATGGGCTTTCACCTTATCAATTAGTACTTAAAATTCATCAGTAAATGACGTTAAGAAATCGATATAATAATCAACAAAATCAAGATAATTTTGTTTTTCAACACATTCGTCAACTTGGTGAGGTCCAATACCAGGGCCGAACATTAAGAATGGGAAGTGCTCATCCTTACCACGAAGTAAGTTAGACGCATCTGTAACCGCAACAGTCGGCGTGATAATTAAACCTTCCTCATTAGGGAAATGTGCTTGTGCTTTCTCATGGCCAAGTTCTACCAATCTATTTTTACCAGTTGTTACAACAGGCGCTAAATCAAGATAGATTTCTTGAGATAAACTTGAACCATTTTCGTTAGCTTGTTTTAAATATTTATTAAATAATTCTTTAACTTTGTCATTATTATATTCTGGTATAGTACGCACGTTAAATTCAGCAGTCGCACTATCCGGTACAGAATTGACTTGTGAACCACCGTTAAAGATACTATTTGTCATGACTAAACCTTCAATTAAATCTTTAGCCTGTTCTTTAGTGACATTTTCAGGTAATTGACCTGCTAACTTATTCACCATATTACTGTAGTCTAAAGATTCACCTTTAACAGTTTGCGTAAGTTCTTCATATTCTTTATCAATATTTTGAATAAATTCGAGTAGTGGTTTAATCGCATTTTCACCTAAGAATGGCATTGAACTATGTGAAGATCTACCTTTAGAAGTGATTCGGAAATCCATAGAACCTTTATGCGCATAGACTAAACTTGGATAAGACGGTTCTGCGATAAGTAACGCGTCTAAATCGTCTGCATAGCCTTTTTCGTATAATTGTGAAGAACCTGCTTGTTCCATTTCTTCTCCAACAGTCGCCATAAATTTAATTGTACCTTTATTTAACTGGTTACTTTCTTTAATTTCGATTAACGCAATGGCTAATGCTGCTAAACCTGATTTCATATCAGCAGCACCACGTCCATATAAGTAACCATTATCCTCAGTCAATTCAAATGGATCATAAGTCCAGTCATCATGATTTCCTTCAGCGACCACGTCCATGTGACCTGAAATACCGATGACAGGTTGACCTGAACCAACAGTGGCGATTAAATTGGTACGTCCTTCTGAAACTTCATCTAATTTTGATTCAATTCCATACTTGTCGAACCACTTTTGTAAGTATTTCGCTACTTCCAATTCATTGTCGTTCACTGTTTTAATTGCGACGATATCCGATAGAATTTTGACTCTCTCTTCATTTGTTAATACACTCATGAATGATTACCACCTTTCCATGACTTCTATACCCACTCACTTTTAAAATTAATTTTCCGACAGAAAGTGAACTTTATCAAATTTTAATATTTCATTGATACAACTTAAATTACGTATAAGGAAAATTAAATTTCTTTAGCGCTGGTGCACTTTAATAAGGGGAAGGATGTCATCATCATTGACCTTTATCAGTGTCTCTCTATTCATCATATCAGTTTTCCCTACTCTAATTTTATAGATTTGAATAAATATTTCTCCACTAAATAAAAAAGAGTGGCACAGAAATATAATTTGTCAAAATTAATTTCTCTGTACCACTCCGGCAAGGATGACTAAGATTGAAAGAAGCTTAGCATAAGTGCACTTCCAATTCAGATATCTATTGCCAATATGTTAATTAAGGTTGAGACAATTATTTATGTTACAGCCTCCACCTATAAATCTTATTTACTTGGTGTAGAAAGTGAGTAGCCAATCGTCACTGCTACGACACGACTATTATCTACTACAAACAATACACCTAAACCTTTACCTGAAGGTGTATAACAAAAAATACCGCCATCCTTGTTTTTATTATGACTTTTCTTAATTAAATCTTTGCCATAAGCTTTTTTCAGCTGATTTAAGGTTAAATCTCTAGTCACAGTAAATTGGACTTGTTTAGCCTTAATCCCATCATTTGCGACACCTTCGAAATGTTGATCATATTTATCGACCATTTTATTATCAGTCGTACGTGTCAATTTAATTCCATTAAATGTCACATTATTACTCTTAACGGCTTTAATAAATTGCTCTTTAATTAAGAATGATCCATTTCCTTTAATGTAACCTTGATACGTATAGTAATGTGCGTTTGTAGCTTGAGCAATGCCATTAACTGGTGTAGCTGTAGAAACACCTGCTCCTACTAATGTTCCCATTGCGATAGTTGATGCTACAAAGACTTTAGTTAGTTTTCTCATGATAAGCTATCTCTTTTCTATATTTAATATTGCTTGTTTATTACGTATTAATAAATGATTAGCTAAAATTTTTCTCCAGTCACACCTAGTGTTCCGATTGTAATTTTAGTTACTTTATTATTCTTAGTAGTAAAAGATATGCCATAGTGTTTATTTCCTGGGCTATAAGCATACGTTTTAGTGCCTTTATGCTTGTTAGGTAAAGCTCTCAAACCTTTACCATAAGCTTCTTTAAGTTGTTTCACAGATAGATGACTTGTAACTTTAAACTCTACGCTACCTGCTCTTGTTTTCTTAGTATTAACTCCACTAAAGCTTTGGTCATATTTCTTAACCGTGCCTTTATATTTGTTCACATGATTTTTACCAGTTGTGTAAGGAATTTTAATTCCATTCATTCTAAAAGTGTCATACTTTAACGAATTAATAAATAATTGGTTTAAAACAAATGAGGCATGATTACCAGCATATCCTGTATATGAGTAGTAAGGTGCTGTTGCTGCATGGGCTTGATTCACTGGTGGCGTATCTGTTGAAAGGCCAACTCCAAATACTGTTCCGGCTGCTAACATTGACGATAAGATTACTTTTGTAGTTCTGTTCATAAATGGATCTCTCCTCTGTTTTTATTGGAATCGCTATTTATGTACAACAAAGATGGGATATTACGATTCAATTACAATATTACAATTAGATTACATAAAGTGCAAATTTTTCTTTAATGGTTTTTATTACATTCTTGTAATTTTTTATATTTTCAAAAATAATTGGTATGATATATGTAACTTATTGTTTCAAAATAGTTCTACTTATGACCCGAAAACGATTATAATAGAATACAGAAAAATTTAATTAGGACGGAGGACAACCATTTGAAAAAGATATTAGCAAGCATCGTAGTGATCCTTCTTGTCGTTGCTTTAAGCTTCTCAATTTATGCCGCAATGACGCATGAAAGCAAATCTTCTAATACTGACTCAGATAAAGACAATCAAAAAACTGAAGAGAAACATAAGAAGAAAAATAAATCTAATCAAGACAGTGATCAATATAATGGAAATAATAACGCTAACCAAAGTCAAGAAAATGCGCAATCAGAACCAGCATCTGGCACATATAACGGAAACTCTAATATCAATCAATCCAACAACACAACTAAGCAACCTAGCAATAATCAATATCAAAACGATAAACAACAAACCAACACAAACGAAACTAAAGATAAACCATCTAAGAACAACTACAAACCAAGCACACAAAATAACACGAGCAATAATAACTACAATAATCATTCACAACAAAATAGCCAGAACTCTACACAACCATCAACATCAGAGAAACCAAACAACCAGCAATCTAGCTCACAAAACTCTGAAAACAAACCAAGTAACCAACAAAACAATAACAACAGCACACAAAATAAACACGAGTAATAAAAAACGTTTATGCAAACAGATGTATGCATAAACGTTTTTATTTTTATTAGTGGAATCTCATACCACCATCAACAATGATAGATTGTCCTGTAATATAATCTGAATCACTACTTGCTAAGAAGCTGACAACGTTAGCTACATCTTCCGGTTTTGAAAGACGTTTTAAAGTGATTTGATCAGTAAACTGTTTCCATCCCCACTCTTCGGGTTGATTGTTTTCTTTAGCTAATTTTATTGCAATACCTTCCATCATTGGTGTTTCAACAATACCAGGTGCATACGCATTAACTGTAATACCTTTATCAGCTAAATCACGAGCAGCAACTTGTGTTAAACCTCTAACAGCAAATTTAGTACTACTATATAAAGATAATCCCGCATTACCCTCTACACCTGCTTGAGAAGTAGCATTAATAATTTTACCGCCATGACCTAGTTTATTAAATTGTTCTAATGCAGCTTGTATTCCCCAGAATACGCCACCTAGATTGACTCCAATAACTTGATCAAATTGTTCAGGTGTCACTGTATCAATTGGCGTCATTGGACCTAAACCTGCATTGTTTACTAATACATTAAATTCTCCAAAATGCTCGACCACTTTTCTTAATACTGAAAAGACTTCATCTCGATTAGAAACATCAGCTTTAAACGCAATGGCCTCTTGTTCATTATTCGTTAAAGATGACGCAGCAGTTTTAGCACCTTCTTCATTGTAATCAACTATGGCTAAATTAAATCCATCTTTAAATAAACGTTCAGCAATTTTCAAACCAATACCTTAAGCCGCTCCAGTAACAACAGCTACTTTTTTAGAATTACTCATCCAAATCACTCCTGCAGATAATATATTCAATTATTATATTATCACTAAGATATAAGAATGATTTGTAGAGTTTGTGAATACTTATTTAAATTTTATATCTTATTTGGCAATTACATATACTTATGAGTTATCATAAATTATAAATAATTTTAAAAAGGTGTTTAACGTTGAAAAAGTTAATTTATATAACTCTTGTAATTATAGTAGTAGCCATTTGTTATATGATTCTAAATTTTTTATTCTTTGATAAATGGGCTTTATATTCAAGTGAAGAACAGATAAATACCTATATCAAAAATAAAAATACTAAAAACTTAAAAGAAATTGCTAAAGATAATAAAACTTATCAATTTCTAAAAAGCCAAGATAAAGTTTCTATTAATGGACAATCAGATAATCAAGGTAGCGGTCATATAGGTTATTATCAAGTGAATATTAATGACAAACCAGCGACTTTAACTGTAAAAATTAAGTATGCATTACTACCAGAGAAACCAAAAATAAAATCAGTAGAATTAAATGACTAACTAACAAAAAGACTCTAATACATATCAAATTGAACTAGAGTCTTTTTTAGTTAACATAAATGACTTATCGGAAGTTAACTCTCATCGTATATTCGGAGATGATATAATATATAGGTCGCCTATCCCTCAGGCGTCAATTTGACGTAGAGAGGAGGTGTATAGAGTGATGCTTATTTTCGTTCACATCATAGCACCAGTCATCAGTGGCTGTGCCATTGCGTTTTTTTCTCATTGGCTAAGTAAAGGCAATAAAAATAGGTGACATATAGCCACACCAACAAAAATCCCCTCACTATTGCGAGTAGTGGGGGGATTGGTGTATAAGTGAATACTTATTTTCGTTATTTAAATTATAACACTGGTCAGTGGAGAAATGCAAAAAGTAAAATTATCAATAATACTAAAATAATTTTAGAAGGTGAAGAAATGAAAGATAAAACATATATGCAACTACTTAATATTATTTTTGTGAGTGTGGCTTTAATTAGTAATTTATATTTAATCGTAATTTTTAACTTAACGAATTTCTTAAAAGAAGAAAAGGTAAGTACATTAATACCTATAATTATAACGTTTTTTTTAGGGGTGGGATTGAAATCATTATATACTTTTTTCACCTTTTTCTAAGTTAAATATAAAAAGGAATACGAATACTCTCATGATTTTATAAAGAGTATAATTGACTTTGCAACAGCTTTCACATTTTTAGATTATGTAGGAAATATTGTGAAAAACCATTATTTACAGTCCATCATATATATAGTAACTATAGGAGTAATACTAGGCATAGTGTTAAGTCAAGTTCAAGGTTACAAAGCTTTTAAAATGAAAAAAAGAAATAAAAAAAGCTGAAAATGTATAAAATAGGTACACCCTAAACATACAAAAGAATTGTTGAAATTGTAACAATCTAATTGAACGGTTAAGATGTACGTTAATTACAGGTGAAAAATAATGATTATTGGCTATACGAGAGTATCATCTATCTCCCAAAATTTAGAAAGGCACCTTAAAATTTTAAAAAAATTTGGTGTTGAAAAAAATATTTACAGAAAAACAGTATGGGAAATCAATTGAAAATAGACCAGTGTTTCAAGAAGCGCTTAGCTTTGTGTAAATAGTCGATTGGTTTATGATAAAATCGATTGATTGTTTAGAAAGAAGTTAATATAATAAGACATACTATTTATAGAATTAAACACGATAATGATTAGGTTTAATAAACTTTGCCTCAATGCAAATGAGTACTTTTTACATCGTCCTAAAACACATGTTAATAATCTATTATATGAAATTTGAAAATAAGATAAAAAAAGAGAGAAAATACGATCTCTCTTTTTTACTTAACATAATAGGACTTTATCAGAATTAGACGAACATCTTCTGTAATAATCCTTGCTTGCGTTGCTTTAACAATTCGACTTTTGAAGATTGTTTTTTAATTAATTCTTCATATTTAGTTAAAAATTCTCCTATTTTTTCTTGTTCTTCTATATTTGGCAATTCAATTTTAGTATTTAAGATATTTTTATTGTACAACCTTTTAATAGTTGTTCCTTCAATTCCTGCCCATTTAACAATTTTATAGAAGTATTTTAAATATTTATTTAGGACTTCATCATTATGATCTAGCCAAACAATGTTTGAATCCTGATAGTATGCATCTTCCCCTGTATATTCTATGGTTCTACCAATACTTCCTGATGCTGATATTAATATATCACCAACATTAGGGTAAGGATATTTCTCTTTATATTCATTAAACTTTTCTCTAGTTATAAATGTATCAGCACTCTTTCCAAAGTTCCCTATTTTATAAAAAGGTATTTCACCACTCTCAGTTGTTTCATTTTTGTATATACGTTTATTCATAGCTACTTTACCAATATCCCCTAACTTCTTAGTTATCCATTCAGGATATTTATTACCTTCATCATCATTAAATTTTAATTGTTTTGTAAAAATCTGATTTATATAAGAATGGTTTTGTTTTTCTAATAATTCAAGCTTCTCTTCTTCTAACTCAATCTGGCGGTCGAGTTTGCTAAAGAAATTTCCAATTTTATTTTGTTCTTTTAAATTTAAAGGGAATTTAATTTGAAATTTTCCTAAATCACCTAGATATATACCTGGTTGTGCTGATACTACTTGATTTCGTTTGAGTTTTTTCTTAAAAGAATGAGTTTGAAATAAATTCTTTTTAAATTTATTTCAAACTCATTTCTCATTCTTAGTATTGCTACACTTCTTTGAAAAGCAATATTTTCAGGGTCTTTTACAATTGCTACGTTCCCTATAGTACCAACTATTGATAAAAGCAAATCTCCTCTTTTTAAATTGTAATTTTTATATATGCGATCAAAATCTACTTTACTAATCTTTCTATCATCTTCATTTATAGATATTTTATTATTTTTTAAATTTTTAGCACTTAGCAACCAAGGTCCTTCTTTACTATCTTTATGAGTGCCATGCGTGCCATCTTTTAATATAGATGTAATTTGATTTAACGTACTACTCTCCCATCTATCATTAATTCCTGGAAATCTTAATTCTGGAGTATTTTGTTCAGTCATTGTTCAACACTCCTAGTTCTTTAAGGTATTCGTTGATTTCTGACTCTACGTTGGCGATTTCTTTATCAATATCTTTGAGTTGTTGTTGGACTTGGTCTAAGTCAATCGGCTCTTCTTCTTCAAATGTATCTACATATCTAGGAATATTAAGATTGTAATCATTTTCTTTAATTTCATCTAAACTTGCGACGTAACTGTATTTATCTATTGTCTCTCTTTTGCTGTATGTTTCGACAATTTTTTCTACATCTTCATCTGTAAGGTGGTTTTGGTTTTTACCTTTTTCAAATGATTGAGACGCATCGATAAATACTACGTCATCATCTGCTTTACGACACTTCTTAAAGACTAGGACACACGTTGGAATACTTGTCCCAAAGAACAAGTTGGCAGGTAAGCCTATCACGGCGTCTAAATAATTCTTCTCTTCGATTAAATATTTACGAATTGTGCCTTCGGCTGCGCCACGGAATAGAACACCGTGTGGAAGAACAACTGCCATTGTCCCCTCATCATCTAAGTGATAAATCATATGTTGAATAAATGCAAAGTCTGCTTTAGATTTAGGTGCAAGTTTGCCGTAATCACTAAAACGTTCATCATCTAAGAATGAAGGTTCAGCACTCCACTTCGCACTGTATGGTGGGTTTGCGACTACCGCATCAAATTGTTCGCCTCGATGCGCTGGATCTTCTAATGTATCGCCATTTTCAATTTGGAAGGCTTTAAAGTTCACATCGTGAAGTAACATGTTCATTCGAGCTAAGTTATAAGTTGTACTATTGTATTCTTGACCATAATAGTTACGTACTTTAGCTTCACGACCTACACGTAATAGTAATGAGCCAGAACCACATGTCGGGTCATACACACTTCTTAAATCTTCCTTACCATCTGTAACGATCTTCGCAAGTATCGTTGATACTTGTTGAGGTGTATAGAATTCACCAGCCTTTTTACCCGCGTTAGCCGCGAATTGACCAATAAGGTATTCGTACGCATCGCCTAACATATCGATTTCTAAATCACTATGCACGAATGGTAATGTAGAAATATTCATCATGACTTTCCCAATTAATTTCGTACGAGCTGCATTCGTATTCCCTAATCGGCTGGAGTTCAAATCCATGTCATCGAATAAATGAATAAAGTCATCTTCACTCTCGTGACCACGTGTAGAGTTCTCAACATTTTTAATCGCATTGCTTAAGTCTTCAATTTCAAATGTCTGGTTTTCAATTTTAGCTTTTAAATTACTAAATAAATTTTCCGGTTCAATGACGAAACCAATACGTTGAATTAATTCTTTCTCAACAATAGGACGATAGTCCTCATTATTCATTGCTTCTGAATATGTAATATTATCTTCTGCAAGAAGTCTTGCGGATGTCTCTTCAACCTTCTCACTCAAGAAACGGTAAAAGATAAGGCCTAAAATGTAATTTTTAAATTCATTGGCGTCCATATTCCCACGTAAGTCATTCGCAATGGACCATAATTTCTTTTGTAGTTCTGCTTGTTGTTGACGTTGCTTCTCAGATGTAGTCAATGTACGTTCCCTCCATTTAGTACAAAATCTATAAATAAATAGTTGTCCACTTATTTTGTCTTTTATTTATAATTTTATAGCACAAAATAAAATAAGTTAAGTGGGAACATCCACCTAACTTACAGTTTTTATAGAATATTTTACTAGATATAAAATCTAACGCACGACTTCCAAGGGAGCAGGATAATTATCTAAACCGTGGCTCGCCCTAGTCCCTTTTAAAAGAATCGTCATTAAAGTCATATAAAACTTTACTCTGATTAATCAACGGCACCATATTTTTCAACGGTTTCTTGGACGAAGGATTTAACATTATCAATTTTCTTAGTACGTACGAGTAAGCCACCAGAGACACCCTCTTCAACTAAATTATTATCTAATTGTCCGCTGTACTCATATTCACTGACAAGCTGTTTTAATAAATCAATTGGATAGGTTTGATCTTTGGCGAAATCTTGTAACTCTCCTTCTTTGACTTCCTCTTCAAACTCATAATATGCATCATCAATCGCTATTTCCTCTTCAAGATGTGGAATCACACTATCTAAGAACTCGCGAATTAAGTCTGCCTTCAGTCTTAATTTATCATCATCTGCTTGTTCAAGTAACTTACGTATCTGCTTACGTGCTTTATCTGGTTCTTCTTTATTCGTTAAATCAATCTGGTTCAATAAATCTAGAATATATTGAACATTAATCAAATCATTTCTTAATATCTCGACTTCGAAGTCAATATCATCTAAAACAGAGACTTTGTTTATCTCTCTTTTATTTTTCTGACGCACAGCATCATATAAATTAAGATATTTACCTCTGTAATCTTGAAAAGTTTGCTGAGCTATGCCGAGTTTATCCTTGTCAAAGCTAAATTCGTCAAACGTTTTTAGCATTTGCATTAAACGTGACAAACTACGGAAAGTTAATACAAACTCTTTAATATCATCTTCACGTTCTAATCGGTCTACTGCTTCTGGCGTATCTGCAACTTTATACAACTCTATTAATTGCTTTTTAAACTCAACTAAATACTCATCAAATGATGCACTCAATACCGTGTCTACATCATCTGTTTGTGAGAATAACTCGATTGCTTTATCTGTATTCTCTTTCAAATTACGATAACACACAATGTTGCCATAAGGTTTGGTCTCATCTTCAACTCGATTCGTACGAGAATAAGCTTGAATTAATGTATGGTATTGTAAATTTCTATCAACATATAACGTATTTAACTTTTTACTATCGAAGCCTGTTAAGAACATATCGACAACAATTAAAATATCTAATCGTTCACCTGGCATGCCTCGTTTCACTCGCTGAGAAACATCATTAAAGAATCCATCAAAAGTATCTGTAGAATAATTTTTATCAAACATTTTATTATAATCTTTAATTACTGTTTCTAACTCTTCACGTGAATGCTTAGGATTTTCATTTTGTTGATACACTTCTCTATTTTTATGCATATCTTCATTAGGATTATAAGTGAAAATTGTAGAAACATTGAGGTTGTGTAAACCTGCTTCTTTCATCTCTTTGAAGATTTTATAATATCTAATCGCCATCGGTATGCTATGAACAGTAAAAATGGAAGTATACATCTGATTACGCGTCTTCTTGTGATGGTTTGCGACAAGATGTTTAGCTACTTTCTTAAGACGGTCGTCAGCCATCCAAATCTCATTCTCATCTATCTTAGAAACATATTCTTCATCAATATTGTCCTTCAATGTATCAAATGTATTGAGGTATTCAACAGAGAATCCTAGTACATTGCCATCACGAATCGCATCTTTAATAAGGTAAGTATGGAGGCATTTCCCGAATATATCCGCCGTCGCACGTCCGTCTTGACTCGCATTCTCTTCAAAACGTGGTGTACCTGTGAATCCAAAGTATTGCGCGTTCTTAAAATGTTGTTTGATCACACGATGCATATCACCAAACTGTGTACGATGACACTCATCGATAATGAATACTACTTTATCTTCTTTATAACGTTCAATCGCTTTGTGTCCTGTTTTAATTGCATTTGCCATCTTTTGTATCGTCGTTACGATAAGGTTCTGAGTAGGGTCGTCTAACTGTTGAAGTAATTTACGTGTATTGTCTGTAAGGTCGACAGAGTTATTTTCAAATTTATTAAATTCAGCAAGCGTTTGACTATCTAAATCCTTACGGTCGACTAAGAAGATGACTTTATTGATATTAGGTTCCCTAGAGAGAATCTGACTCGTCTTGAACGAAGTTAACGTTTTACCGCTTACTGTCGTATGCCAAATATAGCCATTATTATTCGTCTCTGTCGCACGTTTAATTAGTGCCTCAACTGCGTAAACTTGATAAGGTCTAAGCGCCATAAGCACTTTATCCGTTTCATTAATAATCATGTAGCGACTAATCATTTTAGCAAGTTTGCATGGGCTAAGAAAATCTTCAACAAAATCTTTCAGGTTATTGATACGTTGATTATTTTTATCGCTCCAATAAAACATCGCACTCTTAAAAATTCTTTGGTCGCTATTTGCGTAGTAACGTGTTTCCATCTTATTACTAATAACGAAGAGTTGAATGAATCTAAACAGACCTGTGTAATTAAATTTACGATATCGTTCAATTTGATTAAATGCTTGAGCAATAGCGATACCACTTCTTTTTAACTCAATTTGAACAAGAGGCAAACCATTGATAAGAATCGTCACATCATAACGACTTTTATATGTATCTTCAACAGAAACTTGGTTCGTTACTTGGAATTTATTCTTACACCACTTTAACGTGTCCATAAAACTCAGATATACTTTCGTCTCATCATCACGTTCAAGAACATACTTATCCCTTAATATCATGGCACTGTCAAATATACTTTTATCGCTAATATCTATCATAATTCTACGAAATTCCGCATCTGATAATGGCTTCCCTTCAAGTTTATCAGCATTACGTTCGTTTAGAATTGAGCGGAAATTATCGACTAGCTGTGCGTGATCACGTACTTGAACTCTCTCGTATCCTTGACTCACTAATTGTTTAATTACATCTTCTTCTAGAGCTTGTTCGCTTTGATACCCCATACTATCACCCAATATAAATAATTTAATTAAAATATATCATATTTACTTGGGTCAATATATAGTGAAAAACAAAAATTGCACACATAACAATTATTAATGAAAAAACTGTTATGAGTGCAAGAAATCTTTTAATAGATCATTTTAAATTAGAATATCTTTTATTCAGCACGTTGTTTGGTTCGTAAGATTTTTAATAAGAAAGGGAGTAGTGCTATAAATAAAGATGCAGCTGCAAATAACCACGCTTCACTAGCCCCTGCTATTAGTTTATTAGAACTTGAGAAGTTATTAATAAATAATGAAGTTATAGCTGTATAAATAGCAATACCTATATTTTGAACCATTCTTTGAGCTGCTCCTACTGTACCTTGCATATCTTGAGAAACGGAGCCCATAATTGCTGAAGTATTAGAAGGAAGAAAGAATCCACCTCCTAAACCATATAGTAGTAATAATAGACTTAATGCTATTGGACTTAAAATAAATTGGAAGCCTCCTAAACTTGTATAAGCAATAGTCATTATAATTAATCCAATCACCATTAATATGGTACTTCCTAAACGAGATATCAACTTTCCGGCAAGTTTTGAAACAATGACTAAGCCTAAAGGAGATGCTAAATTAACTAAGCCCACTTGCCATGAACCGAGATGGTTAGCTTTCTCTAATATGTACGGTGGAACGATAAATCCTAGAGAGGTCGTACCGCCAAAAACAAATATCGCAAAAATAGGAGAAGAAAAAGATATATTTTTAAACATGCGTAAATCTATGATTGGATGACTATTTTTTAATTCCCATACTACAAACAAACTAAATAGTATGATAAAAGTTATTAAATTCCCATAAACGAGTAAACTTTTAATAGAATTATGAGACCATGCAGTTAGACTGATTAATAAACAAAATATAGATAGAAATAACAATATATTTCCTCGCAAATCTAGGTGAATAGATGTACTTCTATTTTCTTTAATATTTCTCTTCAATATTAAACAACCAACTAACCCTACTACGATAAAGGGAATATTCATCCAAAATATCCATCTCCAACTTCCTAAAGAGAGTAAACTCCCTCCTACACTAGGTCCTAAAACTGGTCCTATTCCTAAAAGTATACTTAGCGTTCCTAGGGCCGATCCTTGTCTATCTTCAGGAATACTAGTTGTAATAATAGCAGTGGCAGTGCCTTGCAACATTGCTGCTCCTATACCTTGTAAACCTCGAAATGTGATCAATTGGATAACATTACTTGAAAAACCACATAAAATTGAAGCTATTAAAAACACAATAAGCCCAATACTATAGATATTTATTCGACTATATTTGTCACTCAATCTTCCAAATATGATAATCGTTCCCGTCAATAATAAAGTATATAAAGTGACACTCCATGTTATCAATGATGTATCAACATTAAATGATTTTGATAAAGTAGGTAATGCTACGTTAATAATTCCACTATCTAAGGTAGATAAAAACATTCCTATGCCTGCGGTAAAAACAACTAAATAATCAAAATATTTAGAAGAAATGTTCAACTATAATACCTCCCTATCTAACTAATTTATTCATACCCACATAAAATTTCGCTTAACACCGAAATATTTTATGGGTATAGAATAATAATATAAATAGAGAAGGTGAATATATGTATAAAAAGTTTGCTAATAACATTCTACTTATTGGACATCAAACACGTTTGACAATGTTAATAGAATTATCTAGTGGTAAAGCACTCCCAGCTGGTGAATTGGCTAAATTAGCTAATGTGAAACCTCAAACTGCTAGTGATCATCTTTCTAAATTAATAGAGGCTAACCTAATTACTGTAGAAAAGTGGGGAAGACATCGCTATTACAAAATAACTGATGAGAAGGTTATAGATGCTATAAATGCATTAGCCATAATATCACCATCTATGGAAAGTAAGTCTTTGAAAGAAACAACTAAAAAGAGAAAGTTATCATTTATGAGGACCTGTTATGGTCATATTGCTGGAAAAATGGGTGTTAAATTTACGGAATCATTATTAGAAAAGGGTTATATGGAAGATTGTGAAGAATATTATAAATTAACTGAAAGTGGAAAAGCTTGGTTGAAATGTCTAGGATTAGAAACAGATAATAAACTATATTCTAAACCTATTATTAAACATATAGATTGGACTGAAAGAAAACACCATATAGCCGGACCTATTGCTTTAGAGATTACAAAAAAATTATTTGAATTGTCTTGGATCCAAAAATGTGAAATAAATCGATGTCTTAGGATAACTAAAAAGGGAGAAAAATCTTTTAAAACTCATTTAGATATGAATACGAATTGATAAGTAAAATGAAAGCTTTTGACAAAGCAAGAAGTTATATGATTACTTATATTTCAATTTTTCCTTGAGACCTAGTATTAGCAATTACTTATTTTTGGGAGGTTCATTATGAAGTCTAAAGTTATTAAGTACACTGCTGAATTCGATGAACAACGTTATTGGGAAAGAGTTAAACGAAATTTAGGTTGGCTAGGAAATACACTAAAGAACGTCAGAAAAAAATCAGCAATGTTGTAATTGGTATAGCAGGTTGTGGAGGTATAGGAGGTGCTGTAGCTGAGAGACTAGTGAGATTAGGCGTACGGCATATAAAAATTGCCGATCCTGATTATTTCGACCTTTCTAATATTAATAGACAGTATGGCGCTTCCCTCAGCACCATCGGTAAAAATAAAGCTGAAGTTGTTGGAGAATCTATATTTAATATTTCTAGAGATGTTAATGTTGATATTTTCCCTGAAGGCATCAACGATAATACTGCTGATGAATTTGTAGAAGGTTGTGATTATGTTTTAGATAAAATAGAATTGTTTGAGTTGGAAGCTCGTTATGCATTACATGACGCTTTTAAAACCCATAGCCGTTGTAAATTCATGTTAACAGTCCCCGTGTTTGGTCATAGAGCCTTCTTTTTTAAATGGACCAAAGATTCTATGTCTGCAAAAGACTCTTTCAATATCAAACCCGGCTCAAAGTTAGATGAACATAATACAAGAAAAATTGTTTATTCCCTATTTCCTGAGTATCCCCAATTTCCATCCAAAGAAAAATTAGATGAATGGTTGATTCATAATAAAGAATGTCCCATTTTTGCTGGTTGACCCCTCTAGCACAAGGTCTTCTAGTAGAAAGACTGAGTTTTGAAATAGTAGATTTAAAAAATATCCCTGAATATAAAGAACTACCTACAACACCTAGTTATTCTATGTTTGATTCAGCCTCTTGGAAAACTAAAGTTATAGAAAGAGAGGCGAATAAAATTGATTGGTAATTTATTATCAATGAATGATATAAACTTAAATTTTATTAATAACTTATTTGAACAAGCTAATCGCTATGAAAGAGCCTTGAAAAATAACAAAATTATCAAAGATTTGAATGGAAAAGTTTTAGCAACCTTATTTTATCAACCTAGTACGAGAACTAGAATGAGTTTTGCTAGTGCTATGTTTAGGTTAGGTGGTCAAGTTATAGATATGGGAGGTCCAAAGGTAGCACGTACCGATGATTACTTTGATGAAAGTATGGCAGATACTATTAAATATATCTCTCAATATTCAAATGCAATGGTTATGCGTCATTATGAAAACTTCGCAGTCGAAAAAGCGTCCAATATTACTAACATACCTATGATTAATGCGGGTGATGGTACAAACGAACATCCGACACAAGCCTTACTAGATTTATATACAATGACTAAGGAATTAGGTGGTTTAGATAATAAGATTATAGGTATAGGTGGAGATATTAATTGTAGAGTAATTCGTTCTATAGTTATGGGATTAGAAAAATTTGATATTAAAAAAATTATCTTCCTTTTACCGAATGGCGAAGAATTGAATAGTGATATATTACACTTATTAAGGAACACTAATTATTCTATAGTTCATAATGTAGAAAGAATATTAGAACAAGCCGATATATTGGATATAATCCCTTTTGAATTGCCTGATTTTAATTCTGCTTATTCTGAAAAAGTGGATAATAAACCTCAGTTACCAAATAATCTAATTGTATCTAAAGATAAATTTAATAATAAAAATACTATCCCCGTTTTAAGTCCTGGTCCAAGAGAGGACGAACTTTCCTCAGATACAGATGGTATGAGCAATGTGATATTTACTAAACAAGCATATAATGGCATGCTAATAAGAATGTCTCTATTGTATTACTTTATGAAATACGACAACTAAAGTGCATTTCAAATATTTAAATAAAAGTAAAGAAAACTTGAAAACGTTTCCTTACAAAAGTAATAATTTAATAATATTTCTTAAGAAGTTTGCCCTTTAGAATTAAAAATTCAATTAATTAATAAAAATAGCATGTATACAATTATACATCACTCCCCTAACTATCACCGTGGTTTGGGGAGTTTAATATAATTTATATAAATGTTTTAATTCACCCTGCCACTTGCCTATCTCCTCGCTAACAAGTAAACTTTGATTGTGGAGTAAGCGTTTTCCTAAACAAACTTTGTGGGAGAAGTGAGATGGACTATGATATACAGACAGATTAAACTCATTCAACTCTTAATCAATAACGCTCAAACGTACGTTAGCGGGAATAAAGTTTCGGCTTATTTAAATGTGTCTAATCGCACAGTTAGGAATGATATTAAAGTTATTAATTCTACATTTATTGATAATCTTATAGTGAGTGTTAAATCTAGAGGTTATCAATTAAATTTAGATACATATTCTATTAGTTATATTAAGGGACAATTAAATGACAGTATTCTTAAAGAGAGAAAGTTATTAATTACGATTGCTTATAAATTATTGATGGATCATCATACATATACTTTGAGTGATCTTGCATCACAGTTTCATCTATCAAAGTCAGATGTACTCGATTGTGTCACACGTATCCAAACTTGGTGTGAAAAATTTGATGTCACCATCACTTTGAAAAGGAAACAAGGCATCATTATCGATGCTAGTGGTTCGGATTTAAGTAATGCGGTTCTTCATCTGAATCAACTCTCTTCGAATGAAATTAAGGTAGAAGATTTGATTCTCCAAGAATTACCACAGGGACATATTCAGCGTATTCATCATATTATTAAGAAACATATTCAAGCTTCCGAGCTTCAAACGTCAGATAATCAAGTGCGACAATTACTTGTGCATTTAATCTTAATTATCAAGCGTACTAACTCTGAGGAGTTAGATTGGGAGTCGAATCCAACTTCACTAGCCATAGCACGACAGTGTATTAAAGATATTAATCAACAACTAGGTTATCAGCTGACTGATGAAACGAGTCAATTGTTTTCATTCTTCATTAGTTATCATTTCAATCAATTTGATTTAAGCTTCCAACAACTCTTTATTCAAAGTTATATTCAACGGTTAATACAATTGATGGAAACGAATGTAGATATTCTTTTTTCTAAAGATTCAATTCTAAAAGAAAATATTTATATGCACTTTAGTCGTACCTACTTACGATTGATGCGCAATGTTTACCTCAACAATCCGCTGACATCTGAAATCAAACAACTCTATCCTTTTATCTTTAACACGCTTTACGATGTGATTCATCAGTTATCTAAAGACACTGACATACAACTTAGCGAAGATGAAATTGCCTTTTTGACGATCCATTTTCAATCATCAATTGAACGACAAATGCACTCGACCATTAACGTTGTCATTGTGTGCTATTACGGCTTAGGGGTTTCAACTTTATTAGCTGAAAGAATTAAGAAATTAAGTCCTTCAATATCAATTGTTGATACATTGAAACTTGAAGATGTTGAAACTTATGACTTTGCGCAAGTGGATATGCTCATCACGACGCATGATATCAACTTAAGTCACAAACGTTCATCACACCTTCCGAAAGTGATTCAGGTGTCGCCATTATTTTCGAAAGATGATGAACGCCAAGTTGAACATGTAATTAAAACGTTTAAAAATCCAACGTTACAAAGAGATGCCCTGTCACCAATAGAATTTGTGGTTGAGTCCGACATCGAACAAGATGAACCTTCCATTGCACTCTCAATCTTTAAGAGAACTCAAGAGATTCTAGAACAGCATCAAGCGACTTTAGACGGTTACATTGAATCTGCGATGGAACGCGAACGTCAGTCTTCAACTTTCATAGGCAATGGTATGGCGATTCCTCACGGTAATCCTGAGAAGGTGCTGAAATCTCATGTGATTGTCTATAAATTCAAACACCCCATTCCATGGAAACAACATGATGTGAAGTTAGTGTTCTTCCTAGCGATTGCGAAGAAAGATGCACAAATGATGAAAAATATGATTCAGTCACTGGCTCAACTTGATGAACATACGGTTGATCAGTGGTGTCTGATGGATAACCAAGTCATGAAAAATAAGTTAATCGCTCAAATTCGAGAATAATTGCCACTAATAACGGCAATTATTCTTTTTTATACAGTATTGAATACGCTTACACTTTAAATAAAGGAGAGTGAAAGCGATGAAAATACTTGCTATAACATCATGTCCGAACGGTATCGCTCATACATATATGGCTCAAGAAAAATTAGAACAAGCTGCTAAGGAAATGGGCGTAGATATCAAAGTTGAAACGCAAGGCGGTGTAGGTGCTGAAAACATTTTAACTGCCAAGGAAATTAAAGAAGCAGATGGCATCATTATTGCCGCTGATAGACAAGTTGATCTTTCACGTTTTAATGGTAAACGCCTCATTAATGAGAACGTGCGTGAAGGTATCCATCATCCAAAACTATTAATTCAACGTATCATTGATCAAGACGCCCGTATCTATCATGGAAATGATTCAGAAACTCACAGCCACAATTCTGAAGAAGATAATGAACATAAAAGTGGCATGCAAATGGTCTATCAACACTTAATGAATGGTGTCTCTTTCATGGTGCCATTCATCGTTGTAGGCGGATTGCTGATGGCCATTGCTTTAACTATAGGTGGCGAAGCGACTTCTAAAGGCCTCGTCATTCCAGAGCATTCATTCTGGAAATCAATTGAAAATATTGGAAGCTTATCTTTTAAATTTATGGTTCCAATACTAGCCGGTTATATTGCCGTAAGTATTGCTGATAAACCCGGACTTGTTCCAGGTATGATTGGTGGAGCTATCGCTGCTGACGGAAGTCTCTATGGCAGTACTGCAGGTGCTGGTTTCTTAGGTGGTATTGTTGCCGGTTTCTTAGCTGGTTATATCGCTAAATGGATTAAACAAATTAAAGTTCCTAAAGCGATGGCACCGATTATGCCAATTATTATCATACCTATTATTTCTTCACTGATAGTGGGACTGATATTTATCTTTGTCATTGGCGCTCCGATTTCAAGTATCTTTGCTGCATTGACGACATGGTTAAAAGGTATGCAAGGCGCTAACATTATTATTCTAGCGTTGATTATCGGCGCTATGATTGCCTTCGATATGGGTGGTCCGATTAACAAAGTTGCCTTTCTCTTCGGTTCTGCATTAATTGCTGAAGGTAACTATGCAGTGATGGGAATGGTTGCTGTAGCAGTATGTACGCCTCCAATCGGTTTAGGCTTAGCAACATTTATTCAAAAACGTAAGTTTAACAAAGCTGAACAAGAAATGGGTAAAGCCTCATTTACAATGGGTCTCTTCGGTATCACTGAAGGTGCGATACCTTTCGCTGCACAAGACCCACTTAGAACGATTCCAGCTAATATGATTGGTGCTATGGTAGCATCTGTCATCGCCGCGCTGGGAGGTGTTGGAGATAGAGTAGCTCATGGTGGCCCAGTTGTAGCAGTACTTGGCGGTATTGATAAGGTCCTTTGGTTCTTTATCGCTGTCATTATCGGTAGTTTAGTCACAATGATGACGGTTTTAATTTTCAAGAGACATACACCTGCGAAGGAAGTGAATGCACACGAGACTGACCCTACCCTTGAAAATGATTCTACATCAGCAAATGACACAACAACACAAAGTAATGTAGCAACGACTGCTCCACAAAGTGAGCCTACAAATGAAAGTAAAGAACATGAAGTATTTGCCGAGAATATTATTGAAATATCAAATACTGAACTTACGCGTGACAATGCGATTGATACGCTCATTTCTAAATTAAATGAACATCACTATATCTCTGATGTTGAAGAAGTTAAAGAAGCTATTCTTAAGCGAGAAGCAGAGTCAACTACTGCCATTGGTATGAATGTGGCGATTCCTCATGCGAAATCAAGTGCAGTCAATCAACCTGCTGTAGCTGTTATGCAAAATAGAAAGGGCATTCAGTGGGAAAGTCTTGATGGTTCATTACCGCAATTGGTCTTCCTTATCGCTGTGCCTAATGACAGTAATGATACGCACTTAAGATTGTTACAACGCTTATCAAAAGCTTTAATGCATAATGATACAAGAGACAACCTCGTGCATGCTCAAGATAAAAATGAAATCTACAACATTTTAAAAGAGATATAAAGGAGTGTAAGATATGGTATTGTTTCTTAAGCCTGTATTTCAAGAGCGCATTTGGGGTGGCAATGCTTTAACTCAGTTTGGTTACGATATTCCAAGTGATCAAACTGGCGAATGTTGGGCTATTTCAGCACATCAGAACGGACCTAATGTCATTGAAAATGGCAAACATCAAGGTAAGACGTTAGATGAGGTATGGGAAGAAGATCGTGCGTTGTTCGATAACGATTCTAGAACGCACTTCCCGCTTCTAACTAAAATTCTAGACGCTCATGATCAACTTTCAGTACAGGTTCATCCTAATGATGACTATGCACTTAAACATGAAGGTGAATATGGTAAGACAGAGTGTTGGTATATTCTTGATGCAGAACCTGGCTCAGAAATAATCTATGGTGTAGAAGCACAAACAAAAGAAGAATTAGAACAACTCATTGATAATAAAGACTTCGACCATTTATTTACTCATGTTCCAGTTCAACCTGGCGACTTCTATTATGTTCCTGCTGGTACAGTACATGCGATAGGTTCAGGCATCCTCATCTTAGAGACACAGCAATCTTCTGATACCACATATCGTATTTATGATTACGATAGAAAAGATAAAAATGGCAACACACGTGAATTACATTTAGAACAAAGTAAAGAGGTTATCGATATTTCTAATCGACAGCCGAATACTTCTCCACATACTAAAGCGATTGATGGTAACACTTATACGCTGTATGTGTCGAATACGTTCTTCACAGTAGAGAAATGGGATATTTCTGAACATCTAACTTTAACGAAACCTCATCCGTATTGCTTAGTTTCAGTTATTGAGGGTGATGGTCAATTAACAGTTGATGACGAAACATTCACTGTTCAAAAAGGTACGCATTTTATTTTAACTACAGAAGATAAAGCAATTCAGTTTAATGGAAACATGGAGCTAATTATTAGCCATCCTTAAATAAGCATTGCTTATAACTAAAATAATCCCTCGAATTGAACCTTACAATTCGAGGGATTTTAGTATATTATTCAGTTACTTTACTTTCTGCTGCACGTTTAGCAATTTTACGCATAATTGGATCCATCACAGGTTTCATACATATACCAAATATAATAAATCCGAGGCCGAACAATGTGAGTACGACAACTTTAGTAATTAATATTTCAGGTACAATACCACCTACAGTTTCACGTAAGGCGCCAATGGCATAAGTGAAAGGCAGATATGGTGAAATGGTTTGGAAGAACTGTGGTGTCGTTTGAATTGGGAATGTTCCTCCACCCCCTGCGATTTGTAATACGAGCAAGATAATCGCTACAGCTTTACCTGGATTACCTAACATGGATACGCATGTATAGATGATTGAGTTAAATACGAGTGAACTGAATACAGCGATGGTTACGAATAAGACTGGTGATTCCACCGCCGCTTTAAGTATCACTAAGTCACCTATCGACACGATAAGTGCTTGAATGATACCTAAGAGGAAGAAGAAACCAGCTTTTCCCATATAGATTTGTCGTGCTGTTAATATAGGTCGTAAATGTTCATGTTTGTTATCAACTGAAAGTAAACTTACCATTAATAAGCCGCCTACCCATATTGATAACGCTGTATAGAATGGTGTCATTCCTGAACCATAATCTTTCACTGGGAAGACATCCGTAGTCTTTTTATTAATAGGATTTGCTATTGTGTCTGCTTGCTTTTTCAAATCGTTCTTTAATGTGTCTATAAGTTTGTCGATAGCATCATCTTTGTCTAGTTTCTTGAAGACTTTATCTGCTTTTTTAAGATCCTTCTCAACGTCAGGCAATTTATTCTGTGCGAAGTCAGCTAGTGAAGCTAAACCTTCTTTCGCACGTGGTTGATTCTCATTTAATAAATTAACAGCGTTGTCATATCGATTAAATAATGCCGGTAAGTTTTGGTTTACTGATTGAGTGACATTAGCTAACTCTTGTTCCAATTGTGGTAAGTCATTGCGCACGAAACTAGCGGCTTGTGCAACGTCTTTCTTCATAGTTGGGAAGTAAGCTTGAGCAGTTTTCATGGCATTAATGTATGTTTGTTCAATACCAGGTAAAGTGCTTTGTATAGTATCAATACGTTCTTTACCATCACTTAAAATATCTTGACCTGCATTAATCACTTGGTTGATTGAGTTCAATTTCGATTGAATTGTAGATAAAGTATTCTGACCTTTATTTAATTGATCTGTAATTTCGTTTGAAACAGCTAATAAATTGTTGTTTAGTTCATTTTTAATATATGAACGGAAGTTATCAAGATTATCACTCAGTTTTGGCAGTCCACGAAGTACTTTTACTGCTTCAGATTGGCCTGAACTACCATTTGATAAAGCATCAATTAATTGATTAGTTGTACGTAAACTATCATTAATTTGGTTATTCGCCTTTTTAATATGTTTAATTTCTGATGATAAATCTACATCTTCACTTTTCTCTAATTCTGAGAGAATATCGATCATTTGTTGATTATATTTAGTAGCATTTTCCAATCGAGATTTAATATTCTCAAGTGGTTCTTTAAATTGTGTAGGTTTATCTGATGCGATAATACCATATGCCATGTTCTTCAACGCTTTAATATCTTGTTGAGTGGCTTGAGCTTGTTTGTCTGTCTGATTTGATAATGATAATAACGATTCTGTTAAGGCGGTGTTCATTGATTTAACGTCGTTTTGTGTTAAATCTGAATCATTGTTAGATGAATCACCTATCGTACTCATTTGGCTGGTCTTTATATTAGAGTAACTATGCCCTTGATCTTTATGGATTTGGGTAGCACTTTGTTGCTGTGTCGTTGTCTGATTGTTTAAATCTTTATTCACAGCACCATTCACTTCTTGTGCTCTACCGGCAGCTTCTTGATAGTCTTTCACACGCTGCTTCGCTTGAGTTAAATATCCTTGTGCGTCGTTTAATTGACTACTTGCTACATCAATGCCTTCACTAGCAATGTCTACGCCTTTATTAATCTTAGGAAATTGTGCTGGCACATCATTGGAAGCTACATTGAGTAGTCGTTCAATATTCGGCATATAATCATTAAGTGCTAGGATGAGTTTCGCCTTCTCATTTAAAGCGGGAACAGCCGAATTGACTGCATTGAGTTTATCTTGAGCATCAGTAATATTAGCCTTATATTTACCTAAATCTCTAAATTTATTCGCATATTGATCTAACTCGTCTTGATGATTGTTAAGATAAATAACTTTGTCAGCGAAGTCGTTAATCTTAGGTAATGCATCATTCGCTTGATATACCGCATTTTTAATCTTAGTGATTGTCGGCACATTGTCTTCTAATGTTAGACCGACTTTATTTGCTTCAGTTAACAATGCTTTCGTAACTGTTTTATTAAATTGCTCATTGGCTTTCTCTACAACGAGCGATGAACCTGTATCTGTCAGTTTCGCCGCTACGGCATTAATTTTTTGGTTCACTTTGAAATTAACGTCTGCTTTTTGCGGATGCTTTCTTAAGGTGCCAGCAACTTGATGTGTAAACTTACTTGGTATGTATATACCGGCATAGTACTTACCCATCTTAATTTCATGGTCAGCTTTTTCTCGGCTAACAAATTGCCAATCGAAACTGTCATTGTTCTTTAACGATTTGACCATTGTATCGCCGACGTTAATTTTTTTACCTCGAACTTTGTCACCACTGTCTTCATTTACTACTGCTACTTTAATATGGCCTGTATTACCATACGGATCCCACATCGCCCATAAATTGAACCATGCATAGAACGAAGGTAGAATAGCTAGACCTGCTAAGATCACCCAAACGCCCGGCGTTTTCGCTACCCTCTTCAAATCCGTGATAAAGAGTTTTAGTGCGTTCTTCATATTCACACTCCTATTGAGAAGGTCTTTAATATTTATTCTTTATAATAACTCTATTTTTATTCTTGAAAATGACTCCCCCCATCATTACTTGATCATTGAGGAGATACTTCTATTATTTTATAACATTTCTAGGAAAGTAATTTATTTTTACAAGTAAGATTTGTATAATAAATGTATTAAGGTGCATTACGTTTCGTTGATAGATATCAACAATATAAGTCATAAGTTAAATTATACCATATTCTCAATTATTATCACACCAAAATTAAACTTTTCGAGGGAGAAAAAATATGATGTCGAAAAACAAATTGTTAATTTATTTACTATCAACTACGTTGGTATTTCCAACATTCACTACCCCTACAGCCGTTGCGAAAGATAATACAGATGACATAAATCAACAAACAAAGGTAACTCATAAAAGTTCACAGTCGAAAGAAGATAAACAAGAGCAAACTGATAGCAATCAACGTGCGCACCAAGCTGAAAAAGCTTCTTCTGAGAAATATCCTTCTAAAGAGAACGGTAAAACATCTAAAACGCATAATAAAGATAATGATGTTAAAGCGGATAAAAACAAAACATCTAATCACTCAGATCAAAATTCTAACCACTCACATCAAACTACAACAGCAGTTACTGATCAAAATAAGCAAAAAAATACAAATTTAGTTGACCAATTTTACCATAACGTTGCTCAAAGTCAGTCTCATATGAACGACCTGTTAAAACCTGATAAATATGATGATAGCTTTAGTTTAACTACATTAATTCAAAATCTTTTTAACTTTGATTCTAATATTTCAAATTATGAACAGTCAGACGATCATACAAGTCAATCACCTTCCACTTCAAATAGAGATGATTCTACTGATAGTGATAACAATGATTCTAAAGAGGTAACATCGAATAAAAATACTAATTCAGACATTCCTTCTGAAGGAAGTCATTCCTCTCATTCTGAAGATCAATCACATCAAAGTAGTACATCATCTTCTAAAGCAGAAACAGATGATTCAAAGGTGAGTGACGCATTATCTCAATGGGAACATGACGATGATAAAAATACTTCCCAGTCACAAGGTCAATCGTCTCAACAAGATGAATCTAAACAGTCATCAAATCAAACGCATCAATCATCTTCTAATCAAACAACATCACATTCATCGAGTAACAACAATCATTCAAGCATATCTGATTCAGCTCTAGATACCATTCTTGATGAATATAGTGAAGATGCTAAGAAAACCCAATCTAATTATGAGCAGAAATCTAAACATCAGAAGAACACATCGCAGTCTTCTCAAAATAATAATCCGCAACTACCTACAGAGGATGAATTGAAACATAAATCTAAACCGGTTCAATCGTTTGAGAATGATATTAAAAAATCTAATACGCGTTCAACAAGTTTATTCCAACAAGTCCCACAAATTGAAGATGGCAAAGTGTCAGACGATAACTTTAATGTGGTAGACAGCCAAGATACTCGTAAATTTATTAAATCGATTGCTAAAGATGCACATAAAATTGGCCAAAAAGAAAAAATTTATACCTCTGTTATGATGGCTCAAGCTATCTTAGAATCTGACTCAGGTAAAAGTAATCTAGCTCAATCACCTAACTATAATTTATTCGGTGTTAAAGGTAGTTATAATGGGGAATCTGTGAACTTCAATACACTAGAGGCTGGTAGCGATAACCAAATGTTTAGTATAAACGCTGGATTCCGTAAATATCCTAATTTGAAATCCTCACTCCAAGATTATGCTGACTTAATTAAAAATGGTATTGAAGGCAACCCTACAATATATAAACCTACTTGGAAGAGCGAAGCATTAACATATAAAGAGGCAACGTCACACTTATCACATTCTTATGCGACAGATCCGAATTATGCTAAAAAGTTAAATAATATCATTAAACATTACAATTTAACTGCATTTGATAAAAAACGTATGCCAAATCTTAAAAAATATACTCAATCTATTGGAACAGAAACTTCAGGAAGTGATTTCAAACCATTTGTTGAAGCTAGTGGATCTTCACCATATCCACAAGGACAATGTACGTGGTATGTTTATCAACGTATGCAACAATATGACTCATCTATTTCTGGTGATTTGGGTGATGCACACAATTGGAACAATCACGCTGAAAGAGAAGGTTATACTGTAACACATTCACCTAAAAACCATACTGCTGTTGTCTTCGAAGCTGGCCAACTTGGTGCAGATACACAATATGGTCATGTTGGTTTCGTTGAAAAAGTCAACGACGATGGTTCAATTGTGATTTCAGAATCTAATGTTAAAGGTCTTGGCGTTATTTCATACAGAACCATTGATGCAGAAGATGCAAATGATTTAGATTATATTCAAGGAAAATAATAAGAGTTACTCAAGATAGCATGTCTCTTCATAGAGCTTGCTATCTTTTTTATTTTCCGGGAAATAGTTGAGTTTGATATGTATTTATTATAATCCCTCCATAAACAATGTTTACGGAGGGATTGCTCAATTTGTATTTCATCGTTATATAAGGATGTTACTTTACTATAAATGGTTTCTCCATGATTCGACTGATTCTATTTCGCATGAACGATTTAAAATTTGTTCTATTATGAAATCATGCTTATCATCTGAACGATCTCCCACAGCATCTTCTAAAACTGTAATTTGATAATCTTTATCTGCAGCTTCAAGTGCGGTACTTAACACCACTCCACTTGTCGAAATACCTGTTAAAACAAGATGATTAATTTGATTCGCATTCAAGAAGACCTCTAAACCACTACCTGTAAAGGCACTAAAACGTCGTTTAGTCATGATTGGTTCATCCTCTGCAGGTTCTAATTCCTCAAGAATTTGTGCAAACGCATCATCCTCTGTCATGGATATACCACGTTGTTTAAAACTTGAGAACACACGATTATGAGGTGAAACGTCTGCAAAGTTTTTCTCTAATGCAACACGCATAAAGACTACCGGAATTTGGTGTGCGCGTGCTGCTTCTATTGCGCGTTGATTTGCTTTAATTAAACTATTAATTTGTGGCACATTATCTGCGATACCTTTTTGCATATCCATCACTAATAGTGCTGTTTGATTTGTCATAGTCATACTCCTTCAACTCTTTTTCATGAACAGTTTCTACATTATAACGATATGAGATACTCATTCTCCAATTATTTATATTTATTTCCATTGAAAAGTCACCCAAACATTTTAACAATTTTAAGACGTCCGGGTGACTAAATTTATTAATTATGATGCATGATGTTTCTTACGGCGACTTACCCAAATCAACGTGCTTCCAATCACTAAAGCAATGATTGCAAATGGTAAAACACTCAATTTAAGAACTTTACCTGCAGCTGGTAAAGAGATATTGCCGTCGTCATTTAATATTCCACTCAATAAGCCATCACCTGAACCTAACGATAAATTGTTCTCTGGGGATGGTGTATCCATATTACCAATACCATCTAGTATAGAATCTTTAGAGTTTAAACCATCTAATATACCTGATCCATTTGTTAAACCTGCGAGTTGATTTAATATATCAGCGAATTGACTACTGTTGTGATGATTACCATGGATTCTATCAAGTAATGATGGGCGATCTTTTATTGGTGATAAAATATAATTTAAATCACCTTTAGCTCGTTTAACACGATTTTGAAGTTGCAATAAGTCATTTGCTTTACCGTTTAAAGCGGATTGTATCAGTTGTAACGCATCTGTTTTATCATTTTGGATACGTGTAATGACACTTGCTAAAATTTTCGCTTTATTTTGATTCAATCGTGTAGCTAATATCGTTTCGATTGCTTCTTTTTTATTTTTAGCATTATTTAATACGTCATTTAAAATATCATCTGCTGTTGCGTGACCATTTTTATCAAAATAGTGTTTTAATTGCTCCACAATTTGAGATTGACTCAAGTGACCATTGGCTAATTTCTTTGCTATTTGAGAAGCTTCTTTGTTTCCTAGTCGCGTAGATAATAGTTCTTTAATCAATTTTTCTTTATTATGTGATTGATCCAACATTGATTTAAGAATATCATCACTTGAAGTTGTGGCAACGCCATCGATCTGTTTCGCGATTTGATTAGCAATGTCTTTATCAGATTGACCTTTAATTTTAATGTTTTTCAATGCACGTTGAGCTTCATTGTTACTCATGATGCTATGAAGTATATTTTCAGTGGTCTTAGCTTTATCTTTATCATTTTTAAGTTGATTTAATATCGCACTTTGTTGTCCATCAAGTTTTTGATGCGCTCGATCAATTTCACGTTTTAATTTTTGCTTATTATCGTCGGATAAATGGTTATCTTTCTTAACTTTGCTTTCTAAAGCACCTAAATCATTCAATTTACGACTTAGATAGTTCTCATTATTATCATTTTGTCGTGATTGTCTCTGTGCAAGCGCATGTGTGATTTTATCACTACCTTGTAAGTCCTTAGTGATTTTTCCAATCGTATCCTCAGCATCATCCCTATTTTGATTAGCTTCTGATTTTAGTGTTGCTATATCATGTTCTATTTGATTTTGACGCTCTTTGTTATCAGATTGATTTGAAGCCTTTTTATCACTTTGACTCGTACTAGAACTTTCATTTGAGCGGAGAGAATCCACATCATCTTTGATAGAGTCTAATTTCTTGAAAATGGTCGTATCATTAGCCTGTGCTTTAGTATCATTGTCTTTAGCTTCTGTATTCTGTGTATCTTCTTTATGAATAGCGTCTATATTGGGATGGTCTTCATTTACACCATTGTTTGGTTGATAGTTATCAACATTATTAGAAATGGCATCCAAATCTTCTAAAAATTGATCTAACTCCTTAGACGCTTTTGAATCGTTGTTACTATCATTAGAGACCGTTGAGTTTACTAACTTTTCATTATGTTGTTTCGCATCTTTAATAATAGCGTCTATTTTAGAGTCATCTTTGGCACGATCTATACGAGTTTGATAATCTTTGATATCTTCTTTTGATAAGTCTTTTAAGTGATTTAGTTTATCTTTAGCTTCTTTAATGTGTTTACTTAAAGAATGATTTTGATCTTGCACTTGCGTCATCGTACGAGATGTCTCTGTAGAATCTGCGTGTGTATTGTGCGTAAATCCATAACCAATGATTGTCCCGCTGACAAGTAGTGCTGTACATGAGATTTTTAAATATCCGCTAAGTTGGTTTACACGTGTTCTCTTCATATATTTACTCTCCTTCTATAGATTTCCCAATTACTCAATTCAATATCATTATATACCATTTTACATAAAGATACACTTATCATTTTTATTACACTCTTTTAGATTTCTGTAGATTATTTAAAAATAATATTAAATATAAAATCACATTTCTTGTAATTTTGACTTAAATGGTATTATACTTCGTTATAACCTTGATTAGTTAAACAAAATATCTAATCAAGCGTAATCAAATAAGGTAAGGAGTTTTCAAAATGGCAAAACCTTTATATACTACGACAATAATTTCAAATGGTGGCCGTGATGGTCGCGTATTTAGCCCTGATAATACATTCGTTCAAAATCTAGCAACACCTAAAGAAATGGGTGGTCAAGGTGGTAATGACACGAACCCTGAACAATTATTTGCTGCTGGATATAGTGCATGCTTTAACAGTGCTTTATCATTAATTTTATCCCAAAACAAAGTAAACGATGCTAACCCAGAAGTAGAAATCACTATTGAATTAATTAAAGATGAAACTGACAATGGCTTTAAACTTGCGGCAGATATCAAAGTAACACTTGAAAATATCTCTCAAGAAGACGCTGAAAAATATGTAGAACAAGCTCATCAATTCTGTCCTTACTCTAAAGCAACACGAGGTAACATCGACGTGCAATTAGAAGTAACAGCACAATAAAAAAGACGATAAAGCCACACCATTTAAAAATCCCCTTACTATTATCAGTAGTAAGGGGATTTGGTGTTTAACCTATGCTAGATATTTTCTGATGTATTATGACGCTTAACATTTCATTTTGTAGTAACGTTTGTTTATCCTACTTTAATTTAACGCGACGCTCTTGAATTTTAGCATCATTATCAGAAACCTTCACAGAATACTGTTTCTGCGATGTTAAATCTAGTAATGTTAAGTATTGATTATGACCTGCGCCTGTATCAATATCTATGACACGATGTTCAATATGAATGTTATCTTTTTTATATCCTAATCTATAATTCGGCACATGGCCGTGAACAATAACTTTATTTTTAGGTAAGAAGTGGTTTAAATTTTCTGGAGCATGGCCTGTAACAACTGCTCTTGATTGTTTGCGCATCGACTTACTTGTATCAATTCCTGCATGCACAAAAATATATTGATCAATGACTTTATAATATGGAAGTTCATTGATAAATTGATGCCACTGAATCGCTGGTTTGTCTTTACGTTCGAGCCATCTTAATTCATGATTCCCCACTAACGCGATAGCCCCGTCGTTTACTAATTGTTTTACAAATTTTAATGTTCTTACTGAATCTGGGCCATTATTGACATAGTCCCCGATAAGTACAAGTTGGTCATCTTTTGCATCATAGTGAGCTGCTTTCAGCAATCGCGCTAAAGACTTACCATGCCCATGAATGTCCGATACTGCTAATAATCTTTTAGGCATCTGTGCATCACGCTCCTCTCACTACTACTGAACTCTTAAAGCTTTTTCTTTCTTTGATACGTTTCTAATATGAATAAAATGATTGAAGTAATACCTATAGACATTATTGCCATTGCCATGCCTTGGGCAGAATCCCCTTGCTCAAATTGACGGTAAATAAACGTTGAAGATGTATCCGTATTAGGTGGTCTCAACATTAACGAAGCAACTAATTCTCTCATAGATATGCAAAATATAAGTATCCATCCAGAAATAATGCCTGGTCTTAATAAAGGAAATGTAATTGTTCTAAACAATGTCCATCCTTTACTACCTGAAATTTGAGCTGCTTCAATAAGATTTTTACTTAAACGTTGATCAACCGTTCTTATGTTTTGAACAGCGTATGGAATATAAAGCACTGTGTAAGCAACTACTAATATTCCGATTGTATTATAAATCGGTAAGGGATTATGTTTATTATTCCAAAAAAAGGATTAACCCAATAACCACAATAATACCAGGTACTGTGTTTGGTAATAAACTTGAAAAGTCAATCACCCGACCTAAGGGATTACGTTTTCGTGTGATTAATACAACCCATAGACCAATTAAACTTGCTAACGTAGCCGAAATAGTAGCTAACATGACGCTATTAAATAAAGCTATGCCACCATTACCCGATAATACATTAACAAAGTTTTGCAAAGTAAAGTTACTTAGATGAAATCCTGACGATAACTGTTTCATAAAGGCATTCATAAAGATACTAGCATAAGGTAAAACGATAGTAACGATAATTTCACAAATAATAAATACATAACATAATATATTCCACTTATTGCGAGAATGAACTTTCACTTTATGTCCTTTTCCAGCATTAGAACTTAAGTGATTTCGCGATTGAAACCATTGTTGAAATGCCCATACTGTCATACTCACAGCTAATAATAAAGTAGATAATAACGCTGCTCTTTGAAAATCAATCGGCCATATAGAAGCACTATGATGAATTTCTGAGGTTAATACCTGAAAGCCTATTCTGTTTCCCATTGTGACTGGTGTACCAAATTCTCCGATTGTTTTGACGAAAATAAGCAATGCTCCCATACTATATCCTGGTGCAAAAAGTGGCACTATAATTTTACGAAAACGATAAAAGAATGTACCTCCGTAAATTTCAGCTACTTCTTCTTGTGATTGATGAATTGTCATGAGTGCATTTTTCAAAATAATATATAAAAATGGTGTCAAGTGGCAACTCATGATCAACACCATCCCAAAAAAGCTAAAGAAATATGGTGTCACACGTGAGAAAATGGGGCTGAGTTGTTCCAACAGCCCATTTCTCTGCATTGTTAGCATCCATCCCATTGATCCGATATAAGGTGGTGTCATAAATGGAATCATAATAACAAGATCTAACCATTGATGTTTAGAAAGTGAAGTCTTTGTCATAATATAGCTCAGTGGTAGTGCAATGATTGTGCATAATATGACGACTGAAATACCTAAAATAACTGAGTTCCATAATATTTTAAGGTGGTAAGGTTGACCTAGTTGTTGGATGTGTTCCCCAAATGTGCCATCCTCACCAGACACAAACCCTTTAAAAAGTATTAAACATAAGGGCAAAATGATGAGTAGGAACAACACAATGACTGCTAGTACTTGGTTCACACGATAGAATGAAGAATGATGTCGCATATTATCTCATCAATTCCGTGAACTTTTTCAATACTTTTTCACTCTTATCACTTAAATGATTCCAATCATATTTATACTCTTTGATATCTTTACGTTTAGCTTTACATTTTTTCTTCTCTACTGATTTGTCTGCTGGAATTAAATAATGATCATCCACTTGCTTTTGACCTTTAGAACTAGTGACATAGTCCATATATTTTTTAGCTAACTCTTTATGTTTTGATGATTTTAGAATAAATGCTGGACGTGGTGAAATAGCCGTCTCTGATTTAGGATATTTGATGTCTACCGGTTCACCTTTTGCTTTCGCTGCATATACCATGTAGTCTACACCACCATATACAACATCATTGTCACCTTTAATCACTGATTCTAATGCAGGTTTATTCGCACCAGCAAGTTTCATGCCATTTTGCTTCAATGCTTTATATTCATCCCAAGCTTTACTTCCTTCGTTATTCACTTTAATAGATAATAAATCTAATGCCGTACCAGATTCTGAAGGATCAGGAATGGCAATTTTATTTTTAAATTTAGATTGAGTTAAGTCTTTGACGTCTTTAGGTGGATTTTTAACGTTTTTAGTATTGTAAGATAAATCTAATGCACTGCCACTAAATCCATAATAGTATCCGTCTTTATCTATCCAATCTTTATATAATTTTTTATGATTTTTAACTTTATAAGGTTCAATTAACCCTTTCTTCTTATAATCTAATGCTGCAGGTAGTGATGCGAGTTGAACTACATCTGCTTTAGGATTATCTTTTTCAGCTTCTAAGCGACCAAGAATTTCTCCAGTAGTTCCTTGGAAAACTTGTACTTTTTCCCCGTTTGTTTTTCGAATTGTTTGACCATATCATTAACTAAATTATCTGGTCCTGCTGCATATAAAACGAGTTTATCTTTACTATTTCTGTCATTTGAACTCGATTTAGAACTATTACTCCCTTTGTCGCCATTCTCTGGTTTATTTTGACATGCTGCTAATAAAACTACCGTTGCAATTAAGATTACGATATATTTAGTGAACTGCTTCATGTTTAGTTTCCCCATTTTTATAAAGTAATTTTCAGGAATATCAAAGGTTAAATTGACCGTCTCATTCTCTTGAAAATAGTTACTATCGTAAAACATAATCGAGACACCATGCGATGATGCTGTATATTGATAACGTTCACCTGTGAAGCTTACTGTCTCAATGACAGCGGGTGTCGCTTTCGAATGAGTGGCTTCTTCTATATGTACGTGTTCTGGGCGAATTAATACGCCATATTTCCCCTCTTTAGTTTGGATAGAATGATTAAGTTGAAAACCTTCATTCGTGCTTAAAACTTGATTATGACTCACGCCTTCTAAAAATGTCCCCTTCCCAATAAATGTGGCAACTTCCTTGTTCTTAGGATGTTGATACAATGTTTCAGGCGTTCCATATTGAACGATACGTCCATTCGACATGACTGCAATATAATCTGACATACTCATAGCTTCATATTGATCGTGTGTGACGAATATAGCGGTCATGTCATATGTTTTAATTAATCTTTGAATCAATAACTGCATATCTTCCCTTAAACTTGCATCTAAAGCCGATAATGGTTCGTCCATCAATATCAGTTTGGATTGTGAAATAATTGCTCTGGCTAATGACACGCGTTGTTGTTGACCACCTGAAAGTTCATGAATCGCTTTATCATAGTGTTCTTCCAAGTGAACCTCTTTCAGCGCTTGCATCACACGTGTTTTTAAATCTTTCGTATCTTTATTTACCTTCAATGGATACGCAACATTTTGGAAAACAGTCATGTGTGGCCATAGTGCGAAATCTTGAAAGACCATCCCTAAGTCTCTCTCAGCCGGTGATACATATGTATGTTGGTTAGAATCATAATAAGTGCGCTCATCATGATTGATACTTCCAGAATCTGGTGTTTCTAAACCGGCAATTAATCGTAACAGCGTGGTCTTACCACATCCTGATGCCCCTAGGAGCGATACGAATTTACCACTCTCAATCGTTAAATTAATATCTTGAATCACAGTCCTTGAACCAAATGATTTTTTAATATTTTTAAGTTCTAAAACCACATCCTCACCTCTTTCAATTACTACTATAGAAAAAGATTGTTAATAATTATTAAACAGAATGTTAACGCTAACTCAAAAAATTATATGTAATATGTATAAATGTATAGAGAAAATTTATATTTGGGAGGTGACATGCTTTGAATACAAAGCAGATGATGATATTTAAGCAGTTTGTTGAATTTCAAAATGAAAATGCGGTAGCTGAATCAATGAATATTACTCAACCGACCGTTACATTTCATTTAAAAAATTTAAATAAATATTATGGTATTCCTTTATATTACAAAAAAGGAAAGCATTTTAAATTAACTGAAGCTGGGGAATTGTTATATCGAAATACAACTAAATTATTAAATTTAATGCAGGAAACAAATGATGTCATGTCAGACTTCAAAGCTTCTAAGCGAGGAACTTTAAAAATTGGTGCAAGCCATGCGCCTGTTTACCACATTTTGCCAGAAGCCTTTAAAAGTTATATGAATAATCATCCAAATATACAAATTGATTTAACAGTAGATACAGCGCCTCATATTATTGATAAATTGAGAAGTAGAGAAATTGAGTTAGCTGTCATTTCTGAAAATGCCTTTTACGAGAATGATTTAAAGGTAAAACGTTTTATGGAAAATGAATTAATGATAGCTATGGACAAAGAACATCCACTTGCTCATAAAGAAGCGTTAACTATGAAGGATTTAGAATACTATGATTTTGTTATACATAGTGGAGGATCTACCAGAGAAAGTATTGATGAGTGGCGTCGCGATAATTTAGTACAACTTCGTGCACGTATGCAATCGAATAGTTTGAGTAGTATTTTAGAAACGATTAAACATTCTCATTATTTAAGTTTAATTAGTCATAGTGCAATTCAACATCGTCAAGACATCGTAAGTAAAAAGCTACCTAATGGACCTAGACCTCGATACATATCAATAGTTTACCGTGATGATATGTATTTAACTCCAGTTATACAGAATTTTATCTTACTCATATACAATGTAAATTTCGGGGAAGCTCCAAATCAACGTACGTAGATAACGTAAAATAAAAAGCAGGAAGTGTTTGAAACACAAAGTAGAAATTAAACCTAACTTTGTCTCAACTCACTTCCCTACTTTCATGAAAGTAACATTTAATTCTTAGTAATTTTCAAATATCAGATTGGTTTTAAGTTGATCTTTCTTCTCATGAATTCCTAATTGATCTAATCTCTTAATGATAGCACTTTGAACTTTTTTCGCTTCCGCTTCATTGGTAACTTTAGAGGAGATTTCTACAACATTTTGATCTTTAATATCCCAGTTTTCGATCTTCACTTCATTACCATCAATATTACCTTTATGTCGTTCAAAATGAACCGGTCCAATTAAATGAGGTTGTTTGATTTTATCTAATGCATCACTATAAGGTTGTTCAGCATGAGTCTTTAAAATCTTTAAACTATCTTGAGCATTAGGCATAGCTAAACTTCCTGAACCTAGTTTTTCTTTTGCTTCTTTTGTCACGCTTAATGTTTCTTTACCTTCACCATATTCTACTTCGTACCCATCTCCATTATAGCCATCTGCTTTTGCTTGTTGAATGGAGCTAGACACATCATGATTAGAAATAGCATATCTCTTTTTATACTGCAGTTTATGTTTACTATCATCTTCAGATTTGCGTATACGATAAGAGACGTTGTTTTGATAATTCGTACGGTTGGCATCATCTAAATATTGAACTTGAAAGTCTTCATCTTTGTCTTCTGAACCTAAATCTTCTAAGACACTGTGCTTAATATGGCGATTGTCTCTTACTATTTTATGACTATCTGCATATACTTTAACTTCATATTGATCTGGTTGATTTGTCTCAGCTTGCGCATTATGCGTTACTCCGCTACCAAGTAAAATTGCTGTTGTAACCATTCCAACTTTAATTAATGAACTTGTCATTCGCTCCCACCTCCACTTTCAACATAAACGATGTTTATGTAGCAAACATGACATTAAAATAAATAGATAATAAATTTTTATAAAGTTTTTGAATATATACTTTTATAAAATTTATATTCTCACTACTATATTTCACAGTTTGTTAAAAATATTCTCCTATCACATTAGATATTTCAAGATTAAAAGGGAATATGAAAGTAACTTCATAAACTATTTCTTCATTATATATATCAAGAACTAGGCGACAAAACGAGATACTGTAGGAGGACGATGTATGTTAACAACTTCCATTATTTTTATGGTAATTGGTCTAATACTTATTTTAGTGAGTAGAATCGTGTCTAAAGCTGAATCATTTGATTTAAGAGAGAAAATTTATGTACCAGGTTTGTGTTTACTCTTAATAGGTACGCTTTGTTTAATTGGTCATTTTGTTAATGCTTCACTCTAAATATCTTATTGCTTAATCATTTTCTAAAAAAGTAACAACAATTCTGACTATCTGTTGCATTTTTCAACGTCTTACTCAAATTAGTGGTGTTTAGGGCGTTGGGAAATTGTTAAATTAGTATATGTAACTCACAAGCACCTTAATTTTAATGCCTCCAAATCGCGTTAAAATTATTAAGAATTCCATGCTCTGTTGCAAAATAATATACAAATAGGAGGAAATGTCTTGGCAAAACTTTTATACAAATTGGGCAAATTCATTGCTAAGAACAAATGGGTGAGTATCCTTGCATGGTTAATCGTTCTAGGCGTTATTATCACCCCGCTAATGATTAACTCACCTAAGTTTGATGATGACATCACAATGAATGGTCTAAAATCATTAGATACAAATGATAAAATCACTAAAGAATTTCATCAGGATAGTCAAAAAGCCTCGATGAAGATTGTCTTCCATTCCGATAAGAAGAATGGTATTACAGACAAAGATACTAAGAAAGATATTGAAAAAGCACTTGATAATATCAAACAAGATGATGATTACGTACAAAACGTAAGTAACCCTTATGATTCTCATCAAGTTAATGATGACAAAGATACTGCAATCGCAACAGTTAATTATGTCGTTAACCAAACAGCGTTGCAAGATTCTTCTAAGAAAATTATCGATAGAGAATTAGATGATGTAAAAGCAGATCATAGTCTTAAAATTGAGCAAACTCAAGGTGGCTCAATGAATTCTGAAGTAGGTGGTTCTTCAGAACTTGTAGGTATTGTCACTGCCTTCATCATTCTACTTATCACATTTGATTCATTAATTGCAGCTGGTATGCCAATTGTCAGTGCACTCATCGGACTAGGTTCCAGTGTTGGAATCATCGCTCTATTAACATTTATATTCGATATTCCAAACTTCACACTGACTCTAGCTGTAATGATAGGTTTAGCCGTTGGAATAGACTACTCTCTATTTATACTCTTTAGATATAAGGATGTGCGTAAACGTGGTCTAGAACCTGTCGAAGCTATTGCGACAGCAGTTGGTACTGCAGGTAGTGCCGTTATCTTCGCTGGTGTAACCGTGATGATTGCAGTTTGTGGTTTATCACTAGTTGGCATTGATTTCTTAGCTATTATGGGATTCGCATCAGCAATTAGTGTATTATTCGCTGTGCTTGCTGCGTTAACACTTTTACCAGCACTTATTAGCGTGTTCCATAAACGTATTAAGATTAAAGATAAACCTGAAAAGAATAAAGATCCTAAAAATCATCCATGGGCTAAATTTGTTGTAGGTAAACCAATCATTGCTATTATTATTAGTTTACTTATTTTAATTGCAGCTGCCCTTCCAGTGAGTGGTATACGTTTAGGTATACCTGATGATAGTCTTAAAGCTAACAATACATCAGCGCACAAAGCTTATAACTTAATTACTGATAACTTTGGTTCCGGTTATAATGGCCAAATCGTTATGTTAGTAAACACGAAAGATGGCGGAAGCAAGAAAGATATCCAACAAGATTTAAATAATATTAGAAATGATATTAAGGATATGGATAATGTAGATAAAGTGGCATCACCACAATTGAATGATAATAATCACTATGCATTGATTTCTATCATTCCTGAAGATGGTCCAAATGAACAGTCTACAAATAATTTAGTTTATGATTTACGTGATTATAATAAAACTGCTAAAGAGAAATATGACTTTAATACAGAGATTTCAGGACAAAGTGTAATTAACATTGATATGTCTGAAAAACTTAATGAAGCTATCCCAGTATTTGCTGGCGTTATTGTACTCTTAGCATTTGTGCTACTAGTATTTGTATTCCGTTCAATCCTAGTACCATTAAAAGCTGTACTCGGCTTCGTATTATCATTACTAGCAACACTTGGATTTACGACACTCGTGATGCAAGATGGCTTCTTAGGTAGCCTATTCGGTGTAGAAAATACGGGTCCTTTATTAGCATTCCTACCAGTCATCACCATTGGCTTACTCTTCGGACTTGCCATTGACTATGAACTCTTCTTAATGACACATGTACATGAAGAGTATAGTAAAACGGGTGACAACAATCATTCTATCCGTGTAGGTACCAAAGAAAGTGGTCCAGTCATCGTTGCAGCAGCACTCATTATGTTCAGTGTGTTTATCGCCTTTGTCTTCCAAGAAGATTCAGCGATTAAATCCATGGGTATTTCAATCGCATTCGGCGTTCTTTTCGATGTATTCGTTGTACGCATGACTTTAATTCCAGCACTTACTAAATTATTTGGTAAAGGTTCTTGGTATATTCCTAAATGGTTAGGCGGCATCTTACCTAAGATTGATATCGAAGGTAAAGCTTTAGAAGAAGGTCATTCAAACACGAATACTTCTACGAATAAAGCACCTCGCTATAACCGTCGTAATCGTGATGAAGACATTTATTATGATGACCGAGAATATACACGTCGTCATAATCAAGCATATGATAAACGTGATGCACATGATGAGAGACATAGACGTTATGATGACCGCGAGCGCTATTTCAATCGTGATCGCTATGGCAATAATGATAAAGAGGACTATCCTCGCTACGTTCGCCTAGATGATGACCGTCGTGGCTATGGGGAAGATCATTTTTCGGAAAATGACTCACAATATCGTAGATCACAATATAGACAAGATGAGAGAGAATCAAATGTAGATGAACCATCTCGTCAACGACGTGAGCATGTAGATTATGAATCTCTTTACACACAATAAGGTAATCATTACCGTAGTGAAGGCGAAAGAGACAGATATGAACGCAACCCTCATCGTGTGGAAAGATATGACCCTCAATCTCGATACGAGGATGGCCGATACGATGAACGTCATTATAGAGATCATGCGCAACGTTCTGATAGTGAGTCTCGTACAACTGATTTATTTAAACAATTGTCTCGCGAAACTAACGATCAAGATATGTTATTTAACGCATTAATGTTATATGCACGTGAAAATAACAAATATTTATATGATGACTATGCGCGTCGTGCACCTCGCAGACATGATAATGAAGATGAGAGAGAGTAAAATCACAAAGGAGGAAACGCCGAATGTTCAAGAAAAGTAGTTTCAAAGTTTTAGGACTACTTGCCACACTCGCCTTAGCAATTGTGCTAAGTGCGTGTGGTAATGGCGGCAGTAGATCATCGAGTGATGGAAATACGTCGCTAGGTAAGAAAGATGTTAATATCCCTTATATTGCAAGCGATAATTCTACACCACGTTCATTAGTTATTGCGGAAGTCCTTAAAAAAGCTGGTTACAATGTTACTACTACGCCAATACAAGCGAGTGGTCCATTATATGCGTCAGTATCTCAAGACTCTGACTCATTCCACGCATCAGGCATCTTCCCTTCAACTGATAAAAGCTTTTACAATAAATTCAAAAGTAATTTAACTGTTTGTGATAAGAAGAATTTAGTTGATAATGTTAAAGTTGGCTTAGCTGTCCCTAAGTATGAACAGGTTATTGATTCAATTTCAGACTTAAATAGCAAGAAATCTACTACTAGTAGTAACAGCTTTGGTAAATCTGTCGATTGGACAATACAAGGTACAGATGCTAGAAATGGTGTTATGAAACAAACTAAAAGTGAATTAGATGATGGTCAATTAGACAAATATAGTCTTAAAGAGTCATCTGACCAAGATCAATTTAAAACGATTCAAAAAGCTTATAAACAACAAAAACCTATCGTCTTTACTGCTATGGAACCAAGCTGGTTCTCTAAGGAACTTGATATTAAAATGTTGAAAGATCCTGAGAAGATTTACGGTAAAGATGATGAACATATTAACCTAGTGTTTAATAAAAATTTTAAAGATGATCATCCTGCTGCATATACGATTGCAACACGTATTTCCGATAATTGGAGCAAAGATGATGAAGAAAAATTAGCGAAAAAAATCTTCAAAGATAATAAAAACCCTGAAGATGTTGCTAAAGATTATGTAGATGATCATGATACTAAAGTCGATAAATGGCTAAAAGGTATTGATCACTAACTAAAAATCGATAGTATCATTAACCCCTTCACATTGAATGACAGTGAAGGGGCTTTTCTTTGTTCACTTATCTTAAAATGATAATCATCAGGAGTTATATTTGGTAAAAACACGCTACTTATGATAAATTAACGTATATTCTAAGTCATGAAGTATCCTTTGAGAAGAAATATAGAGGAGAAATGTGTATGCCTACATCAACGCAAAAACGTATGATTCGACATATCAATAAAACTGTTTTCGAACTGTTATATGATTATCACTTTGATGAGATTACTGTACAAAAGATATGTGAAGTAGCTGAAATTAATCGCAGTACCTTTTATCGTTATTTTCAAGATAAATATGACCTACTCTATTCATTACCTCCATATATGACGGGCGAAATCATGGGTGATCCAAATACAGAGCAGTCTATTGATACCGCTGAGTCATTTAAAGCGTTTATTTATTATATAGAACAACATAAAACTGTATTCAAACACTTGCTCGTATCTTCAAGGCAAGTCGATGTATTTAGAAGTCTGACACATGCAAGTCGCGAAATGATGTTGTATGGTTCAAAGAATAATCACAATGATCCATTAGCACTTAAAATTCGAGAAAGTAAGCACCCTAAAAATTTAGCTGACTTCTATAGTAGTGGCGTCATAGAAGTTTTAAGACGCTGGGTTGAAAATGATTACAATTATTCTGTTGATGAAATCTTTGAAACACTAAATGCAACACTAGAAAGTTCTCTAAACGGTTGTAAAAATTCATAAATGAATAAGTTTTAAAAAAGCACGTATCTCCTACTTACCTGCTCACATAAGTAAGATAGAGATACGTGCTTTTGATTTAATTTAGAATAAGAGTTGTTTTTTAACGGCTTCAGCAACTTGTGATGGAGACTGAGGGTTTTGTCCTGTAATGATTCGATCATCGACTTCAAGAGTTGATGTAAAAGGCACACGTCCGAAATGATAGCTGGCACCACGGTGTTTGATTTCATTTTGTAAATGAAATGGAATCATCGTATCTCGTTTAGCTAGTACTTCTTCAACATTTGAAAAACCAGTCACATTTTTATTTTGTATGAGAAATGTGCCTCCTGCATCTTTAACGTTTAGCAACGCAGCAACACCATGACAAACTGCTGACACAATACCACCTTGCTCATATATCGTGTTCACTGCACTTTGTATAAATTTATTTTCCGGGAAATCATACATGACACCGTGACCCCCAGTGAAATATACAGCATCATATTTATCAGGTTGAGCTTCGCTGATAGGTTGAGAATATTTCAACATATCCATGAAATGCTCATTGTTATAATATGCCTTTGTAGTATTGTCTAACATAAATGGACTAAGGCTCACTGGGTCAATAGGTGTATTACCTCCTGTGATGTTGAATAAATCAATATCTACATTCGTGTCTTTGAAAGCATCATAGAAATGAACAAGTTCACTTAGCCAAAGACCCGTGGGCGTTTCCGTATTACCGAAGTACTCTGTACTTGTATTAACAATCATTATTTTCTTCATTAGTTTCACCTCTTCTATTCATCTTCCATCTTCACAATAATTTTACCTTTAGCTCTGCCGCTCTCAGAGTATTCTAAAGCTTTTTGTGTTTCTTTAAAGTCATATACTTTATCAATAATAGGTTTAATTTTTCCAACTTCAATGAGTTCTGTGATTTCTCTTAATTGTTGACCACTTGGATGCATAAACAGGAATTCATATTGAACATCGTATTTTTTAGCTAAACGTTGATATTTATATGAAGCTGCTTTGAGTATGCCACGTTTAAAGATACTTTTATCTAATTTTCGTGCGTTACGTTCAGTTGGCAGTCCTGAAATGGACGCTATGATGCCTTGTGGCTTAAGAATTTGGAACGATTTCTCGAGGTTATCTCCTCCAAGCGTATCAAATACACCGTCGAAGTCTTTGAGTACCTCTGAGAAGTCTTGTTCTTTATAATTAATAAATTCATCTGGATTGAGTGACTCAATGAGTTCTTTACCACTATCGCTTCCCGTTGTTGCAACATAGAGTCCTTTAGCTTTCGCGTATTGGATTGCAAAACTTCCAACACCGCCAGATCCAGCTTGAATAAGTACTTTGTCCCCTGGTTGCGCTTGAATAACCTCATTGATTGCCTGATAAGCTGTTAAGCCCACTAAAGGTATACTCGCCGCTTCTTCATACGATAATCCTTTAGGCATTGGCGCGATTTCTTCTGCATTAACCGAAATATATTCAGCAAATGTACCAATTTTAGATTTTCTTGGACGACCATAAACTTTGTCCCCTACCTTAAATTGAGTGACTTTGTCTCCTACTTCATATACTTCACCAGCAAAGTCATTGCCTAAAATGAGTGGAAATTGATATGTTAATAACATTTTAAGCCCACCATCACGAATTTTAAAATCGATGGGATTAATGCTTGCTGCTTTAATTTTTACACGAACTTCGTAAGGACTCATACTTGGTAATGGCATTCTTTCAAGTGATACAGGTCCTTTACCATAATGATGGATGACCATTGCTTGCATATCTGTTTTCATCTTTTTCGCCTCTCTTTAAATGTAAATTTCATTTAATTCCTAAAAGATTGTGCGTCTGATAAATTTAAGTTTCATCAAGTGTAAAGTGCATTTGTATTCATTACAAGAAAAATGCATGCCACTCCTGAGAGCGTCATGCATCCTAATATTTTAAATTTACTCTTCCGATTTATTATCAAAATTTCGGCCTTCTAATCCAGCTAATTCTTCTTTAGTAGCAGATGGTGCTTTCATTTCAAAGATTTCGTCCACTACTGTATAGTCATAATATCCTAAACGTGCGATAGGTCGAATGGATTGAATGTCTAATTTACCATTATCGAAAATGACTTTGTCATCGATATGGACTTGTGCCACACCTCCTATAACAATATCCACAGTTGAGACGGGATCGCCTGTCGGTATACGTACTGTTTGAACATATTCACATTCAAAGTGTATTGGTGATTCTTTAATTCTATATCCAGGCGCTTCAATACATTCTTCTTTTGTAACGCCGGCGAATTCAAATTCATCTTCTTCAGGTGGTAAAGCCTTAGAAGAAAGATTAACCGCTTCACGTAAGTCATATGTTGCCATATTCCATACAAACCAACCTGTTTCTTCAGCATTCTTTACTGTATCTTTTCGTTCATGATTACCTAATACAGATTGATTAGCTGCGAACATAACCATCGGTGGATCCCATGTTAAATTTTGATATTGACTATAAGGTGCTAAATTATCTTCACCATCTTTAGATACTGGCGAAATCCAACCGATAGGTCTTGGTACGGTACTACTTTTAAATGGGTCATGCGGTAACCCGTGACTTCTCGTGCCTTGCTTTGGAGAATAATTCAATTGACTCCACCCCAATTGTTTTAATGTTGTTATATTCAGACTACATGACATTGTCGCTTAACGTCTAATATTAAAAAATGATTTATCTATAGCTTCATACTATAAACAAATCATTTTCTTATACTCTATAACTATGAAATGTTGAGTCATTTTCCTAAAAAATTAATTCACATGATGGTCATTCGGCATAAATATAGAAACGATAACTGCTAGAACACCTATCATTGCAATAGTTAAAAACTCTAAGAAGAAATTAGGAATTTGCTTAACATAAATCATTAAAATTGGTGCAATAGCCGTTCCTAAGAATAAAATCACTGTATTAACTGATAAAAAGAAACCTTGATTACTGTTCACCACAACACCTACTTTAGAAATCACTGTAGGTATAGCAAATGCAATGCCAGCTACAAATGTCACACTAAAAATAGTGATGAGTACAATGTTCGTGAAAGTTCCCATGAGTATAAGTGATACCACGCATGTAGAGAGCGCTAAAGTTAGGACACGTTTCGTACCTAATCGACCACTCAAACGTCCTACTAATAATGATAAAAACATTCCTATCACACCAAATAATTTTACGACTGATGCAACTGACATATCCCCACCAACTTTATTAGAGGTGATATATGAATTTAAAATACTATACATACTAATAAACATAATGAGTAGCGTAAGAGAAATAAATAAGCTATACAATACTTTAAGATTTTGACCAAAGTCCTTAAAGTTATTGAAAAATTTAAGTAGTTTTAAATCTGGTTTTTTATAAGGGCTTTCTGGCACACTTTTATAAATAATAAGTGTCAGTGCTAAATATAATATCGTTAAGATAAAATAAACCCAATGCCAATTGAGATAACTGACTACTATTTCACTCATATTTTGACCGAGCACGCCTGATAACATAAAACTTGTACTAATAAAGCTGATTGCTGTAATTCGTTTGACGGGAGGATATGTTTCAGTTGTGTACGTAATTGCTACTGGAGAGAATGCTGCAGCGAAGACACCTTGCAATGCGCGCATGATAAGTAAAAGCATAAATGAATGTACGAATCCTATGATTAAGCAAATGATGACTAGCGCGCTAATACCCACCAGTATCGTTTTTATTCTGCCGAACTTTTCAGAGATGGTGCCGTAGAAAAGACAACTTATTGAATAAGTGAGTGAGAAAACCACTCCATTCAATGTTGCTACTGATTGAGGAACATGAAAGTCTTCTGCAAAAGCTGCGGTTAAAGGCAATGCTGTGTATAAACTACCCATCACGATAATTCCTGAAATAAACATAATTGTCGTGATGAGATTATAGTTTCTACTGTCTTCCATTCATCTTCATACTCCTTTCAAATTTTTAGTCGACGTTACTATTATGCCAGTTTGATTTTAAATTCTAAAGGGGAGATTTAATTGCCGAATATTACCTATATTAAAGATAAATTAGCTGAAGTCTATAATGATGCATACGATGCTCAATATTATTTTTTATAATAAGGAAACTTTTATATTGACATAGTAAAAATGGAAGCTTAATATATACCTAGTATAAAAAATATACTAGGAGGTGTGAGTGATGAAAATAGAATTGGGATTAACATCTTTTGCTGAGAATAGCGACATTGTTATGTCTGATGGCAAGCATGAATCTATTAGTCATGCACAACGAATTCGAAATATTGTCGAAGAGATTGAACTCGCCGATCAACTTGGTTTAGATATCTATGGTTTAGGCGAACATCACAGAAAAGACTATGCAGTTTCTGATCCAGTAACAGTTTTAGGCGCTGCAGCTACAAGAACACAGCACATTAAGTTATCATCCGCTGTTCCGGTCTTATCTTCAGATGATCCGGTCAGAGTTTATGAGAGATTTTCGACTTTAGATGCTGTATCTAATGGCCGAGCTGAAATCATGATTGGTCGAGGTTCATTTATCGAATCTTTTCCTTTATTCGGTTATAATTTAAATGACTATGAAGATCTATTTAATGAAAAACTTCAAATGTTGCTTAAAATCAACAAACATGAAATCATAAGTTGGGAAGGTAAATTAAGACCAAGTTTAGAAGACACTGACATTTACCCACGAGTAGAAAATGGCGAATTACCTATATGGATTGCTACAGGTGGTACGCCTGAATCATCACTCAGAGCTGGTGCGTTTGGCTTACCTATTACGTATGCTATCATTGGGGGAAATCCTAGACGATTTGCACGTAATATTGAAATATACAAATCAATTGCGTTATCTTACGGCCATGATCCTTCAAAATTACCTATTGGTGTACACTCATGGGGTTATGTGGCTGAAACAGATGAGCAAGCTAAACGAGAATTCTTCCCTTCACTTAAAGCACATCAAGATATTATAGGTAAAGAAAGAGGTTGGCCAGCTTTCGATGAGAATGCATTCGAAAGAGAAATAGGCAGTCATGGTGCTATCTACTTAGGTAGCCCTGAAACAGTTGCACAAAAGATTATTGATACAATTGAAACTCTAGGTATTAATCGCTTTATGATTCATACGCCTGTAGGTTCTATGCCACATGAGTATGTGATGAATTCAATTCGTCTTTTTGGGGAAAGGGTTAAACCTATAGTAGATAAATATTTTGAAGATAAATAGGAGGAAATATTTTATGATTTTACGTTATGCTACAAATTTAAAACTTGCTAAAGAATTATACAATGCAAGCAAACCAAAATTACAAGGTGACCAAGGTATGGTGGATACTTTCACTAATACATTCGGTTTACCAGCTAGTTCAGTTAAAGTAGCGGGTGGTGTTGAAGCTACTGCAGCTGCATTATTCGCTGCAAGTTTCTTAAACAAAAACATCTCACGTCTAGGTTCACTTGCTACTATTTCAGTATTAGGTGTTGCAACTTATAAACACTTTGAAGCTGGCCACGGTAAAAAAGGTGCTCAACATGCCCTTGATTTACTAGGTTTAGCTACTTTAAGCTTATTAGATACTTTCACTTCTAAAAGATAAGAGTTAAAATTAAGACTCTCCGTATCGGCGGGGAGTTTATTTATTATTTAAATACTTCTTCATAACTCTAAATGCATTTTACATATCTTCTTGATACTTTAGTTAATAAATTTACTTTTTATATTTATTTAAAAGTGATTCAGGAACATGACAAAGATATTGATCTTCAGGATGCTTATCAAGATGATCTTGATGTTCTTCAGCACTTTTCACATAGTTTAATAATGGTTTAACTTCCACCATAATTCGTTGTGCGTCTGATCTACTATCAATAAAATCGCGAGCTTCATTTAAGTGATTAGAATCATCACTATATATACCGGTACGATATTTTTCACCTACATCTTGTCCTTGTTTATTCAAGCTATATGGATCTATCACTTCAAAGAGATAACTCATTAACTCTTTAATGGTTACTTGATTTGAGTTAAATTCAACTTTTACACATTCTGCATACCCGTCGTACGGGCCATCTAAGTTATTTGTAGTTCCATTAACCCTTCCTGCCTCAGTATTAATCACGCCAGGTATCGTTTTAAAAAAGGCTTCTGTACCCCATAAACATCCGCCTGCAAGATATACGATGTCCAACTCTATCACCTCGTATACATTGTAGCATTTAACTAAGATTAAATAACAAATGATATAAAGAATGTGTTGCTATTTGATTGACTGCATACTCCAAAGTGACTTGCTATTGCTATATTAATATATAAATAAAATAAACCTCCATATCGTTGTTAACAATATAGAGGTTATTATTTAGTAAAATTTAATTATCATTATTTCAATTACTCACAAATATATATCGCGAATCCTTGTAAAATAATGCACTTGTTATGTTATTAAGAAATTAAAGTCAATTTTTATTAACCGATTTATTTTCTTACCAACGCTAGTATGCCTGCTACTAAAATCAAGATTCCTGAAAGAATTCCAAAAAAACTAATAAAAATAAAGTTTAGGATTCCACCAATGATTAAAAGCACACCAATTAAAACTCTTTTTTTGTTAATAATACAACTTAAAATAAGAGTTATAATGCAAGTAATAATTACTGCTACGCCTAATCCACCTACATTGCCACCATCAGTGTCAAGTTGAGAACTAACACCTTGGAGCATAATAGCGAACAAACCACCTAATATACCAAATATACTACCCATGATCCCTAACACCATTTCAGCAACTCGATTTGTAGGTTTAACTTTTTGCATTTCATTCATAATTTTCCCTCCTTTATTAATTAAATTAAAAATAGTTAATAAGGATTATATATAAGACTAAATTCTTTATGCGATACTTATTAACATATGCGTTGCAACACATTAAAGCATGCCCACCTTTTTATTTTATTATATTATCTTGTAAAATCAATATTGTTTTCTTCCAATCTACATTTTTGTATATTTTGTATAATTTCAAAAATCTTAAATATTACTATAAATATCAAAGTAACAATTTTGTCATAGATTTGATATCTCATACACAGGAGTTCATAAATAGCTTGTGATATCTTATTTATTATACATAGAGAACGTGAATGATTTGTAAATTTGTTGTACTTTAAACAATGCTTCTTGGGAGACTTTTATTATATTTCTCTGATGTATAGATTTTAAATTTTTAAGGAGAGATTATTTTGACTCAAAAATTTGTCACTTGCACTATTAGTATTGTCTTAATTACTCTCGCTTTTCTTGTGGTATGCAATCAACCAGTATCTGCCGCAACTCCTAATGAGAATCAAACAATGAATCAATTACAACTACATTCATTAAAAGATGATTCAAAAGATGCCAGTTCAGAGCCATATTTTTTTAAATCCAACGCAGTAGAACATAAACATCCTATTTATCAAACGACATCAAAATCCACACTTCCTGAAACAGGTAAATCTATATCTCATTCTCCTGTTATGGCAGGAATTATAGCGTTCGTTTTGGGCTTAGTTATTTTGATTCATAAAAAGATTTCTGCTAGAAAATAATAACTATTTTATTTAAAAAATGGGCTTTTCGATTGATCATCGACAAGCTCTTTTAAATTACATAAAAAAAGAGTTGGAACTAAACGCTCCAACTCTTCTTAAATAAATTAAATAATGAGTAATTTAATACCTCTGATTATATTTGTAAAGAATAGGACAATTGCCCATATAAAGAAAATTGCTGCAACGATAAATGCAATTGTTATTCCTATTCCAGAATGCGCACTATCAAATAACGCTGGAATAATCATAAAGCTTAACAATCCAATAGCTACAAATACCCAAGTGAAAATATGATTAAATAAAGCATTTCTAGAATGAGTAGAACCTGGTGGTTTCGCTATAATCCATACAACGAGTGGGAATAACACAGGTGCAAAAAACACACTAAGATAACTTAAAGCGCCTAATACATTATTAGCTTTTTCATTATGTCTTTCATCATATCTTTCATCAAAATTGTTCATTTTTTTCACCTCAGTTATATCTAAACATATCATTGCACACAATTTAAGATATAATGCTTAAAATTACAACTCTGTAAGTTTAACAACGTAATACTTAGCATTTTTAATTCAATGCTTGATTGAGTGCCGTCTTAAATGTTGAAACCGAGACTTCATTCGCGTGAGACGACTGTTGATCAAGTTTATCTTTAAATATATCTTTATTAGAACCTACCTCAGTAAGTACTCGGCTCAATTCTGCAACATTTTCAGCTGAAAATAAGTGTGATGGTGAAGTCATAGTTAAATGGTGTGCAGTCTCTTTATACCCAAGTATGAGTAAATTATAATCAAATGCTGTTCTAACAGCATTCAATATTTCCCCACCTTCGTTAATATCTAGATAAATATCACATCGTTGATAAAGTTCCTCTACCATATCTCTTTTAATTGTCGGATAAAGTTTCGCATTCGGATAGTGTTCTAGGCTTGTAAGTACAGTAGACATTTCTGTCACTGCACCAATGTGAAAGTTAAAATCATCATGTCGTTGTATTAATGCCTCTAAATGCGGAATTTGATCGGAATTAGTTAGAATTAAAATATTTTTTGATAATTGATTTTCTTTCTTTTTACTATATAAATACCCAGAAGGATATACGAATTGATTTTCAGTTGAATTCAGTTGATTAGTAACCATTTGATACTCTTCTCTTTCAGGAATAATTACTGAAAACTGGCTGAAATTATTTGGCTCAAACATTAATTTCATATTCCCCGGGACATGCCCATGAGACTGTTCTTGCCAAAATAACACGACTTGTTGCGCAATAGGTTGATGATAAAGCGTAATAAACGGTGTTGAAAGGGAATTAATAACGACTTGTTTATAATCAATATTTAGTTCATTTAAATAAAATGCTATAAATTCTTTCGTCGTTTCAAAGAAATAAGACTTCCCTCTGTAATCCAAAACTATATTTTGAGTCACATAGTTTTCGTATATAACTTCTTTACCATTTCTATCCACATATTTTTTTAATATGGGTGTACCGGACAAATCATAGACCTTTTCAGCGTATTTGAATCCTTCTTTTGTGTAGTACTCGACCGAACGAAGTCGTTGGTGTTTATCTAACCATTCTACATAACTTACGACTCTCGTTTTATAATTTTCTTTATAGAATATTTTACCTCGCAACTCGCCCATGTCTATGACTTGAGCCATCGTACCGTTTCCTTTTATTTCCCAAAAGGGCGGTGTAGTTACATCATTAAAAAATGCAGGTTTGTCATCATCATAGATTTGATAATTTGCAAAGTATTGATAAGGTGAAGTCACTTCATCCGGTAAGAAACCATCATCATTTAATACAATTGTAAAAGGATGATAGCCAGCTATTTTAAGTGATTCATGTAACTCACGGGTATTACTATCATAATTCTCGAATAAATTAATCATGTAGCACCTCTTTAATTAATTGTTCCCATTTTTCAACTATATGAGTTGTCTTAAACTCCTCAGCAATTTCGTATGATACATCGTGCGGGTGTGAGGGGCCCTTTTCAAAATATTGGATGATCTTAGTCGCCATGTGATCTGTGACGTCGTTGATGGATTCTCTATCTAAGTTAATAGGAATAAGGTAACCATTATGAGCATCTTTAATAAATGTTGGACTACCATAATTGACATCAAATCCTATCATGCCTAGACCTGAACCTACTGCTTCCATTAGTGTCAAACCGAAGCCTTCACTTTGTGAAGCGGCAACAAATAGTTGATAATGACGATAGACATCTTGAAGGTTCACGTGTCCTTTTAACCGAATATAGTCTTGAGCATGATGTTCTTGGATTATATTCTCGATTCTTTCTTGTTCAGGACCATGGCCGTAAATATCAAATGTTAATTCGGGTAGCGCTTTTCTCGCTTTAATTACTGCTAGGGCTATCCAATCCACATGTTTTTCACTTGCTAAGCGCGAAGCAGTGATTATAGAGAAAGGCATTCTAGGTTCTTGCGGATAGATTAATTGATGTAGACTACCCACTGGTATCGTTCTGATTCTAGGAGAATCATGCGTATAATTTTTGAATTGTTCGTTTAATATCTTATTCTGTAAATCTGTTGCTGTAATAAAGAAATCGATGTATTTTGCATTCTCAAATTGATATTCATAATAATTATTCCATAAAATATGTGTATCATCAGTTGAGTTCATACTATAATGCTCGGCATGGACAACCACACCCACTTTGCTTTCGCCCCTATTTTGTAAAATAGCCTGGCCTACATCTGTAGCGCGATCAATAATGACAATGTCGTCACTTTCTAAGTGAAGTTTGCGAATAAAATACGCGATAAATTCTTCTTTACTATATAAACGTGCATCATCAAATACATATACATGTGCCTCATCATCTATGTATTCTTTATAAGCAATTGATCCGTCCTCATTATAGAATTGACGCATATATAGTTTAGCTCTCTTATCATACGGCGCATAATACTCAGAAAATGTACGCACATAACTATAAAAATCTTTACGAATTAACATGCCATTCACTACAAATTCTGCACGATCGACATAGTTTTCTTCAGGATTTTTTAAATAGCATGTAACGAAAGTCTCATTATTGTCTAAATACAGTCTCAATACTTTCCCATTTCGCTCATAACTTGAGACCTCGTTACCAAGCTCTGATATTAAATCATTAAATGTATATGTAGTGGGAGCGATATTAATGTCTGTGAAGTATTGATATAACCAGATAATTTCATCATCTTTGAACCCAATATTACTCGTTAGAGTTTGAATATTTTCAGATTGAATAAAATCTAAAAACACAAACTTGATTGGATAGTTGAGTTGACGAAGCAGCTGAGCTCGATAGGCTTGCGCATATTCAACCCCACTACTTGCCCACCCAATACCAAAATTTATATTATAAATCGTCATGCCTTTACACCTCTTTATTTATGGAAAATGGATGACCATATCATCAGATTTATCGAATGTTAGAATACTTAAGCATAAATTTCGAATGATTTTTCTTTTGATGTCCTTCGCCATTAATTCATACGTCTCTAAAGCAACTTTATGATATTCATAAATGATGTTTCGTTGACCATTTTGTCGATTATTGACACTTGTTTTAAGTTGTTGCAAGTTATCCACTTGTTCTATCCACTCACTATCAATTGCTTTTAGAAAGGACTTTTGTAAAAAACGGCGTTTTAAGTATGGGTCAGATACTTCTTTCAGATTATGATTAAGTTGTTGCTTAAACTGTTTTATTAAAAACTGTATAACCTCTTCACGATTTTTAATGTCTATATTTGTAACAGTTTCATTAAAAACAAAACTTAAATTTTTATAAATGTAATTAATCAGTGCTTCTTCGTTGATTAACTTTTTGTATTTAATATCATTCGCAAAGACGTCTCGCGCTAATTGTTCAAAGTTAAAGTCCTCAAAGTGTTCTCTCTCAAGAATTTGATCTCTTAAGTCATAAATTTTTTCTCGCTGAATACTAATACTTTTTTCAAATTCATTAGCCATTTCTCTATTAACCATGGCAGTTTCTTCAGAAACACGTTGCGCTTTATTAACGATTGACTTCACTCGTCTTTGGAATAGTGTACTATTTTCTAATTTTGAAGATTCCAACGTTAGTAGTTTTTCATTTCCCACTAAATTAGAATTACTCCAACGTTTTACCAAATAATCATCTAATGATACGAAAATTTGAGAATATCCTGGGTCTCCTTGACGTCCTGAACGCCCTCTCAATTGACGGTCTACACGGCTATTTTCCATGTGCTCATTAATTATGACTGCTAATCCACCAATTTCGAAGACATCTTTAGCTAATTTAATATCAGTATCTCGTCCAGCCATACTTGTCGCCACTGTTACCGCTGATAACTGCCCAGCTTCTGCTATCATTTGTGCTTCTTTCGCAACATTTTGTGCGATAAGCAAGTTGTTAGGTATGTCTTTTTTGAATAATTGCTGTGAGAAATATTCTGCAGCTTCAGCTGTTCTAGTAATAAGAAGTACTGGTTGCTGGGTGCGATGAATATCAACGACACTTTTTAAAATCGCTTCATTCTTAATATTTCCATTCGCAAAGACTCTATCTGGACGATCGTCACGTTTAATTGGACTATTAGTTGGGATTTCTACCACTATTTTTGAATATAAATCGAAGAATTCTTTTTCCCCTAGTTTACCGGTCCCTGTCATTCCGGAAAATTGATTAAATTGCTTAAACAAGTTTTGGAATGTAATCGTCGCCATCACACTCATATCTCTAGAAATCTCAACATCCTCAATCGCTTCAATCGCTTGATGTAAACCTGACTGTAGTTTAGTGCCCTGTAACATGCGCCCTGTTATCCTATCAATTAACACGATTTCACCATCAAAGATAAAATAATCCAAATTATACTTAAATAAATACTTTGCACGAAGCGATAAGTTGATAATTCTGACTAAATCAAAATGTTGATTCTCGTACATATTATTTACTTTAAAGTAATGATTCGCCGCTTCTATCCCTTCTTCAGTTAACCAAACTCCCTTTTTATTAAATTTCACTTGAAAATGAACATCCTCTTCAAGTGTTTCTACAAATGGTTTAACAATATGAAATAAATTAGATTGTACACGTGGTGCACCTGAAATAACGAGTGGTGTTTGAGCTGCATCTAGAATAATTGAGTCGACCTCATCAATAATTGCAAAATTTAAGTCTGGTAGAAATTTAGCTTGTATATCGTCAGCCAAATTATCAATTAAATAATCGAAGCCAAGACGTCCGTTCGTCGTATAAACGATATCATGATGATATAGATGATACTTCTCATTTTCTTCATATTCATAGTTTGGTATATCGACGAAGCCAAGAGATGCGCTAAGGCCAAGCCATTCATATAATGGTTTCATCTCTTGATAATCACGTTTCGCAAGATATTCATTAGTAGTAATAAGGTAGGCACCTTTTCCTGTGAGCCCGTTTAAATACAGTGGCATCGTAGCCGTTAAAGTTTTACCTTCACCCGTTTGCATCTCAGCAATATTACCTTGGTGCATGACAATTGCTCCAAGTACTTGAACATCCTTTGGGTACATTCCAAGCACACGTTTCGACGCTTCACGTACAGTGGCATACGCTTCAGGCAATAACTTGTCCAAGGTAGTTTTACTAGATTGTAACCGTTCTTTAAATTGTAACGTTTTCGCTTTTAATTGTTCATCTGTATAGTTCGCATATTCATTGCTTAATGCATTAATTTGATTTAAAGATTTACTTACTCGACGCAATCTCATGTTGTTTATGATTGGGTTAATACCGCTATTCACGGCTTTCACCTCCAGCATCGGAAAGTGCATCCAAGTCATACGTTCTTGCATTTTTTATCACACGATTCATAATTTCAAACTTCTCTTTAGTGTTAATGCCTTTTGCAGTACTTGAGTTACGGTATGTCCCATTTCCTAGCTCCACAATCGTTATATTTTGAAAGTGAAGATGATCCATCCCAGCATTAACTAACTCCAACTGATAAGAATGCGCTTCTAACGAATAAACGATTTCTTCTTCCTTATTTTTAATAATTTTGTATTCAAATTGTTCTTTGTTTTTACGATAAAACTTAATTTTGAAATAGGCTGCTCCTTCAGGCTCGACTTGAAAATTAAATTTAAATAAGTAACGATGTCCTTTTTTTAATATCGGAAGTTTAGGACTCACACGATCTTCTGTAAAGTTCGTCAGCATATACCAATTGTGAATCACTGTACCTGAAGGCATTAGTGGATTTTCAAAATAAATATCATCTTTATTAAAATGTAACTTAGTGCCATACATAAATGTAGTTAGATTGACTAATCGCCATTTCACTTCAAATTGTTTAGCTTCTTGCATGTGACTCTCTCCCAAATTGTTGTGCCATGATTAAATGATAAAAATTGATAAACCAGTTAGTAATTGTCGAAGAATCATCATTATGTCTCCCTGGTACACTTCTACTCATTACACGCGCATATTGTTTTGTAAGTACTGGTAATAATTCATGAAAGGCATTGATATCATAATCATCGTGCTCCATATATGCAATCGCAAATGTTGTCTGGGTGAGTTGACTGTTGTGTATTTGATTCCAAAATTTTTGATCAAGTTGGTTGATTTCATTTTCAGAAATACCGCCTTCATTAGATCTTAAAACATCTAAAGATGTACCAAAGTCGTTAGGACGGACTAGCTTCATATTATTAGCAATCGTTCCGACATTAATCAATGGTTTACCTACTATCACTGCTGCCGGCTGAAGTCGTGTCGCATAATATAAAGCACCAAAAGATCCCATTGATAATCCTGAAAGTATCAATTGGTCATGGGTAAAACCTAAATAATCTAACGCACCCAGGATGACATCTTTAATGCCATTCTCATAATCTTCAGATCCTAAATAAAAGGCCCTACCCTCAATTCGAGGATCACTAATTAAAATGAAAGGTGCATTCAAACGGTTCATCATAAAGAAACCTTCGAAGCCTTCAGCAGTTCTATAGCCACTAAAATACACATTCAATGGTGGTTTAAAATCACCTGGATTGAAGTAATGAAAGAACTCATTACGGTTTTTATCGCTAAACCATTGTCCTCCTAGAATAAATTGACCTAATTCCAACCTAGACCAACGCTTGTGAATTGAACCTACATATAACTTACCTTCTCCTTGCGCTTTGAGAGAAACACTCACATTAGCTTTATACGGTCTCGCAGGCAACTCTATCGGTTGGTCTAATTCATTCTGTTCAAAGATGAATGTTTCAACTGGTTGCTCAGTAGAGTAGACCGGTATCATACGTAGCGTATACTGTATCTTAACTTCACCTTCAATTTTAAATTCTGGCCATATTTGATTGACTTTATTTTCATCAGCAATAATGTTTCGACTCCATGTGACAAGAGGTGTAAGTTGGTCGCCAAAGTTTCCCGAAATCTCTAACGATTCATTACCGTTAAATTGGTATTTACCAATAAACGCTGTATTTACACGACAATGTATGGGTGTTACCTTATCACCATATTGCCCAGGAAATGTTATCGCCTGTAATTTCTGATGCAAATCTTCCTCATTATCATACTTGAGAGGTTTGATAAAATTCTGCTGAACGATCTTTTCTTCTTGAAAATGCACATCCCAATATGCCTCGTCTATCACCGTGTTATAGGGCGTGCTAACGATTTTGAATAAATTGATAAGTGACTCAGAGTACAGCGCTTGTGTAAACACAAAATCAAATACCCCGTTTTGTTCTATAAGAGCTTCTACTGCTTCGAGATAACCACTTTCAAAATCAAATACAGCCGTATCTATATAATCCCATTCGACTTCTCTTTTATTTTCAAAAAGGTTTTCTAAATCATTTCCTCCAATTTGGAGTACTTTAAATGTACGTGGCATACTTATCATCACCTTCAAACAATTGATTAATTTGATGAATGATATTTATAGAACTAAATTCATCTACTAATCTCATGGAATATGCATACGAATAATTCCACTTTTTTAAATGTACTAAAAAGTAATCTAAAGCTGAGACGATTTGAGAAATATCTTTTATGATTAAACCATTCTGTTCATGTTTAACATAATCAGTCCCTCTATAATTAACTTGTGGCACGCCTGCGCCTATACAACAGATTTGTAGAAAGAGGTCTGGTTCATTTGATAAATCGACAACTAACCTTAAATTTGAGACAGCTCTAACAAAGTCTTCTGAAAAAGGTACATACTCCAATCCTATGACCGACTCTTTTTTTATTTGTGATGCCAATATATCCTCTATTTCTTCAGAATGTTCTTGTTTTTCTTGGTGGTACGTATCATTGAGTCGAGCAATTTCTTCCATTAACCAGTCGTTTGGATCATTCTTGTATTTGGTAAGTAATTTTAACTTGAAATGATCTTTTTGCTGAATATATTGAAATAATGAAGTTAAAATCACTCGCAATTCATGTTTAGGTAATTGATCTATCCATAACCCTACATACGTATCATAGAGTTGACTACTTTTATTAGATATCGTTTGCGCATCAAAGGGAGTTACTCTTAATAAATGTAGATGTGTTTGAGACTCCTTAGCATAACGTTGAATCTCTCTCTGATTGTCTTGCGTATCGACTAGACAATAGCGTGCTTGAGAGATCGAATCAAATAGTTCGGGCGTTACTTTCTTATTTCGCTCAGTAAATACTGAAAAACATAAAGAAGACTCATCTATCGTATGAGCCATCACTGAATTGTGTCTTTCATCTGATGCAACGATGATTAAGTCATCTTTTTTCATCTCTCTTTCGGCATACTCTTTGAACTTTTCTTCAATTAAATCTGCCATAGTTGCATAAGTTGTTTGTTTAAAATTTGATTGGAATTGCTCCTTAATTGTCACTGTTTTATTTCTCAAATCTTCTTTAAATATTTCTTCTCCTTTGATTGAGAAGTAATGTTTCATTTTACTTTGACCCGTTTCAGTATATGTTCTAACCGCTGAAATAAAACCTCTATCATCAATGACATAGCGTCGTTGGATTATATTGTGTTGAAAGTCTTCTATCCACATTAAATATCCTTCTTGACTAAAGTGTATCTTTGAAAAAGTATGTTCCCCTGTGACCGCCTGAATTTTATAAGGAGTAAATATAAATTCTGTATTTTCAGGCCACGCTAAATCTCGATAATCAATTGCCTGTGGCGTTTGATGACTAACACCTTGAATATCATCAAACACAGACCAATAGTTGGTTTCAAACAAATCATATCTATGGAGGAAAGTTCTGAGATAAGGACTGAAACTAAGTATCATCAACTGATAATCCACATTATTTTTACTATGCATTGTCATTAAACTGATCATATCATCAAAGTCTGTGTATTGACGCTTTTGATAGAAAGGTACTGATGTACTTTCCCACCATTTATCATGACTATACCATGCAGGAATAAAACGCTTCATAATTTCCTCCTTACCAATATTTATCTAATATTTGCTTGTAACCATCTAAATATAAATACGCACGCAGTGTTTCTGCGATATTGATACCTATATAAACAAAGACAATCAATTGAATCGAAAAGTAAATTTCCTCAAATAAATGTGGCACAAGTAATGAACAATATAATGGAATAGCTAACACAATAGCTACAATGATTGAACCAGACCAACAAACACGGCGTGCTTTTTGTGATAAAAATCGTGTCGTATGCTTACCTGGATATATCCCCTCAAAATAATTTCCGTTTTTAAGAAATTCTTTCGATTTACGTCGCGTGTTAATTAAAAATCGTGATAAGACATACCCTAATACGATTTGCATCAATAAATAGATTGTAATACCTATAGGGTTTGAAAAACTGAAAATAGTCGTCTCAAAATCCTTATCTACGGCAAGTCTACCTATGAGATTAACTATATTATTCTCAAGTATAAAGATAGATAAACTCATCATTATCGTTATACTTCCCGCCGGATTTAACTTCCACGACAAATAAGTTGGTGTATCCTTTGAAGAAATATTCATAATATCATTGTATTCTAAGCGATACTCTGACCGTTCTATAAAGAGTAAGATGAAGAGTATCAAAGCCAATGAACAGATGATAATTACCAATAGTATTGGATTTAAATTTAATTTAGCAAAATGACTATTGAACATTGATTTAACAAGGCTCATTAATACAATTGGCATAGGTCCAGCAATGCCGTATGTGGTATTTTGGTCAGCTAACCATACTAAAAATAACGTTCCTGTAATTAAGACAAGTAACAATATAAAAATATTTGTATCAGTTATCGCCTTTTTATTAATAAATGAATGTATGATATAGAATCCCTGAATCGTACTTAAAAGAAGTGTTAATAATCTTTCTTTAAAATGACGTTCTACGCGCGTTTATGTTTTCACTTTATCTTCATTTTTATAATTCATTAGGGTAATGATAATCATTGAGCTTAACCATGGTCCAAGTCCTAGTGAAAAAATATTCAATGTATTTAAGTCTCCACCGACATTGGAAATTGCTAGCTTAAAGAATGAATCCTTATGTTGTTTAATTGCTTCATTACCGACAATAGAAATATTACTGCCAAGTATGTAAATAATTAAAATGAAACATGTAAATAATATTCTTTTATATAGAATTTTATATTCAAATTCTTTCAACATATTTTCACCCTAATCAAATGGTTTATTTCATTTTCAAATGATATCAAAAAGGCTAAGGAGATAAATAAATTAGTTTTACTTGTGATAGTAATCATTTTATTTATATTACCCTAGCCTTTTTAATATTAAGTAACTAATCGCTATGATTAATCTTCATTATTTTTTCTATCTTTATTTTTATCCTTTTTAGATCTTCTAATTAATCCTAAACCAGCTAACATTATTAATACTAATGAAACTAATCCGCCTCTATTTGTTTCATCTTCACCAGTATTAGGTAATGATTTGTCATTTTGTTGATCTGAATGTTTTTCACCATGTTGAGTCACTTGATTATGATTGTGTTCATTTTCAGAAGTGAAATTAGATTCTTTATTCGACTGATTAGAATTAATGAATTCTGAAGAATCCATACTACCACTAAGATGTTGTTCACCTGGATTTTGGTGACTAGGTTTGAATCCACTAGGATCCACAAGCGAACCTTGATGGTTTGAAGAATCCGAGTTGCTTGTTGATGTTGATGTGCTTATTGAGTCAGACGTACTTGTGCTCATTGAAGTACTATCTGAGTCGGATGTGCTTGTACTATCTGAAGTACTTACACTATTTGAAGTGTTCCCGCTCGTTGATGTTGATGCGCTTATTGATTCACTTGTTGATGTCGAATTACTGTCTGATGCACTTTCTGATTCAGAATTACTCATACTTGTTGATGTGCTAATTGATGTTGACATGCTATCTGAACTTGATGTGCTACTAGAGTTAGAATCACTGACTGATTGAGAATTTGATGTTGAATCACTGTTTGAAAGCGATACGCTCGTCGATGTCGAATCACTTAAGGAATCTGATGTTGATGTACTTAGTGATTCTGAACTACTCATTGATGTTGAAGCACTGATTGATTCTGAAGCCAAGTATGATGGTAAATCAAATTCTGGCAACGATGTGCTAGTCGGTTCAACCATAGAGCTAGTCGGTTCAACCATAGAGGATGAGAATTGACTCTTAGATGATATTGACTCGCTTTCACTGTTTGAAGCACTCATTGAAGTACTTGTACTGTCTGAGGTACTTAGACTTGTTGATACACTGTCGCTTGTTGATGTTGATGTGCTCTCTGAGTCTGAAGTGCTTGTTGATGCGCTTGCACTTGATGAGTCGCTTTGTGAACTACTTAAACTACCTGATGTTGATGTACTTAATGAATCCGATGTACTTGCGCTACTTGAAGTACTACCTGAGGTACTTGTTGAGCCACTTAGTGACTCACTCGCACTATTTGAATTGCTCATTGATGTACTTGTACTGTCTGAGGTGCTTAGACTTGATGAGTCACTCTCACTCGTAGATGTTGATGTACTTTCTGAGTCAGAAGTACTTGTTGAGTCGCTTGTGCTTATTGACGTTGACGTGCTCTCTTTAGTGGATTCACTTTCACAAGTACTTAATGATTCTGAAATACTGTCAGATAATGATGTACTCTCACTGCTTGAGTCACTTATTGATTCACTTGTACTACTTGATTCGCTTGTGCTCGTAGAAACTGATGTACTTGCATTTGTTGACTCTGATGCACTTACGCTAGCAATTGAGTCACTTATTGATTCACTTGTACTATCTGAATCACTCGCGCTTGTTGATGTTGACATACTCTCACTATCCGATTCACTTGTGCTTGTTGATGTACTTAGTGATTCAGACGTACTTGCGCTTGTTGAATCACTCTCGCTTGTGGATTCAGATGTACTTTCTGATTCTGAACCACTTATTGACGTGCTTTCTGATTCACTTGTTGAGTCAGATGCACTTTCTGATGCACTTGTGCTCGTTGACTCTGATGCACTTACACTAGCAGTTGAGTCACTTAATGACGTGCTTGTGCTAGCTGAGTCACTACTTGATGTGCTTGTAGAGTCAGATTGACTATCTGATATTGAATCACTTGTTGATGTACTTATACTAGCTGAGTCACTATCTGATATGCTAGTGCTTGCTGACTTACTTGTACTCTCTGATGCTTTTTTCGAATTACTCTCACTTATTGATTTTGACGTACTTTCAGCTGCTGATTTACTTTGCGAATCTGCAATACTTGTGCTTGTTGACGTACTTTCTGAATTCGCCTTACTTGTTGACGCACTTTCTGAATTAGCTATACTATTGCTTTTTGATGTTGAAAGGCTCTTACTTGAAGAAGTAGATATGGAATCACTAGTACTATTTCTAGTAACATCATACTTAAATGTAGACGTTGATGTATTCCCAGTCTCATCCTTTGAAGTAATAGTTATGGTAAAACTACCCATTTTACTTGGCGTGCCACTAATCGTATTCGTATTCGAATCAAATGTAAGACCATCTGGCAATCCTGATACCTCGTTATCTACCTTAGCACCGCTATTATCTGTTGCACTAATAGTAATTCAATTGATTGGATTATAAACTTCTGATGATTGATTACTAATCTGTGTAATCGTTGGTCCAGTAGAATCTTTAACTGTAATGACAAAGCTGCTATCTGAAGCATTACCAGTTGAATCTTCAGAATGCACTTGTACAGTCGTTGTACCTATATGAGTAGGTGTACCTGTAATGGTATTAGTAGTACTATCAAATGATAATCCATCTGGCAATCCTGTTACAGTTGTTTTAACCGGATCTGAACTATTATCTGTAACTGTAACGCTAATTGGTGACGTAGGTTTCCCTACTTCTATAGTTGGATTACTGACACTAATCGTCGGTTTTTGTGCATCATTAAATTTGTAAATAATATTTTGACCAGCATTAGTTAATTTAACTGTTCCAGTACTATCTATATAATTAGGTGCACCAGTACTATCTACACCAATATAGTTATATCCCTTACTTTTCATTGCATCTATTTGTTTATCAATAGTCGCACTGCCATCAACTTCGCCAGCGTATGTTTTAGGAGGGATGATATCTTTACCTGTATTAGCATCCACATACCTTACTTGTGCCGTAGCAGATTGTGTATATTCAAATGTACCAAATTGAACTTGTTGAAGGTTTTTAGCTCCACCTGTAGACACAGTCATTGATAATGAAAACGTTGTAGAACCACTCCTTTTAATCCAGTCGGACATATTTTTAGTCCATGTTTGACCTGCATAGGTAACAGTCATAACTTTTGTATCTCCATTATAATCAATCACAAAGTCTTGGAGAGAATTATCCGTTGGTTGCACTTTTAAAGGAGATGCACTATTTACATCAGTTGTCGCCACACCATTTGTATCTGTTGAGACAAACGCACCGAAGGCACCTTTCCCAATCATACTACTTGGATCTTTATTAGCTTTGGCATCCCCTTTAGGTGGTGAAGTATTATGGAAGGTATCTAATTTAAACCCAAATGCATTTTTTAATCCACCTATTCCTACAGCTGCACCTTCTTTACCTATCTCACCTCGGTCACCAGGAGAAAAGGCGAAACCTATACCGTCTCCTCCATCAAAATCATCCGTAGAATTATGAAATCCTTCATATCTATTACCAAGATTGACCTTACCATCAAAACGAAAACTACGATTTGAATCTAAACGTGTATTTAAACTAATGGCACCTTTTTTACTCTTTTCATCTGGCGTTAAAGTGACAATACCTGTTTTAGGATCATATACCGCTGAACCTGAAACATTCATATGATCGTTAAAGTTATCTTTAGTTACTACTACTGAATTTGAAGATACGCTTGACGCAGTAGTTGTTGTAGAAGCAGCTGGTGTAGCTGCCAATGTTTTAAAGACACTCATTCGACTGAATGTTCTCAAGTTACTTACTTTTGATGTCGATGATTCACTTGCTGATTGAGAGTTCTTATTAATAGTCGGCTTTTCTGAAGTATGAGTGCTTGTTTGGTTATTAATAGTATCTTTTTGAGTTGCTGTTTAGCTATGTTGAGTAAGTCTAGATTGACCCTCTTTTTTATTATTTGAACTTTCTGATGTTGATTTTAATTGTTGAGATTCCTGAGAAGTTTTTTCTGATGTGGATGTATTCTTAGGTTGTTGGGAATTTTTGTCATTATTCGTGGATGATGTATTTGAAACAGTTGATTTACTTATAGAAGATTTTTCTGAAGATGATTTAGATTGTTCGCTATTTTGTGCTTTATTCGTACTTTCACTAGCTTCTTTTTTTTATGCTTTCACTATTTTGATTGCTTTCTACAGCTTTTTCGCTACTAGATTCGTTTTTATTTATCACTTCTGATGATGATGTTTTAGTAGTAGAATTTTTGATTTCACTACTTTGCTGCGTGGAATTTGACGTTGTGTTATTCGTTACCTTTGCTTGCGAATTTCTTATAGTAGTAGAGTTTTGATTGGCAACTGTTCCGCTATTAGATGAAATTTCTGAAGTCATTGGCGTCTCAGAAGCAGCTAACGCATGATGATCTTGAAGCATGTTGAATGTGAACGCTCCGCCGACTAGGGCCGTTGTCTTAGCAGCATTCTTCTTGAATCTACTACCTTTATTATCTTTAGTTTGGCTTTCTTTTTTAATATTTTTACTTAAAAAAGGCACTCCCATTGTTCTTAATAATTCAAATTCACTAATACTCGCTTTAACCCAGTTTTTACCGGACTTATAGAGTTTGACCCGGGCTTTTTCTTGGCCAAGACTCTTGTTAAAATCTCTTTCTTTTTTGACATAATCGACCTTTCACTTATCCCTAAAAATTTGTAAAAAATAGTTATTTATACCATAAATATTCATTTTCTTAAGTATATAACCCGCTATATGTAAAAAGCAACCAATTTAACACAATATTTATATAACTAAATTTTAAAAATATCGTTAAGGTATCTTTATACACTTTAGGTGTAATGAGACGCTTAGATAAGCGTGATTTTTCGAAAAATAAACAAAAATTTTACCTCATAACTATTGAAATTAAATTCTTTTTATGAAAGCGTTATATTAATTTTATAGGTAAATCAATTAGGATTTAAATCGTTTTCAGCTATAAAATAAATTTAGCTTTATGTATTAATATACATAAAAATGCATATAATAAGCCGACTTGATATATAGGAATTCAAGCCGACTTTATTGTTTTTCATTAGATTATTGGCAATTTATCTAAAGACATATACATTTATTTAAATTTCAAATTAATAAATAAATGTATATAGGACAACCTTGATTATATATTTCTTTTATCAACCTCTAGAGATTTTTTAACCATTTTATTCTTACTATCCCTATGTAAACCATCCTTGAGATAAATCACCCAAAGAATGTAACAAAGAGCACCGATATTTATTGAGTTAAACATTACGATTTCTACGGTATTAGTCAGTAAGGTTGCTATAAAGAGCACAAACGTGAGTTTAAACATATATGTGGCTAACAGTATAACTTTTAATACATATATCACATAACAAGCTAAACCAATTACCCCAGTAAACATGATAAGTTGAAAAACCACATTCCCTGCCTCTATATCCATATTTTTAGTCAAACCGTGCAATGACATACCAAATCCATTCCCCATAAGCATATGTGTTTCTAGCACATTCTCGATATTTTTAATTTGATTATCCTTTGGCATTAAAACACTCTTAACTGAGTTACCATTTAACACAAAGCTTTTAATTAAATAATGAATTGACGGTTGAAAGATACTTAATATAATTATTGAAATTATTAAGGGAATCGTTAAATATTTATAACGCTTTTTCAAAATTAAAAGCAATCAAGAGAGAAATAAACATACTATAAATACAAACCATGCCAACTTAGAATGAGTTACATAAAGTTCAAAAATTCCCGACATCATAACAAACATGACGAAGAAGTTAAATTTATGATATTTCATAGATGAAATAATGAGAGTTAATAAACCTAATATAAGAAAGACTGCAAACGTATTTGAGTCATTGAAGAACCCTTTAAATGATTGTTCTTGAGAAAGAACTTTTATTAATGACATCACTAAAGGTATTAATGTAAAAAGAATGAATGTTACAACTTGATTCGCTAGCCATTTAATAAGTTCATCTACTTCTTTGATAAGATAAACTAAAGTAACAATAATGATTAATGGAATAAAGTAATTAATGAGTTTAGTTATTGAATAAAGAGGATCATTAGATGTAATCAAAGACATTATGATATAAATTAGCATCAAAGTGATTGAAGCTAGAGCAAAGGTAAATATCAGATAGCTTCTTACCCAACGTTTGATATGTCTAATTAAGAAAAATATTCCTATAACATAAATGAGAATGTAAATCGCATATGTAAGATTATACGCGCTATCACTCATGTCGAAAAATGAAATCATTAAATTCCTTATAGTATAGAGGTAAATAAGTTGGATCACTCCAAGTATTCCTCTTTTTAACAAGAGAACCGATAAAATAATCGCTAAAAGTAGCAACCATTTATTATATAAACTCATTATAAAAATAAGACTTATCAATGTATTTTCTCTTAGAGTATGTTTATGTATTTTTAAAAAATGTTTCATTTAAATGTTCTCCAAACCTTCTAGTTGTAAATTCTATTATGATGTTCTTGGAAATGTAAATTGGGAACTTAAGTCTATAACTTATACGCTATAAACATTACAGTCTCTTATCTATCGTTGATCTCAAACCTACTTTCACATTTAAAGATAGGTTAAACTTTATATATTCAATCATTTTATAATTCTATTATTATTAAATAGCTTTCTATAATTATATCACGAGTTGTTAGGACACGAATACTTAATAACCACTACCATGATTCAACATAAGTCTAATAACCTTAAATTAAAAACCCGTTCAAAATGTTTTATGAACTTTGAACGGGTAGTATATATCACTTATTTTATATTGTTGATTGCATCCTTAATATCAGTTTGACCTGTTTGAATGAAGATATCTTTACCTTCAACTGCTGACGCATCAAGAGCTTCGATTAATACAGTTGCTACGTCTTCGCGAGGAATTGTATAGCTATTAGGATCTCTTGTGATATCTAATTCAGCATTAATTTTACCTGTACCTTCTTCATTTTGAAGTGGGCCAGGATGGACAATAGTGTAATTTAGATCTGAATTTTCAATATAAAGATCTGAGAAATGTTTAGCTACGGCATATGGTTTCATAACATCAGTTTCTTTATCAGGTTCAACACTATCTGTAGCACTTAAATGAACAAATTTCTTCACTTGATGTTTAGTAGCGTAGTCCACAGCTTTTTTAGCTCCCCACAAATCTACTAATAAAGTTTTATCTGCACCAGTACTACCACCTGAACCTGCTGTAAATATGACACTATCTACGCCTTCAAAAGCACTTGAAAAATCTTCCTCTAAATCTTGGACAACGACTTTATCTGCACCTAACTCTTTTAGTTCACTTACTTGTTCTTCTTTACGTACAAGTGCTACAGAGGAATGTTCAGTGTCTTTTAATTGCGAAATAACTTTTCTGCCCACTGCACCATTTGAACCAATTACTAGTACATTCATCATTAAAAGCTCCTTCCTCGAATTTTATATGCACATGCATATTAACATGCGTGTCGTTCTCACTCAACTCTTGTGCTTACGCTCGTAAAACTCTTTTTCTTTTAAAAAATAAGTATACCTGACGTCTTATTATATATTTTTATGATTCATAACTTTTTAGACGGTAGGCATACTTATTTTCAGATAAAATGACTAAACAATACGCTTACGAATAGCACCAGATATTAGGTCGACAATCGCAACCATAATCACTAATCCTATTAAAATGATACCCACACGATCCCATGAACGTGTTTGGAGTGCAAAGATTAATGGCGTACCAATACCTCCTGCACCTATTAGACCTAGAATAGAGGCAGAACGTAGATTTAGTTCAAATCGATAAAGAATTAATGATATAAATGAAGGTAATATTTGTGGTATCACTGCAAATATTAATGTTTTAGTTTTATTAGCACCACTAGCTTTTAATGATTCAACAGCACTAAAATCTAAACTTTCAATATCTTCAACAAAAAGTTTTCCTAACATTCCAACGGAGTGAATACCTAATGCAAGTACTCCAGAGAATGAACCTGGTCCTACGGCTTTGATAAAGATAAGTGCCATTACAATTTCTGGAAATACACGAATAATACTTAAGATAAATTTACTTATGCCAGTTACTGGTCTTAACTTCACCATATTTCTTGCACCTAAGAAAGCAAATGGAATACATATAATAGAGGCAATGAATGTCCCTATTACTGCAATTGCAAATGTTTCTAATAGTCCTCTAAGTAAGTCTTCACCGGCAGGAATATATATGTAGCCTAGATCTGGATGAAATAAGCCTTTGAATATGGACTTCAATATTTCAATCGATTTACTTTTTAATTCTAAAGCTGGCATACCTGCAAATGCCCAAATAATAATCGCTGCTACAATAACTGCAATAATCCAATTTTTTATAATTCTCTCACGATATCTCTTTGAATTGAGTTTGTATTTTTGTTCATTCATGCTAATTTTTCCCTCACTTTCGAACTTACAAAATCAATAATGACAACGATGAGGAGAGTAAATAAAATAATCATTGCAGTTTTCTTGTATTGGAATAAACCTAGAGTTTGATCGTAAAATAATCCAATACCCCCTGCACCTACAAGTCCTAAAACTGCCGATGCACGAATATTAATTTCAAAAGCGAATAAAACATATGACATGAATGAAGAAATTGCTTGAGGAACAACACCAAAGACAATCCATTTAACTTTATTTGCTCCTACAGCCGTCATAGCTTCCATAGGTCCTGGTTCAATTGTTTCTAATGATTCATATAGTAACTTTCCGATGATACAGATAGTTAATATGAATAATGCTAAAACACCAGGAATTTGACCAATACCAAATACCGCAACAAACACTGCTGCTAAAAGTAAGTCTGGAATTGTACGTACAATATTGAGAATAAATCGTGCTGGAATAGCAATCCATTTAGTTTGAACGATGTTGCTTGCACACAAAAGAGCTACAGGTATTGATACAATACTCCCTAAGAATGTGCCTACAATTGCCATACGAATTGTATCTAACATTGGTTTCGTAATTTGATCTAAGTAACTCCAATCTGGTGGTACCATCTGTCCAAAGAATGCACCAATTTGTGGAATACCTATCATTAAATCTCCAATACTAAAACCTGTATAAATAAAGCTCCATATGATGAGAACCGCTATAAGAATAATTGTAAAGCTTGTTTTAATTGACATCTTTTTATTTAAATATTGATCATATTTACTCGTTGATGATGTAGGTGTTGCCATTTTACTCCACCCCTAACTTTTCATCTTCGTTAATTGACCGACCATAAATATGATTGAATACATCGTCATCCGCTTCACTTGCTGGTCCATCATAGACAAGTTCTCCAGCTCTAAGACCTATGATTCTAGATCCATATTCCTTTGCTAAATCTACAAAGTGTAAATTGATTAAGATTGTAATTCCTAATTCTTCATTAATTTTCTTTAAATCATCCATAACTTGTTTTGTTGTTAAGGGGTCTAACGATGCAACAGGCTCATCCGCAAGAATGATTGCTGATTCTTGGCACAATGCTCGCGCGATTGATATACGTTGTTGCTGTCCACCTGAGAGTTGATCTGAGCGTTGATCGTACTTATCTAAAATGTTCACTCGCTCTAAGGCGTTCATTGCTTTGATTTTATCTTCTTTAGGGAATAAACCGAGTACCATCTTCCAAGTTGGATGATATCCCACTCTGCCACTCAGTACGTTTCTTAGTACGGTTGAACGTTTTACGAGATTGAAATGTTGGAAAATCATTCCAATATTACGTCTCATTTCTAATAATTGTTTGCCACGCGCTTTCGTAATGGATTGTCCATCAATTGTAATATCACCTGATGAAATATCATGTAGGCGATTGACAGATCGTAGCAAAGTCGATTTCCCTGCACCTGATAAACCAACAATAACGGCAAAATCACCCTTTTCAATGTTTAAATTAATATTTTTTAACCCCACGTGCCCGTTAGGATATACTTTATTAACATCCTTGAATTCAATTTGACTCATAACAAACACCCTTCTTTTATAAAGAAAAGCTAAGAAGCTGAATAGTTGATATCATCATCTTTCATTCAGTCTCCTAGCTTTTCTATTTTTTGACTCTATTCAATTTATCGTATAATTGATTACTTCATGTCTTGAACATCTTTTTCATATTTTCTTACGATATCGAAGTTAGAATCCCTTGTATCTGTGTATCCTTCGTGTGAATATACTTCACTAATGATTTTGTGACCTTTTTTAGATTTAGCGATGTCTTTAAATGCTTTTTTAAGTTTCTCTTGGAATTTTTTATCCATATCCGGACGTACTGAAATTGTATCGTTAGGAATAGATTCAGTTAGTTTTAAAATCTTAGTATCTTTAAAGACATTTGGTTGATCTTTTTTAACTATAGTTCGTGCATCCTGGAATACTGCAGCTGCATCAACGTCACCATTTAATAAAGAAATAACAGCTTGATCATGACCTTTAACATTTACAATCTTCATATCTTTTGTAGCATTGATACCTGTTTCTTTTTTAAGTGTAGCTAATGGGAATGTGTACCCAGCTGTAGAAGTTACATCTTGTAGTGCGATTTTCTTGCCTTTTAAATCTTTTAAGCTCTTAATTCCTGAGTTTTTCTTAACTAAGATTTCAGATTTGTAATCATCCACTAATTTTTTATTAGATGAACCGTCTTTATTAACACCGTAACGTTGTGCTTGAAGTAATAAGTCTGCTGCTTTTTGATCATGAGCTAACGTATAAGCAGTTGGTGGTAAGAAACCAACGTCTACTTTTTTTGACTTCATCGCTTCAACAATTGTATTGTAATTCGTTGATACTGATACTTTTACAGGAATACCTAATTTATCAGATAATAACTTTTCTAAAGGCTTAGCTTTCGCTTCAAGTTTGTCAGCATTTTGAGATGGTACGAACTGTACAGTTAATTCTTTAGGTTTATAATCTCCCGAACTTGAACCAGAATCTGATCCACTATCTGAACTTTTCTTATTGTTATCTAATGAACTAGAGTTCCCACACGCTGCCGCAAAGATAACTACCGATAATACAAGTACAACTAAAAACTTAAAATTCTTCATTCTCATAACTGTCCCCTTCACAATAAAAGTTAGTGTAATATGTATATTTTAGAAACCGTATTTATAGATTAGCACATCTAATAAGTAATGAGCATTTAATTTTAATTAAATTTATAAAAACTTTATATTAATTACTAAGGCTTTGTAAAAATATCGTTAAGTCTCTACTTACCCTCCAATTTTTATACTATAATTTTGAAAGGTATACATTTTTAATGAGGAGTAAATAAAGAGATGAAATTATTTAAAGTGTTAAGTTCAACTGTTTTAGCTACTGCCATTTCTGTAACTACGATTCAATCAGCTCATGCAACGACACAATCTACATCTTCAAGTTCGGGACAATCTGACCAAACCGTGCTTTTCGATAACTCTCATGCACAAACAGCTGGTGCCGCAGACTGGGTAATTGACGGTGCATTTTCAGATTATGCAGATTCTATGAAGAACAAAGGATATAACGTTAAAGAATTAGATGGAGAAGCAAATATTAGTAATGAAACACTTAAAAATGCTCATATTTTAGTAATTCCGGAAGCTAATAATCCATTTAAAGAGAAAGAACAACAAGCTATTGTTAACTTTGTAAAACGTGGGGGTAGTGTCATATTTATTTCAGACCACTACAATGCAGATAGAAATTTAAATCGAATCGATTCATCTGAATCTATGAATGGATATCGTCGTGGTGCTTACCAAGATATGACAAAAGATATGAATAGTGGAGAGAAAAACTCTAAAGCAATGCAAGGTGTGAAAAGCTCAGATTGGCTTTCTAATCAATTCGGCGTTCGCTTTAGATACAATGCATTAGGCGATTTAAATACTCAGAATATTGTATCTAGTAAAGAGAGCTTTGGAATTACTAAAGATGTGAAATCAGTATCTATGCATTCAGGTTCAACTCTAGCTATTACTGATCCTGATAAAGCTAAAGGTATCGTATATATGCCTGAAAACTTATCTAATAAACAAAAATGGTCTCACGCCGTAGACCAAGGTATATATAGTGGTGGCGGTACTAAAGAAGGACCTTACATAGCTATTTCAAAAGTTGGTAAAGGTAAGGCTGCATTTATTGGAGATACTTCACTTGTAGAAGACAGTTCTCCTAAATATAAACGTGAAGATAATGGCAAATCGAAAAAAACATATGACGGCTTTAAAGAACAGGATAATGGAACACTTTTAAAAAATCTCACAACTTGGTTAGGAAAATCAGATAGTCACGAATCAATGAAGGATACGGGTGTCAAAATTGATAATAAAACCCCATTACTAAACTTTGAAAAACCTGAAAATTCCACTGAACCTCAACATGAACCTTGGTCACAGCCAGAAAAAGGCTATAAATGGTATGACCGTTCAACTTTTAAACCTGGTAGTTACGGTAGTTCGCAAAGTGGTTCGGATAATAATGATGAAAGTAGCTCTAATGACAATAGCAACTCTCATCATGACCAAACTGGTAACGCTGAATTCAACCTACCTCAAGGCATTCAGCCCAACCATCTATTTAAAGTAACAGTAAAACTTAAAGGTTATGATGCAAATAGTACAATTAATAATTTAACAGTTGGTATTTATAAAGATGGAGGTAAACAAATCGGTAGCTTCTCATCAGATGGGTCCCAATTTAGTCAACCAGGCTATAGTAAAGATCAAACTGTTAAAACGGATAGTAATGGAGAAGCAACATTAACACTTACTGCTAAAGTTTCTGAAGATATTAATGATGCTCATATTCGACTCAAACAAGGTAAAAAAGTAGTTACAACTACAGACATTCATTAACACTATAGATATAATATTTAAAAAGAGGTCGGGACGAAAGTTTTAGGATTGAAGCAGAACCATAAGTTTTACTGCTAAAATCCCGCTTTGGGACATCATAAATTAGTTTCCCAAAGCTTAAACTTTTAAAGTCCCAACCTTTTCTTTATTCAAGGAGGTTCTAAGTGGATGACTCAATTAGCATTTTATGTTGTAAGTGATGTGCATGGATTTATCTTTCCAACTGACTTCTCACATCGTGATGTTGAATTACCCATGGGATTATTAAAAGCTAATCATATCATTGAACAAGACCGCGCGCACTATGACGGCAGTATAAAAATAGATAACGGCGATTTTTTACAAGGTTCCCCTTTGTGTAACTATTTAGTTTCTGAATTAGCCACTAGTCGTCCATTAACTGATATTTATAATCGTTTCAATTTTAATTTCGGTACAATTGGAAATCATGAGTTTAATTACGGTCTAAAGTATCTTAAACAAACCATACATCAGCTTGATTATCCTATGCTATGTGCGAATATTTTTGAAAATGGAGAACCGTTTACAGGGCAAGGTATCACTTACATAAAAAGTCAGGGGTTAACTATAGGTGTAATTGGCTTAACAACGCAGTTTATTCCACATTGGGAACAGCCTGAATACATTGAAACTTTGACATTTCAAAGTGCTGTTGAAACTCTATATTCACAATTACCTGAATTGCGAAAACAAAGTGATGTGGTAGTCGTAAGTTATCATGGTGGGTTTGAACGTGATTTAGAAACTGATGAGCCTACTGAAGCTCTGACTGGAGAAAATGAAGCTTCTGAAATTTTGCGTTTATTCAGTGATGACATTGATGTATTAATTACTGGTCATCAACATCGTGATATTGCTACCATTTACAATCAAACTGCCGTCATACAGCCTGGTACAAGAGGGACTAAAGTTGGAAAAATCGTCTTAAATATTGAACATGACAATGACGTTCAAATAGAGAGTTGTCACTTATTAGATGTCGAGGATTGTTCAAGTTTTGAAATAAATCAACAAGATCAAAATTTAAGAGTTCATTTAGAAGATTGGCTAGATAAGAAAGTTGCAACTTTACCCACTTCAATGCGAGTTGAGAATGCTTTTGATGCTAGAGTTAAGCCTCATCCGTTTATTAATTTACTAAACTACATTTTACTTGAAAGTAGTGGCGCTGATATTACTTGTACTGCCCTTTTCGATTCTGCTAAAGGCTTCGATAAAGATGTGACTATGCGTGATATCATCAACAACTATCCATTTCCTAACACATTTAAAGTAATCGAACTTACAGGTCGTGATATTAAATTAGCTATTGAACGGTCAGCTGCTTATTTCGATTTGCATGATGAGGAAATAAGTGTGAGCGCAGACTTCCTTGAGCCAAAACCTCAACATTTTAATTATGATATCTTTGCGGGAATTGATTATACGATTCATGTAGGTCGTGCTCTAGGAGAACGAGTGAGTGATTTATTTGTGAATGGGGAGCCTTTAAATGAACATAAAAGCTACACTATTTGCGTCAATAATTATCGTGCTGTTGGTGGTGGTAATTATAATATGTATGAAAATAAACCAATCATTAAAGACATCCAAATTGAAGGCGCACAACTATTAATCAATTACTTATCAACTAACGACTTGAGTCATATACCTAAAGTCGTAAATTTCAAAGTCGTAAAATGAGAGGTGCAAGTTATGTCAGAATTTAACCTTTTTATAAATGAGATCGAGAATGAAGAACATCGTGAAAAATTGAAACACTTATTTGAATGGATTGAAACACAATATTCAGATTTAAAACCGGTAGTGAAATGGAATCAACCAATGTACACGTACAACGAAACGTTTATAATTGCCTTCAGCAAAGCCAAACAACATTTCTCAATTATGCCTGAAGCAGCTTGTTTGAAACAATTTAAGAAACGTGTGACCAACGGTGGTTATACACAGACAGAAAATTTATTTAGAATCAAATGGAACCAAGAGATTGATTATGATTTAATCGGTGACATGATTAAACTAAATATGGAAGAGAAAAAAGATTATACGAAATTTTGGAGAGATCATAAGTAAAGAGTGATTTATGATGTAAGTTTATTTATATTAAATCAATTATGCCTGCTCGCTAAAGATAGCGAACAGGCATTTTTTAATTAATTATTGAATGTAATGTGTTTCTTTTCATAAATATTATTAAGAAAGTTAAGTATGATACCTAGAATAATGATACCACCTGAAATAAATGTAATTTGAATATATGGTAAACCTATAGATAATAGAATTGAACCAATGATTGCGCCCAAGAAATTCGCTACATTGAATACAGATGCAGCCAATGTACTCGCAAGTAGTGGCGCTTCATGAGCACTTAATATAATTTTACTATTGAGTAATGGTGTCGTACCAAATGTTCCAAAACCAAACATGAAACATACAATTAACGCTAAAACTGCGTTATGCACAACAGTAACAAATAAAATAATTGTGATGAACAATAATAAAAACGTAAGATAGAGATTTTTAGTTAATTTATATTCTGGAATACTTCCAGTAACTAAATTACCGATAACGCCACCAAGACCAGACATAAATAGACACACTGTAAGGCCTACCACTTTATAAGGTGAGAAATCTCTAATCATTGGTTCCATAAAAGTATAAGTTGTAAATACGCCACTATATCCAAATACAATGATAGAAATAACTATAAGGATATGTGGATTTTTAAATACTTTTAATTCTTTAGCAATATTGGCTTCTGCACTTAATGATACTTTTGGAACAAATTTAATCATACCTAACATTGTAATGATAGCTAATAGGATCATTACACCAAATACTGTTCTCCAATTTGCGAATCCACCAAGAAATGAACCAAACGGCACACCAATCATTACCGCGATAGTTAACCCAGCTTGAACTAAGGCAATTGCTTGTGGTTTCTTAGCGGGAGGAGCAACCGCAGCCGCTACACTCATACATACACCAAAGAATGGCGCGTGCATTGCTGCTGACATCAATCTAGATAATAGCAGTATATTAAAATTAGGAGCTAACATACCCACTAAATTACTGACAATGAATATAGCCACTAGAATAGGCAATAATCGATGTCCATGCACTTTTAAAGTGAATATTCTCATGAATGGACCAATCACAGCTACACTAATTGCATAGACACTTATTAGTAAACCAGCGCTTGAAATAGAGACTTTCATGTCGTCAGCAATTTGCGTTAACAAACCAGTCACTACATATTCTGCCATACCTACTGTGAAAGTTCCTAAAATGAATATGAAGAACATCATTTTGTTTTCTCTCATTTTTGCTTCCTCCCTTATTATTTTTTCTCAAAAAATCAACATGAGTGATATACTATAAAAAATTATGGTACTTGTGAAGAGGTATTTAGAAATTAATTTTTGAGTTTGAACTCAAGTATCATAAGCTTTCATTTTGTTTTCATTATAATAAAATTAAGACAATTTTAGATGACGTGGTATTAAGCCAATTGTAAAATGATTAATTAAAATACTTTTTAATATAGATAAATTGAAATGCATATTCATAATTTTTGTCTATTTTGTGACAACACGTGCTAATTACTTATTTATCTTCCCTATTGAAATAAATATTAACGACGACTTTTGAAAAATCACATTGTAACTGTTATGTTTATTTCAGTATTAAAATAGGAGGATAATAATGAGTTCAACACCCACAGAGAAAAAGAAAAAACGAAAATTTGAATGGTTTTGGTGGTTTGTGGATATTATTATAGATCTTATTTACTATTTAATTATTGGTCTAGTTAAGGTATTTAAACAATGGAATTAATGAGTGTATGAAATTGGTATTTACATAAACTTAAAGAAAATAACATTTTCTCTTTACAAAAGAATATGAGCGTTTTATAATAGTTAATGTTCTGATTTTGGAGGGATACTCAAGTCTGGCTTAAGAGGCCAATCATTCGTGATTGGTAGGAGCTTTTAGCTCGCGTTGGTTCAAATCCTTCTCCCTCCGCTACTTTATTAAAGGGCAAGTTCTTATTACAAGAACCTGCCCTTTTTTGTTTGCAATTTGATTTTGCAAAATCAAATTGAACGTGTTTCTTCTATTATATGGTATATATTTTAAGATTAGTTTTCTATTATATAAAAAGCCATAGCATGTTTTTAGAATTGGGTCAGAAACATAATTTTGAAAATTATCTTCATGGTCCTTATCTAAATGTCACACACTATGACTTACTTAATTAAATCACATTGTTTACTTTTGTGATTATTTATTTATGTGGTTTGAACGTTTTATGAGGTGCATAAATCGTAGTTTTATATTTATCTGCAATTTTTTGTGTTTCTTGGTCTACTTTTTTCGCAAATGCTTTTTTAGACATTTGTGATGCATTTCCTACTTTTTTCTCTAATTCTGCGTATTGAGCGTTTGTCATTCCTTTAGGTGCTACACCACCATATGGACGGTCCCCTTGTTTAGTTTGTTGAGTATGTGGTTTGAACGTCTTTTGAGGTGCATAAATCGTAGTTTTATATTTATCTGCAATTTTCTGTGTTTCACGATCTATTCTCTTGTTAAATACTGAGTTAGGCATCTCATTAGCATTACCAACATTATATTCTAATTCACGGTATTGCTCACTAGTCATACCTTTAGGAGGCATACCACCATATGGTCTAGATCCCATATTCGTACGTCCTTGTTTATCAAACTCTTTTAAAGCTTCCATTTTACCTTTATATTCTTTATTACTAATAGCTCCATCTTTTTTTAATTTTTTTAGTGATTCAACTTTTTCCTTATAAGTAGCGAAGTTGCCATGATGATAGTCGCTCGCATTTGCTACTCCTGTTACGCTTGATAAAGCAATCGTACCTGCTAATACTGCACTACTTAATAAAGTGACTTTCTTCATTAAACTGTAACCCCTTTCAGAAATTTTGAATTTTACATATTCTACGTTATCACAGATTTTTAATTATTTCATTTATGTTACATAATTTTTACTATATTTTTACATCATTGACTTGTAATTAAATTGCTTAATTAACTTTTATTTTTAAAAATTTTAAAAAAAGAGCACCCACAATGACGATTGTAGATGCTCAAATATATTATAAATTTTATTAACTAAATGTCTATGACTCATGTTTATAGGCTGTTTTCGATTATATATGAATTTAACAATCTTAATTAAGCCTCTATAATTTTAACTTAACTATAACTAGGTTCACGATCAAATTTTGAAATACTAAAATCACACTTATGAACAACTCTTATTAAATTTGAATTATTCAAATCTCCAAGTAATTATATAAAATTCGAATTTTATTAGCTATAACTTTAGAGTCTCAATTTTTATATATTGTCAACTATTTTTTGGTTTCAAAAAAATATGCAATGCAATTCCTTATAAAAATAAGAGATTTATTACATACTAGTTACCAAAATTATTTTTTTATAAACACATTTAATAAAGAATGTACTTGGTCTTTATAGCAATTCTTATTTTCTTCAGTAACCCCAAATCTTTGTGAAAAGGACGCTCTCAGATACCAACTCTCTAAAAAAAGGAGTATCAAATTTTGAAAATCTTCTTTACCCATAGATATATTGGAGGGATCATAATATTTTATAATTTCACTATCTAGCACTTCATTAACTCCAAAGAGATGATTATGGATCTCTGAAGATAACTCTTCTGGTGCACTGGATAATTGGACGTATAACCTGATATACCTTTCATCAATATCAAATATAAATTCAAATAAAAACTGGTAAAGCCCATCTATAGAGTAGTTAGAATCGTTGTTGCTCTCAAGAATGAAAGTTTTAAAGTAATTAAAACAGTTTTCTACGCTTTTACGGTAAATTTCTTCTTTGTTGTCATAATGATAGTATAAACTCGCTTTCTTGATGTTTACACTTTTAGCGATATCATCAAGTGTAGTACCGTAATACCCCTTTTCAGAAAATAAGGTTATTGCATTATCAATAATCTTATTCTTCAATTCTAAAATCTCCCCCTTATTTAATTTAAATTCGTTATATTACAGGAAAATTAAGTTAAAATTACAAATATTACTGTTCAAGTATAACAACATTCTATTGCAAATTGAAACACTTTCGATTAGATATGCGATACAACCTAACTAACGAAAGGTAGGTAGATAAGTTGCAATTTTTTAACTTTTTACTTTTTTACCCCATTTTTATGTCCATTTACTGGATTGTTGGGGCGTTTTATTACTTTTTCACTAAAGAATTACCTTTTAGTAAGAAAAAAGTAATCTCTAAAAACAAGGACCAGATTGAAGGTATCTCTTTCTTGCTGGCCTGTTACAACGAGAGCGAAACTGTTAGAGATACACTGTCAAATGTGTTGGCTCTCAACTATCCAAAAAAAGAAATCATCATCATAAATGATGGTAGTTCAGATAATACCGCTGAAATTATTTATGAGATGAAGCAACATCACGACTTTAAATTTGTTGATTTACAGGTTAATAGAGGAAAAGCTAACGCTTTAAACGAAGGCGTCAAACATTCTTCATATGATTACATCATGTGTTTGGATGCAGACACAATCGTAAATCAAGATGCGCCATATTATATGATGGATAACTTTAAACAAGATCCTAAACTAGGTGCTGTTACAGGTAATCCACGTATACGCAATAAAAGTTCTATATTGGGGAAAATTCAGACGATAGAATACGCAAGCTTAATTGGATGTATCAAACGTAGTCAATCACTTGCTGGTGCCATTAATACTATTTCTGGAGTGTTTACATTATTTAAAAAAAGTGCACTTAAAGAAGTTGGTTACTGGGATACTGATATGATTACTGAGGATATTGCTGTTTCGTGGAAACTGCATCTTGCAGATTTTCGTATTAATTATGAACCACGTGCCATGTGTTGGATGTTAGTACCTGAAACAATTGGGGGGCTATGGAAACAACGTTTGCGATGGGCTCAAGGTGGACATGAAGTTCTATTAAGAGATTTTTGGGCAACAATGAAATCTAAGAAATTATCGCTCTATATCCTCATGTTTGAACAAATATTTTCAATTATTTGGGTTTATATGATTTTGCTGTACTTAGCATTTCTATTAATGACAGCAAACTTCTTAGATTACACATATTTGAAGTATAGTTTTTCAATATTTTTCCTATCATCATTTACGATGACCTTTATCAATATTATTCAATTTACAGTTGCTTTGTTTATAGACAGTCGCTACGAAAAGAAAAATATCGCTGGTTTAATATTTGTGAGTTGGTATCCGACAATCTATTGGATTATCAATGCCGCCGTTGTCATTTTCGCATTTCCTAAAGCATTAAAAAGAAAGAAAGGTGGCTATGCTACATGGTCAAGCCCAGACAGAGGAAATATCCAACGGTAAAATCGTCGTTGAATATAGTTAGGGAGAGCTTATTCATTGCGATATCTTGTGCATTTTGGATTTATTGCGTAGTCGTTATGATTGTATATATCGGAACGCTAATCAATTCTCAAGTGGAAAGTGTGATAACAATACGTATCGCTCTTAACGTGGAGAATATTGAAATTTATAAGATTTTTGAATTAATGGGATTATTTTCAATTATCATTTTCCTATTCTTCACATATAGTTTGATTTTCCAAAAAATTAAGAAAGGTCGTGAAGTATGAAACCTTTCAAATTCATCTTCATTAGCTTAGTAGTGATGTTAGTAATGACGAATGTAACACCTAGCTTTCATCATTATGCACAAGCCGATGAAGACCACAAGAAGTTAAAGTATAAGAAGAATAGCGCTTTAGCGTTAAACTATCACAGAGTGAGAAAAAATGACCCGTTAAATGACTTTATTACGATTTTCTCTAGTAGTAAGGAAATTAAAAATTATAGTGTGACAGATAAAGAATTTGAATCACAAATCAAGTGGCTTAAGAAACATGATGCAAAGTTTCTTACTTTGAAAGAGTTTTTGAAGTATAAACAGAAAGGGAAGTTTCCAAAGCGTAGCGTATGGATAAATTTCGATGATATGGATAAGACAATTTATCAAAATGCTTATCCAGTACTAAAAAAATATAAAATTCCTGCAACTGGCTTCGTGATTACAGGACACGTTGGAGAGAAGAATTTTCATAATTTGGATATGATCACGCAGCCTCAATTATCAAAAATGTATCGTTCAGGACTTTGGGACTTTGAAACACACACGAATGATTTACATTCTCTTAAGAAAGGAAATAAATCTAAATTTCTAGAGGCGTCTAATGTGTCTGCTACTAAAGACATTGAAGTAAGTGAAGATGAACTAAAATCGAAGTTTGGTAAAACACAACATGCCATTGCTTACCCCTACGGTCTAATCAATAATAGTAAAATTCAAGCTTCTAAAGATGCAGGTATGAAATACGGATTTACATTGAAGGAGCAAGCAGTCACTCCTCATGATAATAATTATAAAATTCCACGTATTTTAGTAAGTAACGACGCATTCGAAACTTTAATTAAGAAATGGGACGGTTTCCATGAATAAAAATAGACTTGAATTAGTATATTTACGTACTTTTATTTGCATCATTATTATAGTGACACACTTATTGACTCAAATCACACTAGAACATGAACATTTGTCAGGGAGTTCTCTTGTTCTACAATATTATATTCGGAATATTGTTATCTTTGGAACTCCAAGTTTTATTGTATTATCACAGTTGCTAACAACATTAAATTATAAATCTGTAAGCGTACAATATTTGATTTCTCGGTTCAAATATATTTTTATTCCATATTTATTAGTGGGATTATTCTATAGTTATAGTGAATCATTATTGACTGCTTCTTCTTTCAAAAAGCAATTTTTTGAAAATGTAATATTAGGGCAATGGTATGGTTATTTCATCATTATCATCATGCAATTCTTCATATTATCTTATTTAATTTATAAAATTAATTATAAACTGTTTAACAGTAAGATATTATTAGTATTAGCATTTGTAGTACAACAAACATTTTTATACTACTTTAATCATAGTGATGCTTTCCATACATTTGTAAAACATTACTATCCTTTAAGTGAAAATACGATGATATTAGGATGGATTTTCTATTTCTTTTTAGGTGGTTTCATAGGATATAACTATCAACGTGTCCTATCATTCTTAGAAAAATATCTCGTTATCATGATTATGTTAGCTTTAGGTTCATATGTATTATTTATAGCACTTTCAGGTGATGATTATTGGAATGTAACCAGCTTCACTTATTCACTTACGTTATACAATAGTATTATGTTCTTTGTGCTTATTGGCATTTGTGCGCATTTTAAAACGATGCTATTAAACACGGTTCAAATGATAAGCGCATTTTCGTTTTTCATCTATTTATTACATCCAATTATCTTAGATTCACTATTTGCTTATACCAATATCTTTGAAGATAACACGGTCGTCTTCTTAGCGGTTTCCTTGTTAATGATTATCGGAATATGTATTGGTGTTGGCATGATGTTAAGAGAATTTTATATTTTTAGATTTGTTATTGGCAAACAACCGTATAAGCTACAATTTAATAACTATCAACCTAGTTGGAAATCACACTAATGTTGAAAAAGCCTCCCACAGAGATATAATAACTGGATCTCTGTGGGAGGCTTTATGTAAAGCAGTTATCTCATTATGAGAATAATGTTTTTAAGACTTTGAAAAATGAGCCGATTAATTGGAATACATCACCTGTCATTGGATTCACTCCTTTTTAAATAATTTTTTAAAATTCATGTTTCATCGTTATGCTTTTTTAGTTGATGTCAGTTTTTCACTTTGAACTAAATCATCTGCAAGTCCATGCCAGAATTGTTGTAGTTCCTCTCTTGAGCGTACTGTATCTGAGCTATCTTGTCCAACAAAGTCCACATGATCCCAGTCATGTTTAGTTGGTGTCACTTGCCATACACCTTTTTGATTTTGGTCTGTAGCTTCAACATATTTTTGATTGAATGGATGTTGAGAAGAAATAACTGATACTAAACCGTCATTTTCTCTCCATTCTTTCTCTTTAGCTTTACCAATAACATTGGCAGTTACCGTGAATGGGAAGAAAAGATTTAAATCTGCTTTTTGTCTACCAAATAGACCTTTATGCGTAGATTCACCTGTATATGTTTTATAAACAATATTAGGATTTAATGATGTTTTACGGTTAAGGTCAGTCGCACCATCACGAGTTAAATCATTGAAACCATTATCTTTAGATTTCCATAATTTAGATTTTTGAACTCTCTTCACATAATCAATACGTGATTCGTTTGGTTTTTGTTTAAGACCCCATTGTGATAATCCAAAGTCTACGCGAGAATTTTTATTACCGAATGCTCTTCCTAAATCATACACAACTTGACGTACTAGCGCTTCATTACCTAATTCATCTGATGCGTGCGTACCATTATGTGGTGTACCTAAAGTTGTGATTGAAGAAACCATATTGTCATTATTACCTTTATATAATGGAGAAATTTCGCCACCATGTTCTTTTTGATATTTGACTTCTTCAGGATTTCCGTTTCTTAGTAACTCTTCTAATTGACGGATTGTTTGACCACCCATACTATGTCCAACAAGATGAACTTTTTGGCCTGGTTTCCAATCTTTGTATACACCTTCATATGTTTTACCGTAACGTTTATGACCATATTTCGCAGCATGTGCAGCACCATAATCTACACGGCCACCTTTAATATAGTAATATAGTTCAACTGCGCGATCGTAGTTACTACCAAATGCACTAATACTTGCTTCATAAGATTTATAACCATTCTCTTCTAAATCTTGACGGATATTCATTTTATCGCCGCCCCAATAATGTGCAAGCACTGAAGGGTTGATATCATCAGTGAAACCATTGAAACCATGAACTAAAATGATTGGGTCATGATTTTTATATTGGCTTTGTTTAGCCGCTTTATTTGTTTGATCTTTCTGTTGTTTCGTTGTTTGTTGCTTAGACTTTTTATTTGTAGTAGCTACAGCATTACTCTTAAGCGTACCTAATCCATCTTTAGAATCTTTGTCATTGTTAGATGATTCATCTTTCTCAGATTTAGGATTTGCTTTGTCACTTACACTCAATGCTTGAGTTTTGTGGTTATCTGTTTCAGCTGGAGTCTCTTCTGAAGTTGCTTCGTCTTGCGCTGACACTTTTTGCTGTTCTTCTGCATCATTTTCTTTATCTTGTTGTGATGCTTTTGGTTTTGTTGCAGTTGCAGTCGCAGTTTGAGTTTGATCTTTATCAGTTTGAGACGCTTCAGTTTCCTCTTTAGCTTGATTTTTTACTGCTCTGTCTGATTGAGTTGTCTCTTTATCTGAAGATAAGTCGTCTTTTTGTTGGTTATTTTGAGTATCTTTTTGTAAATCTTTTTGTGAATTTGATACTTCTTCTGTTTTATCTTCAGTTTTTGGATTGTCTTGTTTTAGATTATCTTGAGTCTCAGATGAATCTTTTTCACTTTCTTGATTTTGATTCACTTCTGGTTTAGATTGAGTTGATTTATCTTCATCAGATTTTTCTGTTGGTTGTGTTTGAACATCCGTTTGTTCTTCTGTTTGTTCAGATTTTAAGTCCGCTTGGTCAGCATCCTCTTGATTTGCGTCCTCTTTACTATTATCTACCTGTGAATCCTCACTAGATTCCACTTGTTCATCTGATGACTTAGTTGAATCTTGAGTTGTATCTTGTTCAGAAGTTTGTTCCTCTTTACCTTGTTCTTCAGTAGACTTCGTTTGTTCTGTATTTTGTGCTGTATCTTGTTCTTCAGTTTCTGAATCTTGTTGTTCAGTGTTTTGATTATTTTCATTATGTAAGCTTGTTTGATTATCATTAGCATTTTCGCTATTATCTTTTTCAACATTTGGCTGTTCAGACGTAGTTTCTTTAGCTGATTGAGACGTGTCATCCTCTGTCGCCTGTTGCCCATTTGAATCTTCATTTTCATCCCCAATAGATTGTGCTGTTGCCTTCTCAGGATTTCCCTGTTCCTGATTTTGTTCGGCCGCTTGTGCTGAGCCTCCACCCATAAATAATAAAGCTGCGATTAAGATGGATGATGCCCCCACACTAAATTTACGAATACTATACTTGTTTTGTCTTGTTTTCATAGTAAGCACCTCTCTATTTGTTTATTTTTGAAAAATGAACTCCACAATAGCGTATTTCTAAATAAATAGATTTACGATTGCGCGTGGTAATAATTCAAAGATCTTGCTAAATATCGCTTTAATAGCTTCCATAATGACCATCCTTTCCATCGTTAAGAAAGCGTTTCCAATTATTATGAAAAATTTTTCTCACACACTCTTTATATAAAAAGTATATAAGAATCAAAACACTTTTCTTTTCGATTTAATTTAAAACAAATATTACGAGATAATTGCAATTTTGTCAATAATTATACACAATTAAATCAAGCATTATAAAGCCGATTAAACCTATAAACTTACATATTAATGGGTGTCTTTTTTAAAATAGAGATGAGTGTGAAAATAAAAATTGTAGGAGGAAGAAATATGGAACTATCGCAGTTTGAAAGCTATTTAAATATTGATTCTTCTCGTTATGACAATAATGATAAAGCCTCGCTAGATTATTTTATGGAACGCTATATGATGACTGTTCCGTTTGAAAATATTAACGTTCAAAATCAAGTTCCGATCTCTGTTAATACTGATGATTTATTGGACAAAGTTATAAACCAACATCGCGGTGGGTTCTGTTATGAAATGAACCACTTGTTCGGAACGTACTTAGAGAAAAAAGGTTTTGCTGTCCATCGAGCTTCTGGAACAGTTCATACTCCAGATGGCGGTGTTGCTTTAGAAGGCTCACATATGTCTTTATACACAATTTTAAATGATACTTATTATGTGACAGACGTTGGGTTTGGTGACTTACCTCTACATGCAATCCCGATTTCACATCCGTCTCAACCAGTGAGTATTTCTGATATAAATGGAGAATTTCGCGCAATTTTTTACAAAGAAGACTGCTATCATGTTCAAAAATTGAAAAATAATAAATGGACTACTCTATATCACGCCTACTTAGAGCCTCAATCAATTCAAGATTTCAGCGATAAAATCATTTATAACGAGAGTAATCCAAACTCTATCTTTGTTAAGCAGCTATTAATCACACAACCACAGTCATTTGGACGTGCGACGATGACACATCAAAGTCTTACGTTAACTTCACAAAGTTCTAAAGAAAAATGTGAGGTATCGTCCCACAATTATAAGTATTTTCTAAAGAAATATTTTAATCTTAATATCACGATTGATAGACTTGAACAGTAGTAATACTTTAGTGTACCTGGGGTATGTATTAAGTAATGAGGTGAATTCCATGTCACAAATTGAAATCATAGGCGCTAGACAAAATAATTTAAAAAATATCGATGTTAATATACCGAAACATCAATTAATTGTATTTACAGGGCGGTCAGGCTCAGGTAAGTCTTCACTAGTATTTAATACCATTGCTGCTGAATCTGAACGTCTATTAAATGAAACATACTCAAGTTATGTTCAACATCAACTCACACAATATGAAAAACCAGACGTTGATCAAATCAATCACCTTCCCGTTGCAATGATTATTAATCAGAAACGCCTAGGTGGTAATTCACGTTCGACGGTAGGAACTATTTCTGATATTTATGCTTCTGTGAGATTATTATGGTCAAGAATAGGAGAACCTTTTGTTGGTTATTCTGATATTTTCTCATTTAATAATCCGAAAGGTATGTGTGAAACATGTTCAGGATTAGGTTATGTTGAAGACATTGATTTAAATGAGTTACTTGATTTTGATAAATCGCTCAATGAAGATGCCATTAAATTCCCGTCGTTTAGACCCGATAGTTGGCGAGGTAAAAGATATCTTTATACAGGTCTATTTGATAATGATAAAAAGTTAAAAGATTATACAAAAGAAGAATTGGACACTTTTTTATACACTGAACCTACAAAGTTGAAGAATCCGCCATCAAATTGGCCTAGAACAGCTAAATTTGAAGGTCTAATTCATCGTTTCAGACGCTCTTTCTTACTAAATGATAACTTTGAGAAGAAACGCTTCAAAGCGGATATTGATCGAGTCGTTACTAAGCATGATTGCCCTTCATGTCATGGTAAAAGGCTTAATGATAAAGTGTTGAGTTGTAAAATCAATGGCTTAAACATTGCTGAATTTACAGATTTACCCATTGATGAGGCTGTTCATTTTCTAGAAAAAATAGATTCAAACACAGCAAAAGTGATTATCGAACCTTTAAAGCAGCAATTACAAGCATTAAGCTATATAGGTTTGAATTACCTAACGTTATCTCGTGAAACGACAACGCTTTCTGGCGGCGAATCTCAACGGATAAAACTTATTCATCATTTAAATAGTCCATTAAGTGATTTAGTTTACATCATCGATGAACCGAGTGTAGGACTTCACCCAGAAGATATTCAGAGAATTAATGACATGATTGAATCACTTAAACAAAAAGGTAATACGGTGATCGTTGTTGAACATGACCCTGATGTTATTCAAACGGCTGACCACATTATTGATATAGGTCCGAATGCAGGCAAAGATGGTGGAGAGATTATGTTTGAAGGAAGTTATCAAGACCTTCTTAAATCTCAGACGAGCACAGGTCAAGCTTTAAACAGAACACATCAACTTAAAGACCATCCTAAAGCAACTCATGACATGTTTAATATTGAGAATATTTCACGTAACAATTTAAATCATATTTCAACTCAATTACCAAAACATGCGATGAACGTAGTTACTGGTGTGGCTGGCTCAGGTAAGAGTTCCCTTATCTCAGCAGCCTTTGAACAAGAGCAACGTGCTATCTTCATCGATCAGAAACCGCCTCACGCATCGAATCGCTCTAATTTACTCACATACTTAGATATCTTCGATGAGGTAAGAAGTTTCTTTAGTCAACATACTGGTATGAAGAAAAGTATGTTTAGCTATAATTCTGAGGGCGCTTGCCCTGAATGTAATGGTAAAGGCGTACTTAAGACCGAACTCGTATTTATGCCAGACTTTTCTCAAGTGTGTGAAATGTGTGGTGGCACAAGATATCGCCCTGAAGTATTAGAGGCGAAGGTAGAGGGATATTCTATCGCAGATATACTTGCCCTTACTGTAAGTGAAGCCATCTCTCAATTTGAAGGTCAAGACAGTATCACTCGTCCGATTCAAGCTTTGGCTAATACAGGACTTCAATATATGACATTAGGACAATCTTTAGATACATTGTCAGGCGGTGAAATTCAACGCGTTAAACTAAGTCGCTATTTAACTGAAGATGTACATGATCATATTTTTATTTTTGATGAACCAACGACGGGGCTTCATGAAGATGATTTACCTGTACTGATTGATTGCTTCAATCATTTAATTGACGATCATAACACGGTTATTCTTATCGAACATAATTTAACGATGATGACACAAGCTGACTGGTTTATCGATATAGGCCCTTATGCTGGAGATAAAGGTGGACAACTATTGTATAGTGGTCAGCCTGCGGGACTTTTAAATATTAAAAATTCAGTAACCGCTAAACACTTAAAAAGATATATCCTTTAACTGAAAAAGCTCGGCGATGATTTATCATCTAATCAACGTCGAGCTAAAATTTTATTTTATATCTAAATTTTTCAAATTTACTATTGTTTAATATATTGTCGTTCATCAAGTGAACATTTTTATAATGATGTATTCCTTCTGCACTTGAGTAAAATATTAATTTTAAAAAAACGTGTGAAATATGTGGTTAAAGGGACGATTCGCCTTGTTTGAATCTACTGGATATATTATTCTAAAAGTAGTTATACATATATTTATTAAATAGTTATAAATATTAAAACTTTCACCGATACATTTTTTAAAAATCCACAAAAAAAGCAAAATACCAATCGATAACGATCAGCATTTTGCTTTACACACGCAATAACTAGAGATACTTGACTACATTAATACACAAAAATTTAGGGATACAGCAATTAAGCTGTTTAAGTGATTTTGAGAAAAATAAAAAAGTATACTCTAATTACCACACAAAACATACTAACCCACAAAGCCCAATTAAATGAGTTAGTATGGCTTACATAGTAATACCATTGCTTTGAACATGTTAATTAAATTATTATACCAACTTAAATTCAAACAATGTATATCCAAATTAAGCTATCTGATACTTATGTGACATTTAATTAAAAATGTCTCTTTTTTAGAGGTGTATAATGAAGAGTAAAGATTTGCGTGTAGAAAAAACAGAAAAAGCTCTATTAGATGCTTTATTTGAAACTTTAAGAACAAAAGAGTTCAATCAAATAACAGTACAAGATTTGTGCGATAAAGCTCTCGTAAGACGTTCAACGTTTTACCGACGTTTTGATGATAAATACGATTTGCTTAAGTTATTAATACGAAAATTAATTTTCAGAGTAAGAGAGAAGCATTTCTCAACATTAAACCCTGAGAATCCTAGAGCTCATTTCGAAAAGGTCATTCACGAATCATTACAATATCTATATAATCATAAGTCTATTGTTCAAAATGTATTAACATTAGCGCTTTATGATGAAGTGACCGATATTATATTCAAACAATTATATGAAGGGATGAAAGCACAAATACAGTTTGAAATACAGCACGGCGTTGAGTTCGATGTCGATATAGAAATACTTGCTGAATTTATAACCGGAGGAATATTGAGAACAATGTATGCTTGGATTCAAGATGGTCAAGAACGTTCGATCAATGAGTTAACTAAAGAAATGGTGACCCTACTTGATGGCGTGCATAACTATCATACTAAAGGTGAAAATTAAGAGAAAATCATGATGAATAATTATGTTCGTCATGATTCCCTCTCGATTAAATGCTTTCCCATAAAAGCCAAGTGAATACTGACTTGATCATTTAAAATCTCCTTCTTATATTTTAACAACCCTTCTCTAATTACGAATAAATATTTGTATAACTAAATTATATATTTTGTTATCACATATAACAGTAGTAAACTATAACTATACTTTAGTTAATTAATAAGTCAGAGACTTTAACTAACAATAATTATACATCGGCTTCAATTTTATTGAGTAGCCAAAATACAAAAAATGTCGCTTAAGTCACACAGATTTTGAAGTGTCCGATTAATGAGGTGAACAATAATGAATAGCAATGATTTACGTGTTAAGAAGACACAACGTGCTCTAATGGATTCATTTTTAGAATTACTTAAAACTAAAAATTTTAGTCAGATTACAGTTCAAGATTTGTGTGATCGTGCTATGGTACGACGCTCTACTTTTTATCGTCACTATAGTGATAAATACGATTTATTAAACCAAGTCTTAGCCAACTTTTCCAATAGTTTGCATGAATCTCATTCAGAGAGTTTATTAGTCAAACAGCCTAAATCATATTTTGAAAATATCGTCAGAGATACGCTTTATTTTTTAATTGAAAATCGAGAAACGATTCAAAGTATCTTTACTATTTCGTATTATGATGAAGTGACACGTATCGTCTATACGCAACTTTATAAAGGTGTAGAGAGACAAGTTAATTTCGACATAAGGCACGGTATACGTTTCACTATTGATTTAGAAGTTTATAAAGAATTTATAGCAGGTGGTATATTACGTATCATTTATGCTTGGCTTAAAGAAGGTCAAGAACGATCTGTCGATGAGTTAACTATAGAGGTAGTTAAAATAATCAATGGTATCAGAGAAACAAATATAAAGAAGTTCTAAACTATATTCATAAAAGAGAGGGATTGAAAACACATCTATATAAAGATAGTTTTGCAATCCCTCATCTATTTATCAAGAATGATTATGAATCTTCAGAAGAAATTATAATAGAGGTTTTAATCATTAATGTCCAGCCATCCAAGATCTTCCTTGTATGGCTTTTTTACGTCTAGTTTTGGGTGAATTTGTTTTAGGAACAATCCAAGGTTCATGCCCTCTTTCAATTCGTTTCTTTAACTTGCTATCCTTTTATTAAGTTTAAAAGGCATTAAAAACACGTATTGCTGTTTTCATTACAGTGCGGACACTGTGCGCAATCATATTGAACGTTCATCGAGTGTCTTATAGTGAATGCACCACACTTTTTGCAATCATAAGTAATAAATAAGATATAGCGCTTTTGTAGATCAATAAAAAAGTTATCGCATTATTCAATGCGATAACCATCCAAATAAGCCACTACTTTTCTTTTCAGCTTTTACCGATGGATAAGAAGCACCATCAAGAAAATGTCGTTGATAGTGAACGTAAGCATTCCCTTTATCATTAATCGCAATATACCATTTTTTATGTTTAGGTACGACGTCATATAAGTCTTTTTTTACTGTGTATTTTTTGCCATCAATTTGATGTTCACCTTTAGATAACACCTTTTTATATTCATATTGCTTTCGATAATATTTCATCATATCATTCGCAATTTCATTACGATTTAATTTAGCTGTTTCACTAGGATATGGTGTAACATCTAAAATCGTCTCATTTAATCTCAAACCATGTTGCTTATTGGTTAAAGCTAAACTATATCCGGAATCACTCGTACCAGTCTTGAGTCCGTCAGTCCCTTTATAATATTTCGGCTGACCTTTCAAAGATAAATTCGTAGATTCAAATGATTGTCCTTTTTGTGTATCTGATTTATTTTGTGTGGTTTTAAGTATTTCAGGGTGCTCTTTGATCATGTGATACATCATGATATTCATATCTTTAGACGTACTGGAAGTCTTCCCTTGGTTCTTATACTTTTGAGGTGCGCTAGATCCTAATAACTCAGTATCTGCTCCAGCTGGACTTGTAAAGTGTGTGTCTTTCATGTGAAATGTTTTGGCCTGCTGATTCATTTTATCTGTAAAAGTAGAAGTCGAACTTGATACCTTTGCGCCTAGAATTAAAGCAGCAGCATTACTTGAAGCTAAAGCTGTTTGGCTCAATATATCTTTAACAGTATATGTTTGTCCTGCTTCTAACGGTACCGAAGAAAGGTTAGACTTTTGAGATAATTGCGCTTGTTTAGATGTAATTTTTATTTTATCTTTCATATGTATTTTTCCTGATTTAACTGCATCCAATGTTAAATACATTGTCATCATTTTAGTTAAAGAGGCAGGATCTACTTTTTTATTTTCGTTGTAATTGTATAAAATTTGACCTTGTTTTGTAGTGAGCGTGAGTGATTGAGGTTCATATTGAGTTGAAATATTAGCATTTTCTTCTTTATTGACTAGAGGTGTGGGCTTTTCTACTGCATAACTTTGAGAAGTTAAAAGTAATGATGTTAATCCTATCGTGCCTGTTATATATAGTATTCTTCGAAACATCGTATCACCTGATTTCATTTTTCTAATATTCTTGTTAGTTTATGTACTTTACATATACTTATATCAAGTTTTGCTCAACTTTTCAAAAATACCGAATACACGCGCATAAGAGGATTAAATTAACTTGCTTCAAGAGCTCTATAAATTAAGTGTTTTTGTAATATTGACTTGTTCATGTAATACTTATCAGTGAAATGTAAAAACACAATTGGGTTGGTAGTCCCAATGCAAATCATAAGATTTGTCAGTAGCCCTCCTCCTCAGGTTGTCCATCATTTCAATATTTAATAGAGGAGGGACTGTACATGAAATTATCAATATTTCATGATGGTCAGTTTTTTATAGGTTTAGTTGAATTCAATAACAATAATTCAGTTCGATTTTCTAAACACGTCTTTGGTCCAGAGCCAAATGACGAAGACGTTCTTAAATTTATCAAGGAGGATTTAGAGTCTTTAATTGATAACACACATACGCGGATAAGTGTTCAAAAGAAAGTCAAGAAAGTTAATCCCAAGAGATTACAAAGAGAAGTAGCTAAGGAGCAAAAAAAGCCTAAATTTACTACAATGGCTCAAGAAGCTATAAAGAAAGAACAAGAGTTAAAAAAGAAATCACGAAAAAAACTAAAGAAAAGCCATAAAGAACAATTAAAAGCGTATAAGAAGTCTATAAAAAGACAAAAATCGAAAGAAAAGCATAAAGGACATTAATTAAGGGAGTTTAACTATGAAAACAGCTCTATTTTTATTATTAGATGAATATGCAGATTGGGAAGCCTCATATCTTAATTCTGAACTTAATCAAAGCTCTGAATGGCAAGTTAAAACTGTCTCTCTACAAGATATTGTTACATCGATAGGTGGTTTTAAAACTTTGATTGATTATAATTTAAACCAAAGATGTCCAACTGGTGATTTATTAATACTAATTGGTGGTAATAACTGGCATATTGAATCAACTACTTTATTAAATTTCATTAATGAGAATTTTAATTCATCGAAACCTATCGGTGCGATTTGTGGTGCTGTAGACTATTTAGCTAAAAATGGTTTCTTAAATCAATATCATCATACTGGAAATTCAATTCAATTATGGGCTGAATTTCCTAATTATTTAAATCATAAATCATTTAAAAATACTCAATCCATTCGTGATAATCATCTTGTTACTGCTAATGGAACTGCGCCTATTGAATTTACCGAACAAGTTCTTAAAATGATAAATCTGGATTCTGATGAAAACATTGATAAAATCTCTTTTATGAACAGATTTGGCTTTTATGAATATTGTAGAAAATTTGGCAATCCTTACGAGTAAGATTTATTATGCTATTTCTTAATGTAAAACAGGCTAGGACATAACGTTAATGTCTTAGCCTGTTTACTTGTTATGAGTAATTATCTGAATGAAATTATGAAAGTAAATAATTCGCATAACTTCATCTTATTAACGAATATTTATTCTTGTTGATAATCTTTATTCCCTCTAAAGTAACTGCGATCGTGTTTATCATAAACCTTCTCAGGATTCATAAAAGGCTTTAATTTATCTTTAAATTCGTATAAGTTCAAACCATCTACTGCAACTCTATCTTGATATACATTATCTGGTTCAACATCTGTAAAGTTGTTAGGTCCTACTCCAGCCAAATATTTAAAGTGACCTTCTTTAATCAGATAGTTATATGCTGGCGTATCTCTATCCTGGGCACCATGGGGGAAAATAAATAAATCAGTTTTACCTATAATTGGTGTAACTTCTTTCTCCCAACGTTTTGTATCTTTAACAATTCCTTCAAAAGATGATTGTTCAAAATTAATATGTCCATATGAGTGACTGGCGAATGTCCAACCATCTCTTTTCATTGCATCAGCTACTTTTGTTGCTTTAGCTTTACGGTCCTTATAATGCTTACTATCTATTTCATTTGTACGATATCCTAAAACGCCATTATATCCTGTTAATGCAACTACACCTTTTTGTCCATTTAAAGAGAAATCAGGGTGTTTTTTAACAAAGTCATTTAATATTGGAACGATATCATCGTCTTTAGAATGTGTTACTTTGCCATTCTTTCGCTTCGTTTCTGACACAACATGTTTGTTTTTATCTAAAACTAATCTGTCGGCATACCCTTTTCCACGCATGTACTCATAATAGTTCATGTCATCGATAGATAGTATTAATGGTTTTTTACCTTTAGGTAATTTTAATTTCTTCTTATTTATCGTTTTTGCTTTTAAATCATAAGCATCGTGTGGATTAATTAAAATATAATTTCTTTTATGTAACTCTTCTAGAGATTTTTTAAATTCGTTAGCTGTAATCATCCAGTCATTATTACCTTTGGCTTCTTGTGGGCTCCCCGAAAATGCCACTTTAGCGTCAGTAATAAGTGGATGATAAAAGATATGGTATATTTCACCATCGTATGTTTGCCAATCTTTAGTCATTTTTGATTGATGACTTGCATACATATTTTCATTTTCACTATCTTCAGTGTGAGAATCTTTCTGTTTTGAGCATCCTTCTAAAATGAATACCATCAACAAAATAGAAACAAAAAATAAATATAAAGTCTTTCTCATTATCTCATCCCTCAAATTAATATCATCATACAATAATCAATATAACATTAATGAGGCGTACAATATTATTAAATATATCTTAATTTTATTTTGATTTAATGTTAATATAAAAAACTATCGCTTTATATTCACTTTAAGAGTTCAAACGAATAATGAGTTTAAACATATATCTATGTATCAGGCTGACTAAACAATGATTTGAATACGCATAAAAAAAGAGCGAGATAAAAATTATCTCACTCAATAACGTAAATATTTACAAAGGAACATTTAACTGTTGCTTAAAATAACAACGATCCCCATCATTTATAATATTATTCCACGTATCATTTAATTCATATCCTAAACGTTCGGCAAGCTTAATAGAAGATTCATTGACCTGATTCGTTCGTATAAGTTTTAGTGTTACTGCATCAAATTGTTTCATCCATCGTGATATCATTTCGATTGCTTCAGTAGCTAATCCTTCACCTGTATATTTTGGAAAAAGTCTATAATACAAGTTTAAGAATAATTGATAATTAATGGTGCGGTATTCAAAACCACTCATCCCTACTAATTCTCCAGTATCTTTGGCTATTAACATAAAGTATCCAAAGTCATTTTCTTCCCAATGTCTTCTCCAACCTTTTATAAATCCTTTAGTAATATCTTTGTTCTCGTGTATACCTTTAGGAGTGTATTTTGTTGATTCATTATTCGTATGTAGTTGGAAAAGCGCATCAAGATGCTCAATATCTGGTTTTAATAAGTAAAGTCTATCGGTTTCTAACATATACTCACCACCTCAATTTGTTTATTACTGACTTTTTAGCATATACCCTTTTTTCTAACTTTTACTTCAAACTAGTTATAAATTCAACGTTGAGCTAGCATGCAGGATGTCTTACCTCAGACAAACCTAAGCCTCACACCCTCACCTACAAATGTAAGACTTAATGAGAAATTTTTAGCTAACTCATTTACACATTAAAACTCTATGCGACGACATAGCCACGCTCGTTAAACTATCTCGTATAGTGTTTTATTTTATTTAGATCTATTTAATTTAAAAAATTTATGATTTTAGTTTTTATTTTCCTAAAAATAGGGAATATATTTATAATGAAAATTTACAAATCGAAGGTTGATGAAGGATGATTACTTATACACTCAGCAATTACTTTGATACGAGATGGAAAACGATGTATGATGATGGGAATCTCTATTTATACATACGTAAATCGTACCCTAACCCATTTATTAAAGGGTTAGACATCATTATTCCTCAAGCAGGAATATATACCTCTTATGTCGTTAGGGATTTAGAGAAAAATGTAATATTTACTTCTAAATGTATTCCAAATTTTAGAAACTTTAGAGAGATTCATTGTAATTACAGAGGTACTCATATTGAGATGAAAGAGTTCACATTGGTGAACAAACCGGTTAAATTCACTTATGATAATGAAGATTATTTTATTAAAAAGACGAGCCCAGAAACATGTACTATTACGAATTATGAGAATGAAAAACTATCTCATTGGGCTAAAAATGAAGGACAAGTGAGCTTCCATATTTTAAATGAAAGTAGTAAACCAATAGAAGAGTTATTAATCATACTCTCTCATGCATTAATGAATAAAATTTGAGGCTGGGCATAAATGATTGTCGCAGTCTTATTTATTAATATATATGCTGTAGATGGTTGTACTGAAAATGTGCTTATATCAAGCTTCTTTCAATTCTAGCCCTTCTTGCTGACGGGGCTCCAACTTATGGTAGCCATCTTCTCATTTATTAGGAGTAGGACATATGATTAAATTCAAGTTCTACTCCTAATTTGTGTCTAATCAATGAGCATATTATGTCTAAATTATTACAAAATGGAATAGGTATTATTGAAAATATGTATTTTTGTTATAGATTGTTAGCAATTATAATAAGACTCAGCGCAATAATTTAATTATTTTTGCACGAGTTCTATTTTAAGAAAGGTGAGCAAAAAATGGCTAACAATGAGTCAAAAAACATAGTTATTATTGGCGCTGGTGTCTTAAGTACGACATTCGGTTCTATGATTAAAGAATTAGAACCTAATTGGAACATCAAACTCTATGAACGTTTAGATCGTCCAGGTATTGAAAGTTCTAACGAAAGAAACAATGCCGGTACTGGACATGCTGCGTTATGCGAACTGAATTATACAGTTCAACAACCGGATGGTTCAATTGATATAGAAAAAGCGAAAGAAATCAATGAACAATTTGAGATTTCTAAGCAATTCTGGGGACACCTTGTGAAAAGTGGCAACATTGATAACCCTAGAGAATTTATTAATCCACTTCCTCACATTAGTTTCGTAAGAGGTAAGAATAACGTTAAATTCTTAAAAGACCGTTACGAAGCGATGCGTAACTTCCCTATGTTTGACAACATCGAATATACGGAAGATATCGAAGAAATGAGAAAATGGATGCCATTGATGATGAAAGGTCGTACTGGCAATGAAATCATGGCAGCTAGCAAAATTGACGAAGGTACCGATGTTAACTATGGTGAGTTAACACGTAAAATGGCTAAAAATATTGAGCAACATCCTAATGCTGATGTTCAATATAATCATGAAGTCATTGATTTCAACCGACGTCAAGACGGCATCTGGGAAGTGAAAGTAAGAAACCGTAACAATGGTTCAGAGGAAACTGTATTCGCGGATTACGTCTTTATAGGTGCTGGCGGTGGCGCTATTCCACTATTACAAAAAACTGGTATCCCTGAAAGCAAGCACCTCGGTGGTTTCCCTATTAGCGGTCAGTTCTTAATTTGTACTAACCCTGAAGTCATTAATGAACACGACGTTAAAGTATATGGTAAAGAACCACCAGGCACACCACCAATGACTGTACCTCATCTTGATACGCGTTATATTGATGGTGAAAGAACATTATTATTTGGTCCATTTGCGAATATCGGTCCTAAATTCTTAAAAAATGGTTCTAACTTAGATTTATTTAAATCTGTAAAACCATACAACATTACAACACTACTTGCATCTGCAGTTAAAAATTTACCTTTAATCAAGTATTCAATCGACCAAGTATTGATGACAAAAGAAGGTTGTATGAACCACTTACGCACGTTCTACCCTGAAGCTCGTGACGAAGATTGGCAATTATACACTGCAGGTAAACGTGTTCAAGTTATCAAAGATACACCTGAGCACGGTAAAGGATTCATTCAATTCGGTACAGAAGTTGTGAACTCTGAAGATCACTCAGTTATTGCATTATTAGGAGAATCACCAGGAGCATCAACTTCAGTTTCTGTAGCGTTAGAAGTTCTAGAACGAAACTTCGCTGACTACGAAAATGAATGGAAACCTAAATTACAAAATATGATTCCTTCATATGGTCAATCACTTATAGATGATGTTCAATTAATGAGAGAAACTCGTAAACAAACATCAAAAGATTTAGAATTAATTTATTATAAATCTAAATAATTAACCCTTTCCCTGTAAAATATAAAATATTAAAGTCCTTACTTGGGGCTCTCTCCTGACCCCAAAACCCTTAATAAATATTGTAAAAGTTAGAAGTAACAAAAAGTTGAAACTAAATTAACCTTATTTCCCCTACCCCTTCAAAGAGAGCCACTTTGAAGGGGGTTTTTATGTATAGTTTGATAATCACTAGTTATACACACTCATTCTTTTACTATCTAAAAAATTATTTTTATAAAAATAAACTGAGACAGATGAACTATCTCAGTTTCACATAATAAAAAGTTAAACTTAATATATATTATTCACTTGGCGTAAAGAGTTCCGCTTCATTATCTGGAGGATAATAAAATCCATTTGGAACGGTTTGTAATTCAATGAGACTTCCCCATGGTGTTTTAACATATACTGTTTGATTCCCTTCGGTGTCTTCATATCTCGTATTACTATGAGGCTCAGAAATAAGTTCTCCACCGGCTGATCTTACTTTAGCTACAGCCACTTCAAAGTCATCTACATAAAACGATAAATGTGTATAACCAATATCTTGAAGTGCTTCAGGTTTTCGTTGCTTTGCATTTTGGAATTCAAACATCTCAATATTTGGACCATTCCCAAATACCATCATCCGTTTATGTACGATTTGAGCACCTTTACTCATGCCCAATATTTTTTCTACATCTTTACCACTACGTGGTTTCTCATCTTTTCTTTGACTATCATAGGCAATCTTTCCGTCTAAACCCTTTTTGAAGAATTCAGTGGCTTCCTCTATATCCGGTACAGTTAAACCAATATGCTTGATACCTCTTGAGATATCTTTCATATTTCTTCACCTCTTTAGAAATTGTTTATCACAACGATTATTCCCTAGATAATAAAGTTTTACACATCTCTTTTTATAAAAATAACAGCTAACAATGACTCAAAATTGGTAAATGTTTAATAGAAGTTATTTTTCAAAAATGAGTATATTGAGAACTTATTGATTGCAACTTGAGCAAACGATGTTATAATAATTATATCAGGTATAATTATTATACTTAAAAACTTATGAAAAAGGGGTAATGTAATCATGACTCAATTCACATTTGATCAAGCACATAGTGATATTCAATTCCAAATCAAACATTTAATGGTATCTAAAGTGAAAGGTACTTTCTCCCAATATGATGTTCAATTAGATGGAGATATTAACGACTTAAGTTCACTTAAAGCAACTGCAACTATCATTCCAAGCTCAGTCGACACGCAAAATGAAGATAGAGATAATCACTTGAAATCTGGTGACTTCTTCGCAACAGATGAAAACGACAAATGGACATTTGAAACAAAAGAAGTTTCAGAGAACAAAGTAACGGGCGATTTAACTATTAAAGGTGAAACACACGAAGAAACTTTCGATGTTGAATTTAATGGTATTAGTAAAAATCCAATGAACGGTTCACAAGTAACAGGATTTATTGTTACAGGTACAATTGACCGTGAAAAATATGGCATGAGCTTCAACCAAACATTAGAAACTGGCGGCGTAATGTTAGGTAAAGAAGTAAAATTTGAAGCATCAGCTGAATTCAGTTTAGAAGATTAATAAAATAAACATATCCATCATTTTATCTCTTAAATAGTAAAACACAATTATAAATGAGTTAAACCCCTCACTATCATCGCTTATAGTGAGGGGTTGTTTATTGATGGGCTATAGCCTGATTTTTTATTTATATCTCTAATAATTAACTTGTTCTTAAAAAATTTGCATCTATTGAAATTGGTAACTTTGATGACCTTTAGCAAATCCATTGACCGTATAAATCATTGAACCGCCTTCAGAGTTATTCTCAATATCATTTGTACAAATTAACAATTGATTTGTACCTGGAATAAATTGTGGATGCGTTGAACGTAGCATTTTACCTTCATCACGGCCTGGCATTAGGATCTGACCAATTGGGTAACCCTTTTTATTAAAGACTAAGACACGACCTTGACCATACATTGCCACATAAAGGTTATCATCACTATCGATACAACATGAATCTGGCCCTTCATGACCTGTAAAGTAATATGGAATCGTGGCGCCAAATGGTGCAATAGTCACACCATCTTCTTCTAATTCAATACGATGAAGACGATTTGTAGTTGTTTCAGTCACCCACAATACGCGTTCATCAGTACTTAATGCGACACCGTTTGCAACTGAGATATTCTGTATCACTGGTGTAATTGTCTTGAAGTCTGGTGATACATAATAAACACCGCCTAGAGGATTTGTTGAGTATCCTCTGAAATCAGTGAAGTAGAAACCACCCTTACTATCAAATACCATATCGTCAATACAGTATTCTGTGCTTAATTCAGAAACAATTTCTTCAAATTGTTCGCCTTCTTCAGTAGTTGAGAAAATACCACCTGTCGTCTTAAAGTCGCCTAAATAACATATAAATAAACGTCCATCTTTATGAACTTTAATAGCTGCTGGATTCGCTTTTTCAGACACGAATGGTCGAGTCACTTCTTTGGTAGATGTATTCACTTTAAATATATTACCTTCAAAGACATCTAATAAGAATAAATTGCCTTCGCGATCGAAATTTAAGCCTTCTAATTGTAATCCTCTATCCGAAATTTTAATCCAAGGTTCTGCAGTCACTGTTTGCAACTCATTTTCAGACACTATTGGTGCAACACTTGCCGATTTCCCTGTATATTTTAAAGTTGGTAAATCTTGAATAGCCATCGTCTAATCCCCGCTTTCTCTCATTTAAACTTTGATACCATTTTATAAGAACTCAACTTAATTGTCATTAGAGCGGTATTATAACGGTTATTTTTTTATTTTATTTTCTTAAAAAATGTCGCGATATTTGATTGCATTTTCAAAAAATATCAACTTTAATAATGATTTATAAGCTAGCATATTGAAACTATTTATCATTTTGGTACAATATTATAATGGAAAAAATGTAAACAGTATTAATATCAGACTTTAGACAAGCCCTTTTACCACTCATCAACGTTTTATGCATTTCGACTTCTCGATTGAGAAGGATTTTCTAACAGTTTGTTTATGTCATGTTAGTTTGTCTACAAAATAATATTTATAAATCATCGCCCCATATATAGAGAAGAAATAAAAGAGGAGAATGTAAGAATGGATTATAGAGTACTTTTATACTATAAATACGTAACAATTGATGACCCAGAAACATTTGCGTCAGAGCACTTAGAATTCTGTAAAGAAAATAATTTAAAAGGTAGAATTTTAGTTTCTACTGAAGGCATTAATGGTACTTTATCTGGTACAAAAGAAGACACAGATAAATATATCGAACATATGTATGCGGATGAACGTTTCGCTGATTTAACATTCAAAATTGATGAAGCTGAAGGTCATGCATTCAAGAAAATGCACGTTCGACCAAGAACAGAAATCGTTGCTTTAGGTTTAGAAGATGATGTAGACCCACGCGTAACTACAGGTAAATATTATTCACCTAAAGAATTTAAAGAAGCTTTAGAAGATGAAGATACTGTTATTTTAGATGCACGTAACGACTACGAATTCGATTTAGGACACTTCCGTGGTGCAATTCGTCCTGATATTACACGTTTCCGTGATTTACCAGATTGGATTCGCAACAATAAAGATCAATTTGATGGTAAAAATATCGTGACATATTGTACTGGTGGTATCCGTTGTGAGAAATTCTCTGGCTGGTTAGTTAAGGAAGGCTTCGAAAATGTAGGCCAACTACATGGCGGCATTGCGACTTACGGTAAAGACCCTGAAACTAAGGGTGAATACTGGGATGGTAAAATGTACGTTTTCGATGAACGTATAAGTGTAGATGTTAACCAAGTTGAGAAAACAGTTATCGGTAAAGAGCATTTCGACGGTACACCATGTGAACGTTACATTAATTGTGCTAACCCAGAATGTAACAAACAAATCCTTGTATCTGAAGAAAATGAAGAAAAATACTTAGGCGCATGCTCATACGACTGTGCGAAACACGAACGTAATCGTTATGTTGCAAAACATGGTATCAGTAATGAAGAATGGAATCGTCGCCTAGAGAACTTTAAAGACGTTCCTGAGCATGCCCACGCTTAAGTCATCATTGAAGTGTTTATATGCCAACTTCGCTATCCTTACATAGGTGTAGCGGAGTTGTTTTTATGTGAAGAATCATTTTAAAATGGAACTAAATGATTGAATTTGAGAGTGAGGCGTTGAGTTTGAAAATATTAGTAACTGCGTTTGATGCATTTGATGGCGAATCCACAAATCCTGCTTTAGAAGCCGTACATCGTCTTGATACGCACATCGGCGAACATGTCATCACTAAATTAGAAATTCCCACTGTCTTTCATGAATCTAAAAACATTATCTGTAAGGCGTTGAAAGAAGACACTTATGACGTTGTTCTAGCAATTGGTCAAGCTGGAGGTCGTTTCGAAATCACACCTGAGCGCGTAGGGTTAAATATTGATGATGCTCGTATTCCAGATAATAAAGGTAACCAACCTATTGATAAAGTAATAAAAGAAGACGGCGCGCCGGCTTATTTCTCAAATTTACCTGTTAAAAAAATGGTAGAAGCTATTAAAAGAGCAGGAGTACCTGCCAGATTATCAAATACTGCGGGAACATTTGTATGTAATCATATATTATATCAACTAGGTTATTTAGCAGATACGTCTTATCCAGACTTATTGTTTGGTTTTATTCATGTACCTTACATTCCAGAACAAGTTACTGATAAACCTGAGAAACCATCAATGTCTATCGATACAATCACTAAAGGATTAACCTCTGCTATCAAGGCGATATCACGAGAAGAAGATATTAAAGTTGCTATGGGTGAGACGCACTAATTATATGCAATAATAAAATAAGCGATGAATGCCTATTTTTATGATGGCCTTCATCGCTATTTACATTTTAGATTATCTTTAAGCGGTAGGTACGTTCCACTCTACAACCAAGCCTGAATAGGCTAAGCCCCCACCAAAACCAAATAATAAGAGCTTATCTCCATTTTTAATTTTTTGTTCTTTCATGGCTGAGTCTATAGCTAAAGGAATTGATGCTGAAGATGTGTTTCCAAAATATTGAATACTTGTTAATAATTTTTCTTTAGGTAAATGAAGTTTATGAGCAATTGATTCTAACATTCTCTGATTTGCACTATGAGGTACAAACCAATCGATATGATTGATATCTATCTTCACTTTATCTAAAAGTCGATTGACTTCTCTAGGTACTGTAGTTACTGCCCATTTATAAACCTCTCGACCGTTTTGAACAATAAGACCATGGTCATTTAATGTTTCATTGTCGAATTGATTAGCAGTGTGCGTAGCATAGAGATTTTTACCCTTACCACCATTAGATCCATTGGTTTGTCCAATAAAACTTGATTGGTCTTTGTTACTTTCTACTAGAAATGCACCTGCACCATCTCCAAACAAGATACAAGTTGAACGATCAGTATAATCTGAAATTTTAGAAAGCGTTTCAGCGCCTATAACTAAAATTTTATGATGCATACCTGAACTAATTAATGAATTAGCTAATTGTAATCCATATGTAAAACCTGCACAAGCCGCATTGAGATCTATAGCGCCGGCATGTTCAATACCTAATTTATATTGAATATAAGACGCAACACTTGGTGTTTTAAAATCAGGAGTAAGGGTAGCAACTATGATAAAGTCCACATCAGTGATGTCAACGTTGTACTTATTTTCCAAATCTTTAACCGCATAATAGGCTAAGTCACTTGTTTGCTCTTGTTCATCTGCGATTCGTCTTTCTCTAATACCGGTTCTTTGGACTATCCATTCATCATTGGTCTCAACCATTCTTTCAAGCTCATAATTATCTAAAACTTTATTAGGCACATATGCACCTTGAGCAGTAACTCTTGCTAATGAATTCATATATAACTCCCCTATTTATCTTCGTGAATAATTAGAGCGTATCATATCGAAACTTTTAACACCAGGTACTAATTTTTACACATTTTATATAATTGGGGAGCCAGTAGTATCTGGATTAAATGGATTCAGAATACTGTGCGATACATGAACATTCGCGAAAGAATGCAAAATCAATATAAATAATAAATGATTCTTTTCATATAACTCACTTTTTCCCTCAACATATACATAGTCACCATTTTGTTTCCAACTTGCGATTTCTTTATCTTGTTTAGAATCTTTTATCACTGTATATTTATTCTCGTCTGAATGAATATTGAGGATTCTACCATCAAATTTCAATATTCCATAAGTTTCTCCACGACCATTACTTTGCTTATCAAATAAAACTTGTGATTCCCCGTTATTTGAAACATATGTAACATCAAAACGCTTTTGCGCCATTATCGTTTTTACTTTGACACTCGCTTTTACATCACCATTATGATCATAAATTACGAATCGATTAAATTTAAAACCTAATGTAAAAAAACTAACCAACCGTTGAAAAATATTATTAAATTTTTTCTGAATGGTACCGACTATTTTTCCAGAATCATCTTTAATATCAGAACTTTTCGTTGAGAAACGATTTCTTTTAAAGTATTTATACATCATTTCACCTATATTCCTTTTGTTTACTTTTATAATAAACAAAGTCTACATATGAATTCAAATAGCTTCGTCATTATATGCGTAGTCATTTTTAAAAGCGGGTAGACTCATGTTGCAAGCAATTTTTTAGAAATCACTTGAAAGGGTGTATAAAATGACTAAAACTGTTTATAACGTTATAGACTTTAGTGTAAGTTATATTAGAGATGTTTATGATAAGTGGGATGTTATGAAAGTATTAGATAAAGATGACAGTGTCTTCCCAAATACACTACATTGGCAATATGGTCACGTACTAACTGTATTTGAAGAAGCACTTGCAATGGGTAATCAAGAAGTTGTTGATGTTGATAAATATAGTAAATTGTTCGGAACTGGAACTAAGCCATCTGATTGGGGAAATGATGAAGTTCCTTCAATCGAAAGCATTTTAAATGACATTAAAACATTACCTGAAAGAGCTACACATTTAACTGATAAAGAGCTCAAAAAAGAAATTAACCAGCCTATCGCAGGTTGTAAAACATTAGAAGAACTTTTAGTGCTTAATGCATTACACATCTCATTACATGCAGGTAAAATTGAAGAAATGACTCGAGTTTTAAAAGCTGAACAATAATATAATTAAAATATTTCTCTCAAGTAAGACACACCTAAAAAGTTAGATTTCAATTTAACTTTTTAGGTGCTTTTTTTGATTTAGATTTAACTTTACTCAATTATTTTTTAAAATTTTCTTTATTTAAAAAATTATAGAATGTTAAATCAATCTATAATAAATGTAAATATTTTGTAAATTCAACACATATATTATTACATTTATGTTACGTTAATAATGCAAAATGATTAAAAATTTCAGGAGGGCGTTATTTTATGAAAAAGAAAGCTTTAACTACAATTTCAGCATTAGCTATCACAGGATCAATCTAAGTAGCAAGTCCAAATTCAGCTCATGCAAGTGCACAAAACTCTAATTACATTATTGACTTAGCTCGTACTCAAGTTTCTCAACATTTTGATTATGTAAATGACAGTCTTGAAACAACTGGAGCTATAACTGATAAAGGTAGTTATTACGAAATTCCGGCTTATGAATCTGCTGGAGCTGGTGGTTTAAAAATTATTAAAGTTTATAAATCTAGTGGTAAAGTAACATTTGAAGATAACGATACTCATAAAACTGAAAATGCAGGTCACATTAACTTAAAAAAGGCAGATACTCATTCAGTACTTGTCAATGATGCTGTAAAAGAAGCAATTAAAGGAACTCATGGCAGACCAGGTAGCATTAGTGTAGTTGGCAAAATCATCGACAAAGGTAACTATTACAAAATACCAGCAATACATACTACTGGTGTTGGCGGTTTACAAATCATTAAAGTCTACAAATCTAATGGTAAAGTAACAATGCAAGATAATGATTTACGTGATGAAGAAGTCGTTGGTTCACTAGATCTTTCAAAATATTAAGCTTTATAAGAATTATAAAATAGAACTAATATTACTCACATTGTTCACTTAGACAAACAAATATAATTTAATTGTGGATGAGTTTTTAATAGAGTCTTAATAAGAACTTGGGAGATGCGTAGCATTATTTTTAGCTATCGTATCTCCCATTTTTTAGTTTAATTATGCTCTTCTATTAATTGTAAATATCTAAGGTAGGTATGTTTCCTCTCTGAACGTCTACCTCTTCAATATTGATTTCACATTCTATAACTTGAGGACCATCGTTCGCTTCAATTAAAATCTCTCCGCTTGGATGTACAATCATTGAGTGACCTGCATAGGTGTTAGTCATGTGGTTAGGGTGATTCACCCTACCGACACTATTACAGGCTACAATAAAACAATGATTTTCGACAGCTCTGGCTCGCAATAATATTCTCCAGTGTTCTAAATTTTTGGTAGTCCATTGTGCCACAACAAATATAACTTTAGATCCCTCCATAATTGAGTGTCGTGCCACTTCAGGAAATCTTAAGTCATAGCAAATTAATTGAGAAACTGGCATACCTTCAACTTCAAAGCAGTTAGGATTATCTTTTCCAGCAGTTAAATATTGAGGTTCATCTAACATTGGCACCAAATGAACTTTATCGTTTTTATTTAAAAAGGCACCATTTCTTGCTACTGAGAAAGCCGTATTATAAATCCCTTTTTCAGTTTTATTAGCTATAGAACCAGCCACTATATTAGTATTAAATTGTTTTGCTAAACGACTTATAAAATCATAACACTTTGCCATTGCTTCATCTGTTAACTGATTTAATTGAGTGAGCGCATACCCCAAATTCCACATTTCTGGTAAAACGATAATATCTGTATTTTTATAATTTTCACTTATCAAAGATTCTATCGTATCTTTATTTGCTTCAAAATCAGCCTCTTTAATTTCAAATTGAAGTATTTTTATTTTCATCTTAAAGACTCCTCATATTTAAAACGATAAATTTCATAAGCACTTTTGGAGTAATTCATATCACGACCATGTGATGTTGTAATTATTTTAGGTTTTAAGTCGTTAATGATATAGCCACTTTCAATATTTTCATTTAAATTATAAGTAAATTTCTTAATTGGGGGATGTAAGGCGTCTTCCTCTGATATAAATAAATCTCCACAAATTAAAACTTCATCCTCTTCATGATAAAAAACTACATGTCCAGGGGCATGACCTGGAGTAAATATATATTTAAGTGGTAACTCATCAAATTGTTTACTATTAAGCGCTTTGACTTCATGACTAATGTTAGTGCTTTCAATTTTGTCTTTATTCGGATACGCTTCTTCATTATTTATATATTTAAGTTCATTAGAATGGGCATAAACTTCAATATTGAGTTTATCTTTAATTGTTTTTGCTGCTCCAATATGATCCACATGACCATGGGTTAGGTAGATAGCTTTAGGTTCTCCTAGTAATTGAGCAACTTTAATTTGTAATTCAGCGTATTGCTCAATACCTGTATCAATAATGTAAACCTCGTTATCTTTTACTACATACCAGGTATTAATCGTAATAGGTATTCCCACTACAGCTTTTACTGTAAGTTTGTACACGTGCTCAGATATCTGGGTTAAGTTCATTTTCTTCACCTCGTCAATAAGTTTTGGTACATTTTAAGCGTAAAACTTAGATGGTTAGTCAACAAGAAGGCACTTTTTTGTAACTACTGCTTGGAGGGATAAAATGAGTCTTAATACTTTAAATTATGGTAATTGTAATAAGGTCATACGTGATGGTTGCCCTATAGAATATGTTTTAAGCGTCCTAGGTAAAAAGTGGAACGGTGTCATCATCAATTATTTATTTGAAGCACCAAGTTTTTATAATGAATTACATCGAAGTATATCTGGTATAAGTAGGAAAATATTAACGAATCAATTGAGAGAGTTACAAGCAGAAAATATTGTAAGTAGAATAGAAACTAATGATAATCCTAAGAAAGTTCAGTACGCATTAACTCTTAAAGGTGAACAACTTTATTACTCACTCAAAACTATGGCAAATTTATTTCAAAGCTAAGATGCACGCTATTGATAATCTTTCTCATTAATATTCTTTTAGGTCTGTACATATCATTTTCAGAAGACTATTATTGAAATGTAAAAAGTTTAATTTGAGACAGAAAGAAGGAAAGTGACGATGGAGAATACGGTTAAATATCGTAAATTCATACTTCCAATTGTTGTAGGATTGATTATTTGGGCACTCACCCCTTTTAAACCTGATGCTTTAAATGACCAAGCTTGGTATATGTTTGCAATTTTTGTGGCTACAATTATCGCATGTATTACGCAACCTATGACAATCGGTGCTGTATCTATCATTGGCTTTACGATTATGGTACTCGTTGGCATCATGGATACAAAATCAGCTGTTGAAGGTTTTGGGAATAGTAGTATCTGGCTTATCGCTATGGCCTTTTTCATTTCAAGAGGGTTTGTTAAAACAGGACTCGGCCGACGTATTGCACTTCAATTCGTAAAATTATTTGGTAAGAAGACGCTAGGTCTTGCTTATTCCCTTGTAGGTGTAGATTTAATTTTAGCACCAGCAACACCTAGTAACACTGCTCGTGCAGGTGGAATAATGTTCCCTATCATTAAATCTCTCTCAGAATCATTTGGTTCAACACCTAAAGACGGCACTGAGAGAAAGATGGGTGCATTTTTAATATTTACAGAGTTCCAAGGTAACCTTATTACGGCAGCTATGTTCTTAACCGCAATGGCAGGTAACCCTATCGCTCAAAGTTTAGCTGAGAAGACCGCTCATGTTCATATTACCTGGATGAATTGGTTTGTTGCAGCTATCGTTCCTGGTCTTATTTCACTAATAGTTGTCCCATTCATTATTTATAAAATGTACCCTCCAACTGTTAAAGAAACACCTAACGCTAAAAAGTGGGCTACTGAACAATTAGAGGAAATGGGCAAAATTTCATTAGCTGAGAAATTTATGATTGGGATTTTTATCGTAGCGTTAATACTTTGGATAACTGGTAGCTTTATCAATATTGATGCGACGTTAACAGCCTTTATCGCGTTATCTCTTCTCTTACTTACAGGCGTATTAAATTGGAAAGATATATTAAATGAAACAGGTGCCTGGAATACACTTGTTTGGTTCTCGGTACTCGTATTAATGGCAGATCAATTAAATAAATTAGGCTTTATTCCTTGGTTAAGTAAACTCATCGCACATAGTTTAGGTGGCTTTAGTTGGCCAATAGTGTTAGTTTTACTCATTCTATTTTTCTTCTACTCACACTATTTATTCGCGAGTGCAACTGCACACGTCAGTGCCATGTATGCCGCGTTACTTGGGGTTGCAGTAGCAGCTGGTGCGCCACCGTTATTCAGTGCATTGATGTTAGGTTTCTTCGGTAATTTACTAGCCTCAACTACGCACTATAGTAGTGGTCCAGCACCAATTCTTTATGCTTCTGGCTATGTATCACAGAAACGTTGGTGGCTTATGAACCTTGTACTCGGTATCGTTTACTTTATTATTTGGATTGGATTAGGTTCATTATGGATGAAATTAATTGGAATGATGTAATTTTTGAACATGATAAAAAAGAATCGCTCAAATGAGCGATTCTTTTCTTATTTAATATACTTTCTCACGAAGCGTTTATTTCGCAATTGGATTTCTCTTAATATTCATATATTGCGAAATACTATATAGAATAATTCCAATCCATATAAATATAAATGTAATTAATTGATGTACATCAAACTTTTCTTTAAAGACGAAAATGCCAAGAATAAACATAATTGTTGGTCCTACATACTGAATAAAACCTGTAAGTGATAATGGTATACGTTTCGCTCCTGCTGAGAACAATATTAGTGGGATTGCTGTTACTGCCCCTGAGAAGACAAGCCAAAATGACGACATATTAAATCCAAACGTCATGTGATGTTGTTGCCATAAGTAGATAACATAAATTATTCCCGCTGGCGCAGTGACAATACACTCTATCGCTATACTGCTAATCGCATCGATATGTACAATCTTTTTAAGGAGTCCATATACACCAAATGATAAGGCGAGCATGATAGATACGAATGGAAATTCACCTATTTTAATAGTCATATAGAGTACACCGATTAATGCAAAGATGATGGCTAACCATTCAAATTTGTTAAATCTCTCTTTTAGGAAAATGAGTGCTAGCACGATACTGACAAGTGGATTAATATAATAACCTAAACTTGATTGAAGTACATGACCATTTGTTACTGCCCATATAAAAGTTCCCCAATTTATCGTGATTACATATCCCGCTACAATAATTGCTACAAGTTGTACAGGATGTATAAATAATTGATTCACATCTCTAAGGAACGCCTCTCGTTGTTTGCGCCCTACTACAAGCAGAAGAATCATAAATATCATTGAGAAAATAATTCTAAAAGCAAGAATTTCAAATGCACCAATATGATCTATAAGTTCCCAATAAATAGGGAGTATCCCCCATAAAACGTAAGCACCTAACGCAAAAAATATTCCTTTTTTATACTCAGATGTCATTAGAAGCCCCCTCACTTTATGTAAAATAAAAAATGAGCGTTATTTCAGCTCATTTTATAGTATGTTTATTTAGTTTACTAATTCTTTACTATGAATGATACAAATCTGTTTAAAGATATTTGGTAAAAAATGAATTTTAATTAATAACGCATGAGATTTGGATTCAAAAAAATGATTATCCCCCAAAGAATAAGTCTATGAAGTCACTTGCACGGTTAGAACTTTCCTTGTAAAACTCGGTATAACCACAATTCGTACATGTGATTGTTTTAAAGTTATTGTGCTGAACATCAAACATTTTCGATAAACCTGATCCTGTAGCAGATAGTGTTCCTTCTTCTATTTCCGTATGACCACACTTCACGCAACCTTTCTCTTTAGTCATTTTTATTCCCCCTTAATTCTTTTATTAATTAACCTATTACACATTGAAAGGTTTATAAAACACTATTCTTAATAGGGACTTTATGAATTAATTTCTTTAGCGACTTTTACTTTCTTAGGTACATTTTTATAGGTCCATTTACGCCACAACGCTTCAAGAGGGCCTTGACGATAACGTTTAAGCCACCAATGTGTCACTAACATACTTATTATGAGGATAGGTAGCGCAATACAGATTGATTGAATTGGTGTTGGATGATTATATGGGAACACAAATCTTATAAAGAAATATAGTAATAACATTTGAGCCATAAAATTCGTAAACGCTGTTTTACCTAACTTTTCAAAAGGTACTAAAAGACGTTGAACACTCTCTTTATCAGTAATGAATAATAGTATTATGAAGTAAATGAGCGTTTGGAATGGTGTGACTAAGTCTTCTATATTCATCCATGATAAATTAGAACCAATATACTTTATTCCGATTAAAACAATAATAGCTGCTAAGCAAATAAGGAATGTATTTAAGAAAAACTTACGATGGTGCTTAAATCTATAAATCATACCACTTTGTGACATGTACATCCCAAATAGCATCACTGCCATTGCATCAATTAAATATAAGTTGGAATTCGTATCTACAAATGTCATGATAATGATGCTTAATAGTGTAAGAATTGAAATCCATAAATTATAGCGTGCTTGAGGTAATAAGAATAACCACATGATGACAGCGCCACATATTGCATATTCTGCGTATGGTAATGATAAAATCATACCAAAGATACCTACGACAAATAGAAAGAGTAAACGTCTAAACATCAGCTTTAACGGTGAAAGTGATTTTTTACGCGCATTATTCATAAATATGCCCATTCCGATACCAAATAATAAAGTAAACAACATAATAAAACGTCCATCTATAAATAGTGAGAAAAATTGTTTAATCATACAATCTAGACTTGTAAAATGAGGTTTCTTTTCATCTCCGAAAATGGGCAACACTTCTGAAACATTTGCAAAAAGAACGACTGAAATCGCTATGCCGCGAATAATATCTAACTCAACTATACGCTTCTTATCCATAACATAACCTCCTTATCTTTATGATAGGAGGCTGAAAAATTTCGTGCATTTACCTAATCTTACATTTTGCAGTTAGTTTCTTTCATAGATGAAAGGTTTGTCCAAAGTGCGTCTAAACAAGAGTAATATTAATACATCATTGTAATAAGGATAAGACAATATTGTCCCATCCTTTTGACTTTCGTCATATTATTAGACAACCCTCTGTCTTAATTTGAAAGTGCAATTTTAATGTGTTCTAGATGATGACGCTCATGCCATGATAATTTAGCCAATAAGAATGCTACGGTTAAGTCACCTGTTCCCTCTAAATTAACTTTCCTTTCAAGGTCCGAGTTTGATACGTTTTTACCAATAGCAACAACACGTTGATTTAGGGCATCTAGTAATTGTATAGAAATTTCGATAGGTAAACTTGAGTCTGCTAAATCCACCCACTGATTTTGGTCAAACTCAGGTGCTGATGGGTGTTCCTCAGTTAAGGCTAACTTTAAGCGGCTAAATAATTGCATTTGAGAGTCTGCAATATGATGTACAAGTTGTCTAACTGTCCAACTACCTTCTCGATATTTTTTAGTTAGTTGCTCATCTGATAGGTCATTAACAACATTTTTTAGTTGATCAATATATGTTTCTACTTCACTCATCCATTGGTTCACATCAACTAAAGTTACTTTGTTCGGTAACTCTAATTCTCCTATAGGAAATCTAACATCCATATCCTCCACCCCTTTTCATAATTACACATCCAGTATAATGAATAATTTGAGCGAAAGAAAGATTACACTTTTGCAACAAAGGCATTTATCATAGATATAATTTTCATTAAAACTTTTGTGTAATGATTGCTTTTATGCTGAGATCCTTGTATAAACTAATTGCTTAATATCTCATTTACATACGCGTTTAACGATTCACTAGATGATATGAGACCTATTTCACGTACGTATTCTTCAAGCTTTATATAATTAAGGTTATCACTTACCTTATCCAAGTATGATTCTGGTAAAAGAGTTATACCTTTATTTGCAGAGACATTGGCTAAAATTGTCTCAAAATAATCGTTGTAAACTAATAGATCTTCTTTAATTTTTAAAACTTTGTTTAAAAAATGCAGTGTGTCACATGGTGGTGTTTGAATGTAAATTCTTTCATTACCAAGATTTAACAATGAATTATTCAACTTTTCTCGTCTTTTAGAATAGACTATGAAGTAATCTTCTTCATAAAACTTTTGAGCATAAAAGTTCTTTATCGCCACGTTACCGATATCGCCAATAGCTACATCTATTTCTTTAATTTTTAATGATTCTATCAAGCTAGCTGTATTATCATTAATTATATATTGAAAATTCAAATCCTCAGTTTCTTCAATTTTTTTAATATTATGTGGGTTAATACTCGGAAGTAACCCTACTTTTATGTCTCTTTTGTTTATCTGTGAGTTACTAATTTTTACTTTTTCAACTTCTTCATAAATTTTATTTAGTTTCTCTAGTATTGATTGACCTTCTTTAGTTAAGAACACACCTTTTCTGTTTCTTATGAATATTTGTTGATTTAATTCATTTTCGACTGAAGTAACTCTTTTTCGTATTGCAGGCGTGCTGATATTCATTACCTCTGATGCTTTGTTAAAGCTATTATATTTAGCCACTTCCAATATATCTCTAATATAATCTGTCTCCATATTAATCCCCTTGAAACTTTTAGTTAATACACCATGAAACTCTTTTATTATTCCAAGTTTTATATTTAAATACTAACCTTAATTTACATTATTAAAAACTATTTAGTTTTGCACAGGAGGTTATTATGAAGAAAATACTAATATTAGCCTTGGGAATGTTTTCATTAGGTATGGATACTTATATCGTCGCAGGCTTAATCCCTGAAATGAGTAGAAGTTTAAATCAATCAAGTACTGCAATCGGACAAGGTGTAACAATATTTACACTTGTATTTGCAATTTCTGCGCCATTATTTTCCATCTTTTTAGCTAAGATTAATGTTAAGCAAACACTTATATTCGCTCTAATCATCTTTATTTTTGCGAACATCATGACATCTTTGGCAGTTAATTTACCTATTTATCTCTTGGCAAGAGCAATTGCTGGATTAGGTGCAGGCATCTTTTCTCCAATGGCAGTTAGTACAGGCAGTCAATTAGTGGAGAATAAAAATAGAGGGAAAGCTCTTGCAACTGTGGTTGGAGGCATGAGTATAGGTACTGTCATCGGGGTACCTTTAGGTATTCAAATATCAAATTTAACCTCTTGGAGAGTCACTTTATTATTTATTGTCTTAATAAGTACCCTAACGTGTGTACTTATAGCTATTCACTTTAGAGCAATATTTGCCCCGACTCCACCAAGTATCAAAGAAAGATTTAAGCTATTTATACATCCTCATATTATTCGAATAATGACAGTTACAGTGTGTGCAGCAATCGCTAGTTTAGGTTTATATACCTATTTAAGTAAAATTGTTGAACATTATCAAAGTATCTATTCTCTTACTACTTATTTGATGTTGTGGGGTGTTGGAGGCTTGATAGGAAGCTTTAGTATTGGGTTTATTATAGATAGGTTTAAGTTTACTAACCTAATTGTGCTAAGTATAATGATACTTCTTTTATTTAGCTTCATACTTCTACCTATCTCAATCCACACACCTATCGCGAGCTGCCTCCCTTTTTTACTTTGGGGCGCTATGGGTTGGGCTACACAGGCTCCTCAACAACATATACTTATTAAAAATTATAAAAGTTATGGTGAGACTGCAGTAGCATTAAATAGCTCAGTTAATTACTTGGGAAGTAGTATTGGATCAGCTTTATGTGGTTCATTATTATTTATCACTCACAATATAAACATGCTAGTTTATCTATCTATTTTTATTTGTAGTATTGGTTTATTAGTCCAACTAGCAAATATATTAATAGATAAAAAGCAGTCATTTTAAATTCATATCTACCCATATAACCTTAATATAGTCTGTTTATCAATGTTTTCCGTTAAGTCTATAAAATATTTACTCTGCCATACTTGCGTTTTTAGGGCAGTAGAATTTAAGTGTGTAACCCAACTAGGATAAACTCTAAAGGCCATTTTACCTTTCTTAAAATGATTACTTAATATCTCTCGTTTTAATAATTCATCTTTTGGAAAGATAAATTGGCCCAGTTTGTCCTTATCAATCACATTTACTATTAATTTCTCAGGAAAATTAGCATACTCAAATGGTTGATTAACTGACATCGAATCTTTAGTCCATAATGTTATGAAATATCCCTGTTTTTTATTCGTTTTCTTAGCTAATCTGCTTTTACATTTTATATGATTAATACTCAAATCTAGTGCTTCATATTCTTTATTCCATTTTTCATTAGCATATATTTCAAAGTTTATATTCAAATTTCTCACTAAATCTTCCATCAATTGAACAGACTTAAATGTCATTTACAGTCGCACCTTTTGTTTAATAATTAACGCTATTATGATTTAAGATAAATTAGCACGTTTAGCTCTTTTTATTTGTCGTTCAATACTTTCGATATCGACTTTGCTAATTAACTTTCTATAATCTTTCATGAGTTGTTGAACAATAGAATTGCCTTTGTCTGTAAGATAAATATACGTCGCACGTTGATCTTCTTCACTCATATCCTTACATATTAATGCTTTCTTCGGAGACCGCAGTCGATCTATGAGACGCGACATCGCACTCTGACTCAATTTCACTTCTTTTATTAAATCATTAATTTTATACTTATTATCTTGCGCTTTATATAATTCATGAAGTACATAGAACTCTCTTAAACTAACACCATAGTTTTGTTTGAAATTACGCTCAATCATGTCCTCGATGTATCGAAAATATTCTGTAACTTCAACCCACTCGTCTATTCCGTTGATTTGTGTCATTCTTGCACCTCCATTGATGTCTTTGGTTATTTTAATCTTATTATACATTGTTGCTTCTTTTGTAGAAATAAACATGGATTATTTTATTCATTTGAAAATGAAGTTCACAATAGTGGTGTTCATTTTCATATAAAGGTTATGCGTCAGGGGAACTTAATGATAAAATATGTGTTAACTTGTGCATATTACATATAAAAATCGAAAATTTATAAAGGAGTATATTCATGACTAAAACTGTACATATCATCGGTGCCGGTTTAAGTGGTCTCGTAGCTGCAACGGAACTTCTTAAGAAGGGGTACCATGTGACTTTAATCGACCAAGAACCTAGACAAGCTATTGGTGGCCAAGCATACTGGTCATTCGGAGGCTTATTCTTAGTCAATTCAAAAGTGCAACGTCGTTATGGTGTCAAAGATTCTTATGAATTAGCACTCAATGACTGGTTAGGCTCAGCACAGTTCGACCGTCTTGATGGCGAGGACTATTGAGCTGAACAATGGGCAAAAGCTTATGTTAAATTCGCAACATATGAAAAGGAAGACTACTTAAATCGTATGGGCGTTAAATTAACTCCAATTTTAGGTTGGGCTGAACGTGGTGGCGCTTCAGCATCGGGTCACGGTAATTCAGTTCCTCGTTTCCATATTACATGGGGAACAGGCCCTGGTCTTGTAGAACCATTTAGTAATTATGTCCTTCAACAAGAGCAAGAAGGTCGCGTCACTTTCTTACCTAGACATCAAGTCACATCTATCGACATTGAAGATAATCAAGTACGCCATATTTCTGGGAATATTCTCGAAGATAGTGATGTTGAACGTGGCGCCCCTCCCTCTCGACAAGTAATTGATAAATTTTCATATAATGTCGAACATCTTGTTATTACATCAGGCGGTATTGGCGCAAATATCGAATTAATTAAGAAGTATTGGCCTAAACGTCTAGGCCAAGCCCCTGAACATATGATTCAAGGTGTGCCTGACTCTACTGATGGACGCTTAATTGGTATTTCTGAAAATGCAGGCGTCAACATCGTTAATAAAGATCGTATGTGGCATTATACAGAAGGTATTAAAAACCATAGTCCAATTTGGACTCAACATGGGATTCGCATCATTCCTGGTCCTTCATCAATGTGGTTTGATGCTGAAGGACATCGTATGTCTGCACCAGATTATCCTGGTTTTGATACTTTACACACTTTGGAAACTATTATGAAAACGGGATATGACTATTCATGGTTTATTTTGACTGAAGATATCATTAAAAAAGAGTTTGTGTTATCAGGTTCAGAACAAAATCCAGATTTAACTAACAAAGACATTCAGTTGTTAATTAAAGAGCGATTAAGCAAACAAGCGACTTCACCAGTGAATGCATTTATGGAAAAAGGTGAAGACTTTGTGGTTGCCGATGATTTAGGCACGCTCGTTAAGAAAATGAATGAACTCGTAGATGGTGATCTTTTAAAATACGAAGATATTAAAGCTGAAATTAAATCACGTGATTTGCAAATTACCAATTCATTTAGTAAAGACCCTCAAGTAGCATTTATTCATAATGCACGACAGTTTTTAGGAGATAAAATTGTACGAACTGCAAAACCTAAACCTTTCCTAAGTAATCAAAGTGGTAAATTAATTGCAGTAAAACTTAACATTATTAGTCGTAAAACACTAGGTGGTATTCAAACCGATTTAGATGGACGTGCTATCAACCAACAACGTGAACCTATACAAGGTTTATATGCTGCTGGTGAAGCATCTGGCTTTGGTGGCGGTGGTCTTCACGGTTATCGTGCACTTGAAGGTACCTTCTTAGGTGGTTGTATCTTTAGTGATATTAGAGCTGCTGAAGGTATCGATAAACATAACTTATAATATTTTGAAATTATGGTTACTCATTTAGGATATGGGTAACCTTTTTTTAGGTTTTATACTCCTCGAATTTGTATTCTGCTATTTTACTAACATTTTGTGATGTTATTTTCGCAATAATTTAATAAGTCATATCTACGATGCGAAAAACCGAGCTATAAATAGCATACATAATGGACCATAAAAAGCGTATTGTTAATTTACTCAACAAAGTGAGATTTAACAATACGCTTAATCATTATCTCTATTCAGTTTTATCGCTACGAATGTGTAATCCTCTATATCTATTAATTGTACCTATCAACTCTTGTTTACGTGGTAAGGCTAAATTACCTGGGTGACCTTGATGATGTGAAATAACTTCTAAACCTTCTGCTTCAATACGTTGATATAAACGATCTGTTGCTTCAATCAATGTATCATTATCATTGAGTAATTCGTTGTTAAGATAATCTAACATCACTGCTAAACTATTAGTCTGGCTATCATCGACAAGTTGCTCTAAACCAGAGATTTGGATAGGTTCTTTACCATAAGTAACTGCATTAAGCCCTTTAGCTTTAAAACGACCATCTTTGCCTTTCTTATTGAAGGTAGATTTAAGAGGGACTCTAGACGGAATGCTACCAAATTCACTGTTGGACATATCAAGTCTTTCATATCCTGTAGATTGTGCGATGTCTTTTGCCTCAACTGTCACATCTTTCAAATGATATTCATCCATCATTAATACTTGGTCAGCCACATCAAAGTAATCTCCTGAGCCACCAACAATAAGAATTGTTGAGACATCGTAATCCTCATATAATGGTTTAACTTTATTTGAAAATGGTGTAATCGGTTCTTTTTCGGGAGCAATCAACTTTTGCATACGTCCGTCTCGAATCATAAAGTTCGTCGCAGATGTATCTTCATCGATAAGTAAAAGCGATGTCTGAGCTTCTAAAGCCTCCATCACATTTGCTGCTTGAGACGTACTGCCACTTGCATTTTCTGTTGAGAATTCCGTAGTATCTTTCTTACCTGGCAAGTGATCGATAAATGGTTGAATATTGACTTTCTCAATACTTCTGCCATCTTCAGCACGAATCTTCATCGCATCATGTTGTGTGATGACATACTCTCTACCATCTCCGTCAATGTGATTATATACACCACGCTCAAGTGCTTCGAGTAATGTGGATTTACCATGATAACCGCCACCTACGATTAAAGTAATTCCTTTAGGTATGCCCATACCTTTAATAGATTTTCCACTAGGCAAGTCTAATTGAATCTCAAATTTTTCTGGACTTTGAAACTGAATAGCGTGATGCATAGGACGGTCAGATACTCCACTTTGTCGAGGTAAGATTGCATCGTTAGCAACAAACGAAACAAGGTTGCGTTTGTCTAATTCTTCTCGAATATACATCTGATCTTTAATGAGATTGACTTGATCTTGAAGTTTAGAATGGTCAAGATGTTGATAGTGTAATGCTTGATCAACAATTTCTGGTAAGGTATCGATAATTGTATGTGCAACTGCTTTACCAAGAATTTTACGGCCTGCTGCAGGTAATCCCACTTCGATACGCGCTTCAATGTCAGTATCATTAATCACCACAGAGGTACGCTCTAACATCTCTTGTCCACAACGATCGATTTGTATCTTCCCAGATTTTTTATCCTTTTTTGTTAGCTCTCTCACCTTATTGTGCACTGCTCGCGTTAAGAAATCACTCACAGCAATACGTTTATATTTGTCATCTAATAATTGATCAGGTATGCCTGCCTCATCCCTAGCTACGATACATCTCATTTTAGAAGGTGGTGCAAACGGATCGACTTGTACATGGTCTATCGCAAGTCTAAATTGATCGAATTCATACACACCTTTCGTACGTTTATAGGCACCATATTTTTGCCCATCTAATGACTTTAAAGTGCGTTCTAGCGCTTGAGCACTTTTCAAGATAGACACCTCCATTCAATATATTTCCAACTTTCATTTTTTACCCTGAACATGAAAACTATTAAACGTTCTTTTCATTAATAATAATTAAGCTATGCGCGCATACTTAAAATTAAAAAACACTCCAAGTTCTCAATCATAAATTGAAAACGGAGTGTAATTTAGATGTTTTAATGTGTTTTAGCGCCTGTACGTTCGCGTAAATCATGCTCAATTTCTTCAAGACTACGTCCACGTGTTTCAGGTAAGAATTTAATAACAAATAGCATTGCAAGTATACCAATTACAGCGAAAATTAAGAAGACCCATTCTGTACTTAACGCATCGCTTAAAATTGGGAATAGTAATGACACAATTAATGTACCAATATTAAGCACTAATGCTGAGATACCAGTTGCTGCACCGCGAGCGCGCATAGGGAAAAGCTCTGGTAACATGACCCATAACACAGGTCCCCATGAAATACCGAAGAAAACGATAAATAGAGATAAACATAAGATAATAATCCACGCTGACGATGCTATACCTATTGTCCAAATCAATACTGCCATGATGATAAGTGATGCAATCATCCCAATATTACCAATGACTAATAATTTCTTACGGTCAATTTTATCAACTACAAATAATGCTGCAATTGTAACAAGAACATTAATTATACCTATACCAACTGAACCTAAAATAGATGCCGCTTCACCTAAACCAGCCTTAGCGAAGATAGATGAAGAATAGAAGATAACCGCATTAATACCGATAAATTGTTGGAATATCGCAAAGATACAACCTACAATAAGTGTTCTACCTAACCAAGGCGATTTTATTACTGACCATGATGATTCAGCAATAGCTGAGATTTCTTTCATTTCCTTAAGCTCTTTTTCAATTTCGCTATCGTCATAAGTAATCTTCATAACTTTACGAGCCGCTTCTTCGCTTCTATTTTCAAGTAACCATCTTGGACTCTCAGGCATAAAGTAAATTCCAATAAGTAGAATCACAGATGGTACAACTGCTAAACCAAGCATCCAACGCCAACCTTCAATATTGGCAAATGCATAGTTCACAAGATATGCTGCTAAAATACCAATAGTAATCATTAATTGGTTTAATGAACCGAGTGAGCCACGATATTCTGTAGGGGCCATTTCAGTTAGATACACTGGTACTGTAGACATTGAACCACCGACTGCCAAACCAATAATCAATCGTCCCACAATTAAAAGTGCGAGATTTGTAGAGAATGCAAGTGTTAATGCACCAATAATGAAAACGACGGCAATTAACATTACAAGACGACGACGTCCTAATTTATCGGCTAATGGACCACTACTTCCCGCCCCGATAATGGCACCAATTAACATGGATGATACGACAATCCCTTCTGTCGTACTGTTAAGAGGTATATCTTTATGTATAAAAAGTAATGCACCAGAGATTACACCGTTATCATAACCGTATAATAAACCTCCTAATGCTCCCAATATGAATATTAAATACTTATTCACTTTCATGTAAATCATCCCTTTTTTAAAAACTAAAACAATTATACGCCTAAAATGAAAGCGTTTCAATTTATAATTTATTAAAATTTAATTACGACTAGTTTATTTAGTCTTTTAGATATTAAATATCATTAGACACAATATATCGTGTTGTTTGATTGCGATCTTCATATAGCTTCTTACATAAAAAACACGCCGAAGATAAAGGTCCTCTCTATCAACGACGTGCATATATTGAAAAGTTATTTATCTGTTACTTTTTCATTTTGAACAATTTCTTCAGCAATGCTGTCCCAGAATGCTCTTAAATCATCTACTGAAATACGTGCTTCTGTACCATCTGATCCAACGAAATCACCGTGATCCCATTCATGTTTTACAGGCATTACTTGCCATACACCTTTTTTAATATCTTTCGTTGCAGGTGTGTATGCTTGGTTAAATGGATGTTGTGCTGAAACAACTGAAACTAAGCCATCATTCACTCTCCATTCTTTCTCAGGAACTTTACCAATCACATTGCCTGTAACGATATAGGACATACCCATATTAATATCAGCTTTTTGTCTACCATTCAATGCTGGTCTTGTTGATTCCCCACTGTATGTTTTATATACAATATTTGGATTGAGTGACGTATGGTGATTTAACTTACTTGTACCTTCACGACTTAAATCATAGAATGCATTATCTTTCGTTTTCCATATCTTACTAGTATTCTTAACACGTTTTAGATATTCAGCATTCGTTTCATCGTCTCTTTGAGCAAGACCCCATTGTTTTAAACCTACGTCAACTTTTGAATGTTTACTACCTTGGAATTTAGCGTAATCATATGCAAGTTGGCGAATAAATGGTTCGTTGCCGATATCAGCTGCATGAGTACCATTGTGTGGTGCTGCTAATGTCGTGATTGAAGAAACCATGTTATCTTGGCCACCTTTATATAAAGGAGAAATGTCGCCACCGTGTTTCTTTTGATATTTAACTTCTTCAGGGTTACCTTTTCGAAGCATTTCTTCTAGTAAACGAACAGTCTGTCCACCCATACTATGACCAATTAAATGAATTTTTTGACCAGGCTTCCAATCGCGATACGCCCCAGCATATGTTTTACCATAACGATCATGACCGTATTTAGCAGCATGTGCAGCACCGTAATCAACTGTACCGCCTTTAATATAGTAATATAATTCCACGGCTCTATCATAGTTACTGCCGAATGCACTCACGCTCGCTTCACTAACGTTGTAACCTTTAGCTCTTAACTCTTGTGTAAGTTTAATTCGTTTACCACCCCAGTAGTTATGACCTAGTACTGGTCCATTATCTGCAGTATATCCGTTGAAACCATGAACAAGTATGATTGGATCATGGTTTTTATATTGAATTTGTGGGAAGGATTTATCGCCTTGCTTTTTAACTTTTGTTTCAGCTTGTTGTGCTGATTTCTTTTTAGGTGTAGCAATCGCATTGCGTGTTAACGTATTTAATCCTTTTTTAGATTGATCATCTTTATCACTAGGTGAAGGATGGTCTGTCGCTTTATCATTCTTTAAATCATTTACTTTAAGTTGTTTATCTTTTGCATCTTTTTGAGATGAATTTGACTGTTGATCATTATTTAAAGCTTCTACTGGAGCTTCTTTTTCTGCAACATCGCTTTGTTGTTCATTATCTTTAGATTGCTGTGTTGTTTCACGATTTAATTCTTTATTTTGAGTTGAAGATGATACTTTATGATTACGTTGCTCTGGTTGAGTTTTATTTGTTTTATCTTTGTCGTTATTAGGTGTTGTTTCATCAGCTTTATTATTTTGAGAAGACTCTGATGTATTTTCATATGAAGATGCTTGATCTTTCACGTCCTCAGATGTTGTTTGCTCTTTTTCATTATCTGATTGAGTATCTTCAGATTTTGAAGTTTCCTCATTATTTCGAACCTTTGCTACTTCTGAATTTGACTCTTGTGTTGTTGTATTAGCATTTTCATCTAAATTTTGCTGTTTATTATCTTGATTTTCTTTTGCAGGTGTCGTTTTAGCTGCACTTTCCTGCTTATTTACTGTATCTTGTTGAGTTTTACTTTCTTGTCCATCATTATTTTCAGGTGATTGCTTTTGTAAGTTTGATTGATTAATATCTTGTTTTGATTGTTTATCTTCTGTAGTTTGATTATCAACTGGTTGTTCTTTTGATTGATCTTTATCTGTCTGTTCCGAAGTAGATTGATCTGTCGTTAGGTCTTCATTAGATTGATTATCATTGTTTGATGGATGGTTCGCAGTGTTTGTTTGCGCTTGGTTTTGTGTTTCATCTTTATGTATAGCTGATGAAGTATCATTCTTAGTTTCAACTGTTTGGCTATCTTTTTGATCATTCGTTTGTGGCTCACTTAAATTTTCATTATCTGCCCCGTGTGATTGTGCTGTATGACTTTCAGAATTCCCTTGTACATCCTGTTCTGCCGCGTGTGCAGCGCCGCCCCCAATAAATAACATCGATGCGACAATGATTGAAGACGCACCAACACTTAATTTACGAATACTGTAAGAGTTCTTTCTGTTTTTCATTTTTTAGCACCTCAGTTTTAATTTTTTAGTTTAGAAGCTTGCTTTAAACGAAAATATTTACGATAGCGCGTGGAATTAACTCAAATATTTTACTCAACCATGCTTTTATCATCTTCATACTCCTTTCTATTAAAAATACCTTACAAATACCTAAAGGCACCTTTATCATAAAATACGAACATTAAGCTAGCATGAAGTTACTTTTACATCTTGTTAAAGACATACAAAAAGACACTTCCTATTACCTCAAATAGAAAGTGTCTTTGATAAAATTCTATGATTTATAATTTAGACGTACAGCTGCACGTTAATGTATAAGTATTAAGTTGAATAAAGAAGTATGGATGACTTTTCAATTACTAGTGATTAAAATAAACAATCTAGTGATTTTTTAACTATCTCATGTTTACGGCTATGATTTGAACACAAATGAATCATTCTATCTTGGCATATATATTCTTGAAAGAACACCTTGTCATCTTGATAGTATAAGGGCTGTGTTACGTCATAAACATCTAAGCCTTTGAGTAACCCTTCTCCTATCAATTTCGTATAACTTTCTTTTTTCGTCCAAATTGTATAAAAATCTTTTAATTGTCGTACTTGGTTAAATTCATTTACGGAAAATTGTGTAGCCAAGTTTAAATAATTCAAATCTTTAATTTCTTCAATATCGACGCCTACTGGATGTTGATCAATGGCGCATACAATATACGGAAAACTGTATGAAAGATTCACATTAATATGTTTCCTACTTTGAATCTCAATCTTACCATTCTTTGTAACATGATACTTCCACTGATTTATGTTCAGACCATAACATTGCTCGATACAGTACTGAATCAACATATCTCCTATTTGATGCATGACACGATCTTTTTTAAAACGATATTTTGAACGTTCAGGTTTCTTTAATTGTCGATATGATTGAAATAAACGATGTTCAATATTTGTTATGTCATCATTTATTTTCGTTAAAAATAGTGTCATTCATGTTCCTCAGATTCTTTAAATTTTTCAATGAGTAAATCTCTCCAAGCACGTAACCATTGAGAAGTGACATGAGGCCATCCGTCACCTAACTGTGCTATAACATGTTGGGTCATCTCAGATTCGATTTGTGCGGGAACTTGGGTTGTATCTCCGCTACTTAAACCGATAACCTCATGCATACCATTATTAAGCAACATTTGTTCAAATTCCTCGTCACTAATGATATTCATCTGAGTTTGTTTTGCATTCTCTAATACGCTTTGCATAGTTCTCGTATGAGGAGAATAAATATGATAAATAATTGATTGCGCTTGGGATGCAGCAATCTTCACAACATGACGTGCGGTAATATCAATAAATGATAAGTCTACAGATGTTTTACCGAAATATTCTCCAATAGATGATATTTTTAATAATTCATGCATCATAATTGAAAAACGGTTTGTCGTAAGATTTGTCATGTTTAACGCGCCAGAATAAGCACTTGTTAAATTCCCTAGTCTCATAATTTGAGCATCTAAACCATCATTAACCGCTTCTAAAACTTTGATTTCACTATAGAATTTACTTTTTGTATAAGGTGATGTAAATAATTGTTGTTTATAAACATCTTTTTCAGAAAAAGCCTTATCCTCGGTGTGGACATCAAAGACTGCTCCAACACTAATTGTCGAAATGTATATAAATTTCGCTTGATGTTGCTGTGCTAGAGCTAATAAAGCTTCGGTACTCTGTACGTTTACGTGAATAAAGTTTTCATCATCTCCGAAATGATCTGTACGCGCCCCAGCATGAATGATTGTATCAATTGTATCTTCAACGTTAAATGCATCTAAGTTTGCTAAGTCTCCTAGAACTACCTCTACCTTATCCATGAGTTCTTCAACTTTATCTGTCTCGAAGTAGCTACGTAAATTCGCTTCAACTTTAGCATGTGCATCTTTGATATCTTGACCTCTTACTAAGCATGTCACTTTAGTAGCTTGGTCTTGTAACTCATTAATTAGATATGCACCTAAGAAACCAGTACCTCCAGTAAGGAGAACTCTTCCAAGCGAGTTTTGAGTCTCATTACTTACATTCAATTGGTAACGACGTTTGACTAATGCTTGAAGTTGAGACAAGTGATCTGGAAGTTCAACTTCCACTAGCTCTTTTCCGCCTTCAAATACTTCTGCCAAATGTCTTATTGATTTATATTGATATATATCTTGCATAGTGAGATTTATATCATGAGATTTAAGCTTAGATACCGCAACCATCGCATCTAGTGACGTACCACCTATTTCGAAGAAGTCATCGTCTATGCCTATCGTCGGAAGCTCTAACACGTCAGCAAATATTGAAGCAAATTGGCGTTCCATATCATTTCTAGGTTCTACATATCCATTTCTTTGAATTTGTGGACGAGGTAATTTTGATTCATCTACTTTATCATTACGTGTTAACGGAATAACATCAATTGCTGTGACAGTTTTTGGAATCATGTACTTAGGTAAGTATTGATTTAACTGTCTTACGATGTCTGACTTAATGTCTTTATCGCCTACATAATAGGCATGTAGAACTTCATGTTCTCCTTGTTGATCAACGATAACTACGCTATCAGAAACGCCCTCTACTAAATTGATAATGTTTTCGATTTCTCCAAGTTCGATACGGTAACCATTGACTTTAACTTGATTATCTATTCGTCCCATAAATTCAATTTGACCATCATGTGTATATCTTGCAAGGTCACCACTGCGATATAATTTGCCTTCACCAAATGGATTATCTATGAAAGATTCAGCAGTAAGTTCAGGTCGATTCAAATAACCAGCCGTTAAACTTTCACCTGCGATACACAATTCTCCTGAAACACCTACACCACACAATTGCATACCCGATAAAATGTATACTTGAATGTTAGCTAAAGGTTGTCCTATAGGTATTGTTGATGGAATAGGCTCACCTTTAGTGTATGACCAATTTGAAGCAATCACTGTGGATTCAGAAGGTCCATACGCATTAAAGTACGTATCGCAATGCTCTGAAATATGACGCACAAACGTTGGAGTACTTGTTGCACCACCAGTAATTAACTTAGGTATATAGAAATCTTCCATTACGTTACAAACTTGAAGTGGTATAGATGCAACCGTAATACGTTCTCTTTCGATTAGTTGTTGTAGCTGCTCTGTATCAGTACGTTCTTCATTGTTTGCAATCACAAGTGTATAACCATTTAACAGACTGCAATAGATATCCATCGCAGATGCATCGAAGACGTAATTTGCATATTGAATAAACGTTTCATCTTCCGATAGTTCAAGTCTCTCTGTCCAAGCATTTACCAAGTTTAAGACATTACGTTGTCTTACGGCCACACCTTTAGGCATGCCAGTTGTTCCAGATGTGTAAATGCTATAAAGTTCATCTTCTAGACTACCCTCATATTCTGAAAATGACTTTTCAACGGGCGATTCTTTATCAATAGACTCTAATGCAATCGTTAATGGGTTAGAATCAAACTCCTTACCATAAGTTAAAATGGCTGACACTTGAGCATCTTCAATCATTAACTCAATACGTTTATCAGGATGCGTGATATCAATTGGAACATACGACGCACCTATCTTCCATGATGCAATCATACTCGCAATCATTTCAAAGCTTCTATCTATTAATAATGCAACTCGCTCTCCATATGTCACTCCATTTTTCATAAGCTCATTGGCTATACGATTTGCATAATGATTTAATTCATCATACGTCATTGACTGCCCATTCATTTTCAGTGCAATCTCATCTTTCTTCTCATTAACTACATGATTGAATAATTGCTGTAGGGAATTATTTTCCGGGAAATATAGGGTATGATGATTAACATTTGTTTCAACCCATTCCAGCATATCCGGAGATTCTTGAATATCTTGAATTTTTAAAGCTTGAGTAGATGTCACATGTTGGATGATATTTTCAAGCTGGTAAGCAAGATTATGAATCGTCTCTTCCGCATATAAATCTGTATTATATTCAATATTAACCACATAGTCGTCTCGATCTTCCTCAATGATAAACGACAAGTCAAATTTAGCTGTTGTCGTTTGAGGTGGAATGTGCGTCAGTTGACTATGTCCAAAGTTAGCATGGTTTGTTTCGTTATTTTGTAATACAAGCATTACGTCGAATAACGGATTACGCGAAGCATCTCGTTCATCCATCAAATCGTTAACAAGGCTTTCAAATGGATACTCTTGATGTTCATACGCACCAAGACTTGTCTCTTTCACTTCAGACATCAATTGTTCCCATGTTTTATCGTTCGTTGGATGGCCACGGTAAAGTAGTGTATTCGCAAACATACCAAGCATATTTTCAGTGTCACGATGAGTGCGGGCACTTATAACGCTCCCTATGACAATGTCATCTTGGCGTGTATATTTATGAAGCAATACCATTATTGCACTTGCAAAGAACATGAAATCAGTCATTTGATGTTTCTCCACATAATTTTGCAACTGTGATTTTAAGTTCTTATCAAAATGGAACGTCAACATTTGACCATGTGTCGTCTTAATACTAGGTCTTGGATAATCTGTTGGCATATTTAATACAGGAACACCATCTTCAAATTGTTGTAACCAATAGCGACGTTGAATAGATAAATCTCGATGAGCCATCCATTCACTATAATCTTTATATTGCAGTGATAGATTAGGAAGTGATTTTTCTTGATATAAAGCATTTAAATCTGCTAATAAAATCGTATTACTCATACCGTCATTGATACTGTGATGCGTATCCATAAACAAATAATCCTCATGTGGACCATGGATATATCTTACACGCATTTGACTAGGTTGCTCTAAATTAAACGGTTGCATAAAGGCCTGAATAATTTGTTGTTCATCTGTAAGTCGTGTCGTCACTTCTTTAAAATCAGCAGCAACATTTTCTGCTACTCTTTGTTTCACTTCATTGCCATCCACTATATATTGTGTTCTTAAAATTTCGTGACGTGCAATAAGTTGGTTCAACGCTCGCTTCAATTGCTCTACGTTTAATTCAGAAGACAATCGCCATAAGAACGGAATATTATAAACAGTGTCTTCAGGATTAACACTCCACAATAAGTACATACTTTTTTGAACAGCACTTAATTCGTATTGCTCAGCTCTTTGCGCTTTAGGTATGACTTCATAGTCTTCATTTTGCATTTCCATAATGTGTTGACTTAATTGTTCAACAGTCGGTAATTTCATAATATCTCCGACTTTTAAACGTTTCTTAAGTTGAGATTCTATACGATTTACAACTAACGTTGCACGCAATGAGTGCCCACCAAGTTCAAAGAAATTATCTTTAATACCTACTTGGTCGACATGTAAGATATCTTCAAAGATTTGGCATATGATACGTTCACCTTCGTTACGTGGCGCCACATAGTTTGATAAATCAACTCTATCAATATCCGGTAAAGCTCGCTTGTCTAATTTACCATTGATAGTGATAGGTATTTTATCTATTTTCATGAAATGAACTGGAATCATGTATTGTGGCAATGTTTCACTTAACACTTCTTTCAAGTGACTCGTCGATTGAGATTGTTGCGCTTCATAATATGCCACAATTTGTTTATCTTGCTCCTCTTCACGCACAATAACGACTGCTTTATTAATATCTCTAATCGCTTCAATTGCTTTTTCAATTTCTGATAGTTCAATTCTAAAGCCACGAATTTTAACTTGTTTATCGATACGACTGAGATAATCAATATGACCGTCTTCTTGAAGACGTACTAAATCCCCACTGCGGTATAGGCACTCATTTTCAAAGGGAGAGGTGATAAACCTTTCAGCAGTGAGCTCTGGTTGATTTAAATATCCCTTAGCCAGACCAGCGCCACCTATGCATAATTCTCCAGGCACGCCTACACCACATAAGTGCTCGCCTTGCATCACGTAAACCGTCGTTCCATTAATTGGTTGACCAATAGGAATTCGATTTGGCATTTCATCAGGTATCGCATAAGTCGTCGTGAATGTCGTATTCTCTGTAGGTCCATAACCGTTAATGATTTGAGGATGGCGTTGACGTGAGTTTAATAGATTCACCCATTTCGCATTTAGCACCTCACCACCAATTAATAGATAAGTTAAGGGTTCTAGCGCCTCGATACGTTCACTTGCAATTTGATTGAAAAGGGATGACGTTAACCACATCGTGTTGACTTGTTGATTCACAATCGTTTGACCTAATTGAACAGGATTAAGTAAAGTATCTTTCGACGTTAACACTAAACATCCACCATTTAATAGCGCACCATAAATTTCAAATGTGGCAGCATCAAACGCTACAGTTCCCGATAATAAAATGACCGTTTGATTATTTAATTCAACATAATTAGGTTCATGAACTAAACGATCAATCCCTCTATGAGGAACCACTGTCCCTTTAGGCTTACCTGTTGTACCTGAAGTATAAATGATGTATGCAGTATCCTCATCAGTGTTGATATGACTTGGATTGTCAGTTTCCGCTTCGTCGCCATTCCAATCAAATGTGTCTAGTTCAATTTGAGGAATGTCAGATTGTAATGTCGCATGATATGTCACGATTGCTTTAGGCTGTGCATCTTCAATAATAAAGGTTGTTCTATCTTCCGGATAATCTGGATCAATCGGTAAGTATCCAGCGCCTGCCTTTAAAATACCTAACATGCCTATAACCATTTCGATACTTCGTTCTGCCAAGAGCGCGATAATATCATTGGGCTGTACATGATAAGTGTGTCGCAAATATTGTGCCAAGCGATTCACGTGGTGGTTTAATTCCGCATATGTCATGGATTGTTGTTCATATTGCAATGCTATTTGATTTGGATACTGTTCTACTTGATATTCAAAACGTTCCATTACCGTTTGATAATGTGATGAACTTGTTGAATGGTTGATGTTTTGATAGATTTCAAAATCATTTTCATTACATAATTCTATATCTTTAATTATCTTTGAAGGATTATGTGTTAATTGCATATTAATACTTCTAATTAAACTAACTAATGTTTGAATCGTTAGCTCATCATAGGCATTTGTATTGTATACAATATCAAAGCCTTGGTGAGGACGTGGATATATTTCTATGTCAGCTAATAAAGAACTATCACTATGCAATCGATGTACTTTATGTTCGGTGTGATTTAACTCAAAGTATTCGTTAAATTGCGTTGCATGTATGATTGTTTCGAATTCCATATCACTTGCATTAGGTTCACTTAAGAAACCTGTCCCGTTGGCTTTCATATCATCTATCGCTAATTCCCATTCATTCATAATTACGTCTGCAGAAAGCGTAGTGTCTATATTTAAACTCAGTGGTGCTACAAGTGTGTTAAGTAACATCATATCGTCAGTTTTGTCATATTCCATTGGAAAATGAATTCCCAACGTCACTTGATTAGACTGACTCAAAAAGTAGTTTGCTAAATAAGTGCTTGTAACTAGACGAGTCATATCAAATGATTCAAGATCTACACTTGTATGTTCAACTTGTGGTTGTTCTGAATTTCGTTTTATAGGCATGTATGATTCACAATCTTGATCGGCATGAGCCATTTCAAAGTGATTTAAATGCTGTTGATTGTCCTCATTTGAAGCATCAGTCGCTACATTCATTTCTTTAATCATGTGATAAAAATCCGATACAGTATGTTCATGAAATAGACCATAGCTATACGCGATATTTAGTTGTTTAAAGAAATCATCTAACTGGCTATCATTGAAAATCATGGAATGGAAATCTAAAAGTAAGAACGTTTCATCTAAAAATTGATAAATTGTAAAATTAAATAGAGGTAATTGATTGAAATAGTAGGAATTCAACTCTTGGTTGAGGTAAGTCGTGATATCAACTTTTTTAGAACATTGATTCACTTCTTTGATCTGTATAAATGGGAAAAATTCTCGCACATTGATGCGCAATTGGTCGTTACAATGCTTGAATGTCGCCCTCAACTGCGGCTGATGTTGTACTACATCTAGCAGTGCATACATCAATCGATGACGCTCGATATCTTGATCTAATCGAACCCAGTACGTCACCCTCTTTGTAGTTGAAGTTGATTGTAAATATTTTTGATAAAAATAGTGTTGAAAATGCAATGTTTCAATAGTCATTCAAGTCCTTCTTTCGTACTCATACTTTATAATACTCACTAACAAATAACTTACATATATTCTCTAGATAAGCTATATATTAGTACATTCAAAGGTTTGAAAACAATTACTAAAGTGAATTTTTTACAAAATCTTAATAAATATATTTTATTTTTAATCACGAGCAATTTAGTAGGTTATAAAATTCACAATTAATGATTTTCATTATTAGCCTTTAAATTAAATTGGTACACCGCACGATAGAGCAATATACTTCCTAAAGTGAGAATCAGTGCCATATAAATCGTCATACCCAGGGCGTTCATCAATACACCTAAAATAATACCCAGTCTTGCAATTAATTGCGCAAAGTTAAAACTTAATGCACGTATTGCAGAATATGTGCCTCTCTTATGTGCAGGAATCATCTTATATCTATGTTCTTCAGTAATCGGAGAGTAAATCATCTCACCTAACGTGGCTATAACCATAACTATGATAAGTAAAGTAAAATCATTTAAATAGGTAATGCCTGAATAACCTACTACATACATGATGAGACCTACAAATAACGCTTTTTGATTATTCATTTTCAAGATATATTTAGATACAAAATACGTTAAAGCTATTACAACTAGCGTATTAGTCATAATTAAAATTGAATACATTTTAACTCCATCAATTGAGACATGAAACATTGATAAAGTTTCGAATTCCTTTTTAAGTCTAATTGAAACATATGAAGACGTGGATAATTCACCCATTAAAAGAATACTTGAGCCGATAATTAAATACATAAATAATTTATCTTTTAGCACAAGCTGATAATTACGTAAAAAGCCTTTCAAACTTAATACATTATCAAAAGTTTGTCCCTCTTTCTTCAACGGTTTGGCGTTATCATTAGGAATCCAAATATATAAAGCCACGAATACTAGTACGAAAATCACAAAAGCGATCAAAAACAACGCCGATTTATTCGCGTGATACATGGCTCCTCCTAAAAATGCACCACAAGCAACGGCTACGTTAGTAAGCCAATAACTTACTTTATATATGTAATGTTCAACTTCTGGTGTAATCGCGTCCATGATCATCGTTTCAATAAGCGGTGCAATCATACCAGACGAAATACTAAAAACCGTATAAGCTATGCAAAATATCATGATAAGCAATGTCTGATTAGAGACTGAAAATGCCATTGCAAGCAAACTTATACACTCAATAATTTGATATATAAGCATTGTGCGTTTTTTAGGATAACGCTCAATAATATGCCCCGAAATCATCGAAATTGGAAAATTGATTAAAACTAAAATAAAAAGAAATATACCTGAAAAGGCCTGTTTGACCATATCCGTTAGGTATAAAGCTATAAAAGGCAAAAATGCCATAACAATTAAATTCTCAAAGAAACTACATATTAATCTTACTTTTAAGGTGATGCTCATTTTTCTCATTCTATCTTTTCTCCCCCTTAAGCTTGATAAGTATTTAATAGTAGATACTTTTCTTAGCTTAACAGTATTTTATTTTTAATTAAGAGGTCATACTATTACTGGACTGTATAACCACCATCTATAATAATAGCTTGTCCTGTCACACTTTTTGTCGATTTACTTGCTAAAAATATGGCATAATCAGCAATTTCTTGAATATCGATCAATCGTTTTTGAGGAATTAATGGGAACAACACCTCATCCATCACTTGCGCTACGTCTACATTTCGCATTTGTGCTAAGTCTTCCATTTGTCCTCTCACAAGTGGTGTGTCGATATATCCAGGACAAATCGCATTCACTGTAATACCGTCCTCAGCTGTTTGTAAAGCTGTTACTTTTGTTAAACCAATAATTCCATGTTTAGCGCTATTATAAGCTGATTTTCCTGCGAAACCGATGACACTATTAATAGATGACATATTTAAGATTCTGCCATAGTGTTGCGCCTTCATAATAAGAAGAACATGCTTTGTCATTAAAAAGGTACCAACAAGCATGATATCTATCATCTGTTTAAACTTTTCAGTTGGAAAGTCTTCTATATTAGCTACATTCTGTAAACCAGCATTATTAATAACAATATCTATACGACCATATTGATGTCTCGTCTCAGCGATAAGATGCTTCACATCTTCCTCATTAGAGACGTCCGCTTTGATAGCCCGACAGTCATAGCCTTGTCGCTGAAATTGGTGGAAGACGTTATTAAGGCCTTCTTCATTAATGTCTGAGAAGACAACTTTGGCGCCTTGTTCAATAAAGGATTTAGCAATTTCTAAACCAATACCACTCGCTGAGCCAGTAATAATAGCTACTTGATCTTTAATCATATGTATAACTCCCTTCACTTTATTAAGATATCAAATAATGTATTAGTTATATTTATATTACATTAAATTAATTAAATATCGACATGTAATTTTTTTCTATCTCTTTTTTTATTTAAAACTATTAACAACATCATAGTGTGATGTAACATTTTATACAATAGGCAACTGCATTTTAACTTTCTATAAAAAACGTGAATATCACTTGAGGATATTTTTAAAAAAGCACGATAAGAATGGAATTAATGCATACGGTGCGCAGTCTTACCCCTAAATTTTTTTAGACTAGTAGCTACGATATTTTATGTATTAAAAAATTTACCAGCAAAGTTTTTTATAAATTTCATCGAAATTGTCTTTTTATGTTATTGTAAAATAAAAAAGGAGTTTCAATATGGGCTATATATTGCTATGGATTTTTGCGATTTATGGTATGATTCGATTTGTTTTCGGTATTGGTAAAGGGATTACAAGTTTTGTTAAAGGCATGTTTTTAGGTGCAATCGATGGTTATAAACACCCTGAGAAATACCCAAATCACCTTTCGAAAGAAGAACAAAGACGTCAAAGACATAGAGAAGAACGCGCACGACAAAAAGATGCTTAATTACATATATAAAAAGAAAGATGGTAGTTTCCTATTACCTAGGAAATTACCATCTTTCTTTGTGCTATTTAATTGTGAGTTTTATTTTTCAGAGGAAGAATCTGTATCTTTGGCGTTGCGATTCTCTTTAATAAATAACGCAAGTATAAAGCCAATCACAATTAATACTGTGGTGAAGATAAATGCTGCATCGACACCTTGAACTGTTGATTCTCGTGCTAATTTCACTTTAGACATCGTATGATGCGTAGCCGTATAATTCTTAGCTACAATTGATAATATTGTAATACTGATAGCAGTTCCCATCGCACCTGCAATGATACGTAGAGAGTTCATAATTGCTGTGCCGTGTGAAATTTCTTCTGGTTTAAGCGCATTAAGACCTACTGTATTAAGTGGCATAATAAGTAAACCTACAGAAATCATACGTATTGCGTAAATCACTACAACATACCAGAATGGCGTTTCTGTAGTTAAGAATGCATGTAATATCGTCATTATGATTAATACTGTAAATCCAGGAATAACAAGTACCTTGATGCCATATTTATCAAAAATCTTACCAGTATAAACTGAAATAAATGCATTGAACACTGCACCTGGTAGTATCACTAAACCTGAAAGTAATGCTGAGAGACCTAATCCAGTTTGAACGTACATAGGAATAAGTAGAGCAGGTCCAACAATACCTATAAAGACAAGCATTGAAGCTATAGCAGATAATGTAAATACTTTGCTTTTAAATACGCTTAAGTTTAATAATGGATGGTCGATTTTTAATTGACGGAATGTAAAAATAGCAATCACGATTAAACCTAAAATAAATGTATTGATGACTGGGATCGATGCGATTCCAAATGTACTTACACTACTAAATGCGAATAGAATTAAGCCGAAACCAAATGTTGAATAAACGACTGATATTTTATCGAGTACTGTTTCTTTAGTTTGACCGTTATTCTCAACAAAGAAGAACCCAATTGCGAATGCGATAAGTGCGATTGCTGCAACGATGTAGAATGGCATTCTCCAACTAAAGAAATCGATAAGTAATCCTGTAAGTGTTGGCCCAATCGCTGGTGCTGTTTGCGCCACTATACCTGTGAGACCCATTGCGAATCCGCGTTTTTCTACAGGGAATAGTGTAAACACTGTAAATTGCATTAGTGGAAGTAATATTCCAGCACCGATTGCTTGTATAATACGAGCAACCATTAGGATTTCAAATCCTGGAGATAAAGCAGCTATAATTGAACCAATAAGGAACGCTGCCATAGAAAAGATATAAAGTTTACGTGTCGTATATTTATCCATTAAAAATGCTGTGAGTGGTATCATAATTCCGTTCACTAGCATAAAACCTGTGATCAACCATTGTGCAGTAGTTTCTGTAATGTTCAATCCTTTTATAATTGCGGGCAATGCAGTGTTTAAGATCGTTTGGTTTAACATTGCTACAAATGCGCTAATAAGCATCACTAACACAATGGTGTTACGTTTGGCGGTTGTCATTTCATTACTCGCCATGACATCTTACCCCTTTCAAAAATAAGTCCATTAAAAACTGTATCACTTTTGGTTAGCCTAGCAAACTATTTAAGTTTATATTTTGATTTTCAGTTTAATTTGATTTTTAAAAAGTATTTTCTTGATAGCTTTTGGATTTGTAAATTGAGTTAACATCGTTGCTAAGAAGCTTATGAAGTGAGCATGGTGTATGAAGTGAACAAACTTTTTAATGTTGAATGCTAAAAATATCCATTGAATAATGTAACAAAAATAAATAGGACAGTGAATCATTATTCTTAAAAGTTGAGTTAGAATACCTAACTGTTATTTGGTCAACACATAAAAACTGGTTCTCTATAAATATTGAGAACCAGTTTAGCTTATTTTATTTAATTCTTTTACCATTTTCATCAAACTTAGCTACTTTGCCATTAACAGTTGTATAAGTAGCTACAATTTCACCATCTTTATTACGACAATTAACTTTCCAGTTTCCATCTTTTAGCCAATGAACAACATCCCATAGATATTTATCATTATCTAATGAACCACCTTCAGTTCAGAAATAAATTTATATACTTGGCTACTTCCATGAGCCATGACTCCACCACGTTCATACAATTCTCTCGGTGATAATCCATTATATTTCCATTCATCATTTGAAATAGGTAATTGATTGCTTACATGCATCTTATTCGCAAGTTCTGGAAGGGCCCTATTATTTTTAACTTTGTCATAGACCTTTTGGGTACTATACTCTTTACCATGCTCTAATAACTGTTTATAATCTTTGATACGAATTTGAGATCCACTTAGGATAATCTTTTTGTCACTAATACCAACTATTGCTTGGGCTTCATGATTACTAGGGTATATTGAATAAAACTTCATACCTTTAGGCGCGTTGGTGAATTCTGGATAGTTAACTAATACAAATTGTCCTATCTTTCGATATTCATCTTTATCATTTCTAAAAGAACCTATCAAAATATTATTTTTAGTTAATGTGTATTTCCCTTTATCATCAGCGCAAAAGATAAGTGCTAATTTCATCTTTTCTGATAAATTCTCCACTTTATCTTTAGCTTTGATATCAGTATTAGTATTTTTTGATGAAGCTTCTTTGTTGGATGTTTTGTTGTCTTTATCTTTTTTAGTAGAAGTTTCTGCTTTGTTTTTTTATGTTCTGTAAAATTGTCTGTATTGCATGCGCCTAAAAATAGTGAAAGTGCTGTGATGAGTATTAATATTTTCTTCATTAAAATGTAAATCCTCTCGGTGTTTAGTCATGGTGTGGTGGGTTACTTTTTAATAATCTGATTTACTGAAATTAAACGTGGGTATAGGTGGGTATTTTTTATCAATAAGAGCTTGAACCAACATAATTATTAGTAAACTGAATTTTGTTTTCAACAGCATATAATTCAGGATTATTTTTGTATTGATCATAAATTTCACTTAAATTATACATCTTGCTATGCGATGCTAATTGATCAAAATATTCAATTCCTCCTTGAGTGCCTCCAATAAATAACTTTTCGTCATTAATTCCTACTATTGAAGCAAAATTTCCTTTTGGCGGTTCAACTTTAAAAAATTTCATACCCTGAGGTGCATTTTTAAATACTAATTCACTCTTTCTTATGGAAATATTTTCTAATTTTTCAATTTTATTAAAAGGTGGTTCGGCATAATATTTTCCTGAGAGAATCTCTTCTTTAGTTATTAAGTATTCTCCTTTTTTATCCGCAAAAAATGCTAGCGCTATTCTAGTTTTATCGCTTAAATCTTTCACATCTATTTTTTTCTCTAATGTTGTTTGTGTGTGCTTATCATCCTTATTTTTAGTCATTGACTCGTCTTTATTGGATGCTTTGTTATTTTTATCTTTTTTAGTCGGATTTTCTGCTTTATCATTTTTATGATCTGTAGAATTGTCGGTGTTACACGCGCCTAAAAATAGTGAAAATACTGTGATGAGTATTATTATTTTCTTCATAAAATGTAAATCCTCTCGGTGTTTAGTCATGGTGTGGTGGGTTACTTTTATTTTGTATAATTATTTTTTTATTATAATAAAATTATTTATGTAAAGCTAACTTATTTTTATCAAAAACCACAAAATTTATTTCTCTTAATTACGTTTTTGAGCATCTTCCCATTCTACAGATAAAATTAGTAGTGAAATAACTATCATTATAATCGTTCCAACTAAATTTAATTGTAAATCTCCGGTCTTATAAGTATAGATTAATCCAGCCGTAACAATCACAGGTACTACAAATCCTAAAAGTTTTATACCTGTTCTAGATAAAGCATAATGAATTGCCATAATAAGAACATAAATGATTATCGGTAAAAATTTATGTAAATATTCCATAAACTTAAGTATCCTCCAATATTTAAAACTATTATATTTTATGTATTATCATTTTTCATAATAACGTAATTTAGATATTTATTCATTGCTTTTTTAGATAATTTTTGAATTCTCTTGTCGCCTCCTCTTTATATTTAGCTTTATCAAGTATAGCTACAAATACAAATTTAAATGGTCTAAAGTTGCCAAAACTATCACTTATAATTAACGCTCATTACGCCTCATAAAAGTTAAACATGTTTCACGTAAAACATTTGTATGTAAAATACATTAATTCGAAGTGCAGTTATTAACAGCTTTGTCCCAACATCTTAAAAATTTATCTAGAAACGTGTCTTTATAAATATAAAAACTCGCCTTCTTCAAATTTTTTATGAATCAGATATTAATTTTTCAGCTACATTGCTAGCTTTATTATTCATATTTCTTGTTTGGTATGTGTCTATAAATGTAAGTTTAATAACCTCGTCTAATTTTTCTTTTCTATAGTTATCTTCTAGAATTTCTGTCAGGATGCCATCATTATTTTTTATAATGTTTCTCATAACTAGAGTTATATCTTCGTTAAATTTCTCAAATTCCCAAACATCTTCATTTACATTCATAAAAGGTGTTAGTTTGCCTCTAATATTTAACAAACTCAATGCATCTTCTTCATACTTTTTTTCTAAATTTGGTGTAAGTGCAAGCTCTTCAATTTCTAAATCACTATTAAACTCATGAAATGCATAATAAGCTTCTTCATCATTTAACATATGTATTAAGCTGTTTTTAGATATTGCTTTACCATAACGTGCTTTGTTTTTAGAGAGTTTATATAAATAAAGCTTTATTAAAATCAAAGTCGCGTTTTTAATGTATGTTATATTACTTGGTTCTTTTTCATCTAAAGTTTGGTCTGCTTCATCATGTAAATCATTATGAATATGAACTAATTTATTTAAACGATTATCTAATAGATTTAAAGATAGTATATAATCCTCCATCGTTCTCCCTCCCACATGTTCAATATCCCTAATAACGAATATTACACCTCAATAAATTTACTAACCACTGTTTAAAAAAGCCATAGACAGCGTTTATGCACTCCGTCTATAGCTATAATACAATTCTAAATATCTGCTTTAACTATCTATTTCAAACCCTAAATCTTTAATCATGTGGTAATCCTCTTCGTTAGGTTGACCACCCGTAATAAGGTAGTCTCCAACAAAAATAGAATTAGCTGCTTTTAAGGCTATTGCTTGTAGTGAGCGCAGATTAACTTCTCGTCCACCAGCAATTCTAATTTCTTTCGTGGGATTGATTAAACGGAACATTGCTATAATTCGCAAACATTTCATTGGTGACAATAAGTCTAGACCTCCAAATTTCGTTCCCTTAATTGGATGTAGGAAATTAATCGGAATGCTGTCTGCATCAATCTCTTTCAATGCAAATGCCATATTAATTACATCCTCATTCGTTTCACCCATGCCACAAATAACACCAGAACATGGAGAAATGTTATTAGCTTTCATCATTTCAACTGTATTCACTCGATCTTCATATGTATGCGTAGTCACCACCTCATCATGATATCGCTCACTTGTATTTAAATTATGGTTATATCTATCTACGCCCGCTCCTTTAAGTTTTTCAGCTTGTTCTTCTTTTGTAAGTCCTAGACATGCACAAATTTTTAATTGTGGATGCACTTTTTTAATATCTTCAACCGTTTCACAAATATGATCTACTTCTCGATTTGTGGGTCCTCGTCCACTCATGACAATACAATATGTGCCAATTTGATTGTCTGTAGCAACCTGTGCTCCCGCTTTAATTTGATCTTGATCTACCAATGCATAGCGTTGTTTTTCCTTCATCTTTACCGATTGACCGCAGTAACCACAATCTTCAGAACAAATTCCACTTTTCGCATTAAGAATCATATTTAATTTCACTTTTTTACCATAGTAATGCTTTCTTACGATGTACGCTTCATTCAAGAGTTCAAACGTATCGATATTTGGATCTTCATATATCTTCAAACATTCATCTTGTGATAATCCTTCGCGATAAAGTACACGTTCAGCTAAGTTTAAATTCATGATAATTAACCCCTCATTTTTGAAAATTAAAGTTCAGCAAGTGATGCTCTTACTAATGTAAACTTTATATATTTATAAGTTTACATTAATACTTTGATAAATGAAACCTTGCTTACTAAAATAAAAAAAGCCATGCCAATACGTACGCGTATAGGCATAGCTATCTAGCATATATTTACATTTTATGAACCGTCTAATTTCCCATATATTAAAAATCAATTTGTTTATTCGATTTAAATTTTATTTAACTCTCGATGTTTTCAACCTTTTATTATGAAGTTAAATAGTATTTTAGAGACTAGTAATAAAAAGTCATATGTGTTTTTTCTTTTTTATAATAATCTAATCTATCGTTTAAAGTACCAGTGTGTAATTCTAATTTGTGACCATCTGGATCAGTAAAGTAAATTGACTTTTTATCTTGATGACTTCTCTTTCGTCCTTCTAATATATTTACATTATGTTTTTGAAGCCATTTGTACCATTCTTCAAACTCATTTTCATTAATTGAAAATGCAATATGTGTATAAGAATATTTAATTTCTGTTCTAGGTACATTAACCTCTTCATTTAAAGCAACCCATAAACCACCAATATCAAAATACGCAGTAGTTTTGCCACTAACTAATAATTCCCCTTTTAAAACATCTCTATAAAATTTAATTGATTCAACTAAATTACTAACTGAAAAACATATATGATTAATACCTTGAATATTCATAACTACACCACCCAATTTATTACTAAGAAAAATAATTTTAATCAACTAACTTCGTTACTTGATTTACGATATTTTCAACTTTATTACTTATACTTTGAGCATTCGATTTATTTAAATTATCTATATAAAATCTTTTAATATTGTAAATTCCAACGAGATTTAATGGATATTTAATAACTTTATAACCTAGATGTCCTTTAAACTTATGAAACCACTCTGAACCTCCAATAGTATATATAACTATTGCATCTTTATCTTTCCATAATCCTCTTTTAAAGTATTGTTTATTATTAAAACTAAATGCTTTATTAGGCCAAAAGGTACTATCAATAAAACCTTTCAATAGCATAGGCACATTCAACCAATAGATAGGGTAAATAAAAATCAACATATTACTATTATCTATTATTTCAGTATTTCGAAACTGAGCTTCGCTTATTTCTGAATTATAGCCTTCGGATAAAATAGGAATGTCGCCAACCATCTCCTGTAAATTGAAAATTTCTAATTTTTTATTACAAAGCTCCTCTTTTAACTTATTATAGATATCAAAGCCAACACCTTTTTGATTTCCACCATATATTAGACTAATCAATTTCTTCCACCCCTGAAAGTTTATTTAAAATCAAACTCTTATTTTTTTCATAATTCATATCTTTTGATAAATCTTTAACTGATTCCAATCGATTTAAAATTGTGTTTTGACGATTAATATCTATTTTGATTTGTTTTATAAGATCATCTAGGTAATTCAGCGTTTTGTTATTACAGTCCTTAGAAACAGGTTTTTTAAACAGATTTATTACATATGCTATATCTTTTAATTGTAAATTCAATCGCTTTAAATCAATAATTAGTTTCAAGTACGATATAGTTTCCTCATCAAAATATCTATAATTATTTTCATCTCTAGGAATATTAATTATTTCTTTTTCTTCATAGTATCTAATCATGGACTTTGGTATTTTCAACATAGATGAAACTTCACTAATTTTCATTTTTAGCCCCCCCCTACCAATTTGATACTTGAAACTTATCATTAAACCATACTTTAATGTCAAAAATAAAAATGGAAATCTCTACTTAAATAAATAGAGATTTCCATTCTAATTACCTTAAGAATTTGATTTTTTCTTATTAGCTAGTAGAAGAATTAAAGAAAGTATCGCAAGAATCACAATTATGATACTAAACACAATACCTGCAAGTTTGATGCCTAATCCTAGTTCTAATAACCCTACACCTACAACTGGTATTGAAATGGCTATATACGCAATGGTAAAGAAAGTGGACGTAATTTCGGCTTGTTTGTCTTCAGGTGCTACGGCATTCACTGTGGACAATCCAGCTCGGAAACTGAATGCTTGTCCAAATCCAGAAATAATAGCTCCAATAAATAAAATTAAGAATGATTCTAATTGAATAGATAAACCTACTAATATTACGCCTACAATTAATGTGCCACTACCTAACATCAATATGTGATAATCAGATTTACTTTTAAACAATAATTGGCCTAGCGTTGATGCACAGAATATCAAGAATACCATGACACCTATGACTGCTTTATTTGTAATGTTCAATATGTCTCCTAAAAAGTTTGGTGAAATCGCAGTAAATAAACCAAGCATTGAAAATCCTACGAATACAGGAATAACAGCATAAATAAATGTAGAGCGAATGTCTGACGGTACACTCAACTTTTGAACTTCAATTTTAAATTTTTGTTTATTCTTAACAGGCTCTGGCATAAACCATATTCCAATAAATGCCGGAATGATAAGAATAAAGTCAACGATAAAGACTAAACGCATCGCACATGGAAGATATTGTGCGAGTATGCCACATAGCAACGGACCAAAGCCTAAACCAAGCATATTCACGCTACTTGCAATTGTAGAGGCTCTGCCCTTTTTATCATCAGCAGCTAAATTAACAATCGTTGTCGTTGCTGTACTTGTAAAAAGTCCCGCTGACAGTCCGGAAATCACTCGTCCAGCAAGTAATAAACCTACATTGGTAGCAAATAAAAACACTAGCGCACTGATTGCAGATAAAATCACTCCTGGAATAAGTACATAACGTCGTCCTATGCGGTCTGACAATTGACCAAATACAAGTAATCCTCCAATCACACCAGCAGCATAGACAGCGTAAATGATTGTAATCATTAATGGTGATAAATCATATACTTTACTATAAATTGGATAGAGTGGTGTAGGTAATGTCGTCCCCATCATCACAATAAGAAATGCATAGGCTGCACTGATTAATCCCCAGTTTACTTTATGATTTTGATGTTTAGAATTTTGCAAGTTGCTTCACCTCAACATTTGTATATCTCTATCGCAGTGAAATGAAACATTATAAATTTTTAATTTTAAAAAGGTACATCCAACATTCAGCCAGATATACCTTTCAATTTACTATCATGTTTTAAGTAATTTCCCCGTCACTTACACGGTCGATAATTTTTTGTACACGTTGTTTTTTATCCTCGTCATCTTCAACAAAGAACACAGGTGATTCACCTTCGATTCACCTTCAATTGACACCCATGGTACGAGTGCATCAAAGTCAAGATCACGAATCAGTTCAAGACTTTTAATTGAAGCCTCTCTGTCACTTGAAGGAAGTATTACAGTGCGCCATTCATCACCTTCATAGCATAGGAAGTCACCAGTGAATAAATAGCGATGCTCACCATTATCCCACAAATATAATGTCGTTCCAGGTGTATGTCCAGGGGCAGGTATCACCTCTAAATCTTCATGTAAATGTTGCCGTTCTTTAAATGTACCAGTAACTTGAAGGGTATCGGTAACGTCCTTTTTATCATCTTCGTGAATATAGTAAGGTGCATCAAAATTTGTCTCTCCACCTAACGATTCATGTTGATGATTCATTAATACTTTATCAACGCCACCTAATTCTTGTATATCCTTTGCAGCCTCATCAATTCTACCAGAATGATAAATCATTACATTACCTTCTGAACGTTGAAGTATAAATGATTTAAAACGGAAACGTTTATCAAATGGCAATTCTGATGTAGGCGTTACATATAAACCATTTGCGATTTCCGTTAATGTTTCGAATTGCTTATTAGCCATAACGTTTCTCCCCCATAAACAATTTAATCTAAATATTGATCAGCATGTTCAAGTTTATAATGCTCGATTTCAGCTTTTTGTTCCTCAAATTCTTTATGCGTTAACTTAGTAATTGTTTCAATAGAATAACTTAACTTTTTAGCAAATGCCTCTACTTCACTCTTATTTTTAGCCGCTACAAATACAGTTAACACATTGTCATCTACAATATCTTTATGATGTTGATAATCTAACCTATAAATCTTCATGAGAAATTCCCCCTCAAATTTAATATGCCCGAATCTTTCTAAAGTATTTTTTCTATCAATAGTGTCATATGCCCTTTTTCTAGAAAACCAAACGTGCCAAACGTTTTTAAAAGTTTATTAATATTTTGCGTCACAATCTTATTAAATAGACTGACGTCTGTCTTAAATTTCAATGACTTAAAAGCTAACAATTCATGTTATTATCTACGATTTTTTTACTTTTTAAAATTAAGAAAATCATATTTAAATAATAATGATTTTCTTTAAAAATTCGTCAATCTAAAAACAGATATACCACAAACATACTCCTTTTATTCAAATTTTTCATAAATTACATAAAATTTTAAAAAAATTTTCAATTATTTATTAATAAAAAATGACAACTTTTTAATTTTATTGATATTAATTAGTTAACGCTTACAATGACCTTGAAATCAAATTTAAGGAGTTGTAAAGAATGCAAAATTTACGCAACAGAAGTTTTCTTACTTTATTAGATTTTTCACAGAAAGAGGTGGAGTTTCTATTAAATCTTGCTGAAGATTTGAAACATGCCAAATACATAGGTAATGAAAAACCTATGCTTAAAAATAAAAATATTGCTCTTCTTTTTGAAAAAGACTCTACAAGAACACGTTGTTCATTTGAAGTCGCAGCTCATGATCAAGGAGCTAATGTTACGTATTTAGGCCCTACAGGCTCTCAAATGGGTAAAAAAGAAACTGCTAAAGATACTGCAAGAGTTCTAGGAGGCATGTATGATGGTATTGAGTACCGAGGCTTCTCACAACGTATAGTTGAAACGTTGGCTGAATTTTCAGGGGTGCCAGTATGGAATGGCTTAACTGATGAAGACCACCCAACGCAAGTCCTTGCAGATTTCTTAACTGCTAAAGAAGTATTGAAGAAAGACTACTCCGAAATCAACTTCACTTATGTCGGTGATGGCCGTAATAATGTTGCAAACGCATTAATGCAAGGCGCTGCTATCATGGGCATGAATTTCCACCTTGTTTGTCCGCAAGAATTAAATCCTACTGATGAATTACTTAACCGTTGCAAACGTATCGCCGATGAGAATGGAGGCAACATCCTTATTACAGATGATATCGATAAAGGGGTTAAAGACTCTGACGTTATCTATACAGATGTATGGGTATCTATGGGTGAACCAGACGAGGTATGGCAAGAGCGTCTTAAATTATTAGAACCATACCGTGTAAACAAAGAATTAATGGATAAAACAGGCAATCCAAATGTGATTTTTGAACATTGTCTACCTTCATTCCACAATACTGACACTAAAATCGGTAAACAGATTTATGAACAATACGGCATAAGTGAAATGGAAGTTACAGATGAGGTATTTGAAAGTAAAGCGTCTGTAGTATTCCAAGAAGCTGAAAATAGAATGCACACAATAAAAGCAGTTATGGTTGCTACTTTAGGTGAATTCTAAGACAGACAGGAGGTTATTCAAGTGGCAAAAATTGTTGTAGCATTAGGCGGTAATGCGTTAGGTCAATCGCCAAAAGAACAACTCGAATTAGTAAAAAACACTGCTAAATCACTCGTTGGACTCATAACTAAAGGGCATGAAATTGTTATTAGTCATGGTAATGGTCCTCAAGTCGGTAGCATCAATTTAGGATTAAACTACGCGGCTGAACATGATCAAGGTCCTGCCTTTCCTTTCGCAGAATGTGGTGCAATGAGTCAAGCGTATATAGGCTATCAACTCCAAGAAAGTTTGCAAAATGAATTACATGCGTTGGGCATAGACAAACAAGTGGTTACACTAGTGACGCAAGTTGAAGTTGATCCAGATGATAAAGCCTTTAGTCATCCTACAAAACCCATTGGTCTCTTTTATGATAAAGAGACTGCTGAACGTATTGAAAAAGAAAAACATTATAGCTTCGTTGAAGATGCCGGTCGTGGCTACAGACGTGTGGTCCCTTCACCTCAACCAAAGTCCATTGTTGAACTAGAAAGTATCAAGACTTTAATCGAGAATGGCACACTTGTAATTGCAGCAGGTGGCGGAGGCGTACCAGTCATTCGTGAACAACACGATAGCTTTAAAGGCGTTGATGCGGTCATAGACAAGGACAAAACAAGTGCTCTCCTTGGCGCAGATATTCACTGTGATCAATTAATTATTTTGACAGCTATTGACTATGTTTACGTTAACTATAACACTGACAATCAAAAAGCCCTCAAAACGGTAACACCAGAAGAATTGGAAGCTTATATTAAAGAGGATCAATTTGCTAAAGGTAGCATGCTTCCCAAAATAGAATCGGCCATTTCATTTATTAAGAACAATCCTAAAGGTAGCGTTTTAATTACTTCATTAGATCAATTAGACAACGCACTTGAAGGTAAAATTGGTACCCTTATCAAAAAATAATATCTTAAGTTGTACTAGAAACTAACATCATTTAACTATTATATATGCAATTTTCATGATGAATACTGACAAAATGGTGCACCCTGCATCCCTCCACTCCCCAAATGAAACAGGGTGCACTTATTTAATGGAAATTTAATCAATAATTCTTGATAAATAAACATAATCTTCATGATTCTCGGTTATTAGATTATAAAGGAGATGACTCAATTGGAAGATGCTATCAAACCAGATAAAAAGAAAAAGCGATTCAAGTTGCGGATGCCCGGGGCATTTATGATTCTATTCTTATTAACTGTTGTTGCTGTAATAGCAACATGGCTTATTCCTGCAGGAGCCTATTCAAAATTATCGTACGAACCCGCTTCACAGGAATTAAAAATCGTCAATCCACATCATCATGTTAAAAAAGTCCCAGGAACTCAAAAAGAACTTGATAAGATGGGCGTAAAAATTAAAATTGAACAATTTAAATCTGGCGCGATTAATAAACCTGTTTCAATTCCAAATACGTATGAGCGTTTAAAACAACATCCTGCAGGGCTCGATCAAATTACGAGTAGTATGGTTAAAGGTACCATAGAAGCTGTAGATATTATGGTATTCATACTTGTATTAGGTGGACTTATTGGCGTAGTCCAAGCAAGTGGTTCGTTCGAATCCGGTTTACTCGCTTTAACTCAAAAGACCAAAGGTCATGAATTCATGTTAATTGCTTTCGTCGCTATTTTAATGGTTCTAGGAGGTACGCTTTGTGGCATCGAGGAAGAAGCTGTCGCCTTTTATCCTGTACTCGTTCCCATTTTCATCGCACTAGGATATGACTCCATCGTTTCTGTGGGAGCCATCTTTTTAGCAAGTTCTATTGGTAGTACATTTTCAACGATTAATCCTTTCTCAGTAGTCATCGCGTCTAACGCAGCAGGAACCACATTTACAGACGGGTTGTACTGGAGAATAGGTGCATGTGTCGTCGGAACGATATTCGTTGTTTGTTATCTCTATTGGTACTGCAAAAAAATTAAGCAAGAACCTAAAGCGTCATACGCATATGAAGATAAAGCTGAATTTGAGAAACAATGGTCAGTGATGGACCAAAACAGTTCATCAGAATTTACATTACGTAAGAAAATCATCCTCACCTTGTTCGTTATACCCTTCCCTATCATGGTATGGGGCGTTATGACTCAAGGCTGGTGGTTCCCAGTTATGGCGTCTGCATTCCTAATATTTACTATTATTATTATGTTTATTGCAGGCATGGGCAGATATGGTCTAGGAGAGAAAGGTACTGTAGATGCATTTGTTAACGGCGCATCAAGTCTTGTCGGAGTGTCACTCATCATTGGTCTAGCACGTGGCATCAACTTAGTGTTAAATAAAGGGTTAATCTCAGACACGATTTTGCACTTCTCATCTTCCATCGTGCAACATATGAGTGGTCCATTATTTATTATCGTTCTATTAGTTATTTTCTTCTTCCTAGGTTTTATCGTACCGTCATCATCTGGTTTAGCCGTACTATCTATGCCAATATTCGCACCACTTGCCGATACAGTTGGCATACCTAGATTCGTTATTGTTACCACTTATCAATTTGGACAATATGCGATGTTATTCCTTGCTCCAACAGGGCTCGTCATGGCAACCTTACAGATGCTTAACATGCGCTACTCCCACTGGTTGAAGTTCGTCTGGCCTGTGGTCGCTTTCGTGCTTGTCTTCGGTGGAGGTCTACTCATCGCACAAGTATTAATTTATTCTTAGATTAATGACCTTTCGGAAAATAAAGTTCCAAAATAGCACCATATTGTATTATGGTAGAAAAAAAGCTATGTTCATCACACAAATGAAAGATGAACATAGCTTTTAATGTTATGAACTTTATTACGATTGTGGTTGCTTACTTCCTCGAACTTTAAACACTATCAATCCGATGATGAACCCAATCAATGCTGGAATAATCCAACCCATTCCTATCGTAAAGAATGGTAAATACTTTTCACCTAAAGAAATAATAAAACGCGCGAAAATTGTCTTCACGAAGAATTCAGGACTCGCTTTTACTCCATCGATAAATGCAGCAATCATCGTAAAGAATGTTGTAAATCGATACACAATTTTTGAATGATTGAATAATGGACTTGCTAAAGTCAGCAGAATTAATGTAATTGCGAGTGGATAGATAAACATTAGTACTGGTGTTGAATACATAATAATCTTTGTTAAACCAACATTCGCAAATATACATGCTAATACACTGACTACTGTCGCGAACATAATGTATTTCTGTTTAGGAAAGAGCTCAGTAAATGTTTCTGAAAATGCTGTAATTAAACCAATAGCTGTTTTCAAACATGCCACAACAATAATAAGTGAAAGCACTATGATACCGTAGTCACCTAGATAATGTTGAGCGATTTGTGCGAGTGCGATGCCTCCATTTTCACTAACTTTAAAATTACCTAAACTCATCGTACCCATAATGGCTAGCAAGCTATAAATAAGTCCCATACCTACGATACTAATCGTACCAGACTTAAATGTCTCTTTAGCTATTATGTTAGGATGAGTGACTCCTAGTTTCTTAATTGTTGTAACGATAATAATACCGAATGCTAGAGATGCTAAAGCGTCTAAAGTATTATAACCATCAATAAATCCTTTAAGTAGAGCACCTTCTTTATACTGCGCACTCACTGGCGCATGACTCACGCCTCCCATAGGATGAATAAACGCAAGTAACACTACAATACCAAGTAAAACTAAAAATACAGGATTTAAGAATTTACCTATATAATCTAAAATTTTTGAAGGCTTTCTAGCAAAGAACCATACAACCAAGAAGAATAAAATACTAAATATTGGTAACACAAATTTAGCTTGGACTGGCGAAATAAAAGGCGAGAATGCAATTTCATATGACGTTGTCGCTAACCTTGGTAATGCAAAAAATGGCCCAATCACAAGATATAAACCAATCGTAAATAAATACGCATATATTTTACTTACTCTTGAGGAAATTTCGAAAATCCCGTTCGTTTTAGACACACCAATGGCAATAATACCTAGAAATGGTAATCCTATCGCTGTGATTAAAAATCCTAAATTAGCAGTAAACACATGAGCGCCGGCAGTCTGCCCTAAATGAATTGGGAAGATTAAGTTACCTGCACCAAAGAATAAGCCAAATAACATCGATCCAATAAAAATATTTTCTTTAATCGTGAGTTTGTTTTTCATCATAATATGTATATCTCCTATGTCTATGTTATTAGCCATTATACATGAAATTCTCTATAAATTAATGCCAATTTTCAGAAAAAAGTATGACATCTTTCTCCTTAAGATACTGTTAATTTTTATTTTTCTAAAATGCTGCGCAACTAATTTTACATTATTGTTGCACTTTCGAATTTTCAAAAATATTAAATTCGTATTAATACTTAAATGTAATTTAATTTTAATTCTATTAACTGTGTTACAATTATGAAATGTTTTGGGAAACATATTTAGATTTATACTAAAGGGGTCAGAAAAATGAATATATTATTAGGAGTAGGAACATTAGTCGTAGTTTTAATCATTATGACATTGTTCTTAAAGTTTGCACCTTATGGTAAGGAAGGTCTACAAGCACTGTCAGGGGCTGCTTGTGCTACATTTCTACCACAGGCTTTCTTAAGTTACGCTATTGGAGGCATTTTCCATATTAAATTCCTACAGGAGATTGGTGACCTTGCAGGAAGTCTTGGCGGGATTGCAGTGGGTATCCTTGCATGTATTAATTTAGGTGTTTCACCTGTATTCTCAGTTATCGTAGGGTTAGTATTAAAGGACTTTAGCTTACTACCTGCATTTATCGCAGCATACCTCACAGCATTTGTGATTAAATTTATTGAAAAGAAAGTTCCAGAAGGCTTAGACTTAATCGTCGTTATATTTATAGCTCCAGCCCTCGTATACGGTTTGGCATCATTGATTAATCCTAGCGTCACTGCAGTATTAAATCAAATTGCGAAAGCTGTAAACTCTGTTGGTGATAGCAGTCCATATGCCTTAGCTATTATCTTAGGACTCATCATCCCAGTTACAAGTATGACACCATTAAGTTCAATGGTACTTGCAAGTATTTTAGGACTAACAGGTTTACCAATGGCAATTGGCGCAATTGTATGTACTGGCGCATCATTTGTTAACTTTACGTTATTTAATATCCTAAAAATTGGCGACAAACCAAACCGTTTTGCAGTATTTATCGAACCATTGACACAAATTGATTTAATCGTAAAATACGCCCCCGTCTTATACGGAACGAATGCAATTATTGGTATGGTTAACGCTTGTATCATCGCATTCAGTGGATTAAAAATAGGTGTCACTGGTATGGCAACACCTATGGCAGGTGCGATTGTACTATTCGGATTCAATAGTCCAATTAAATCAATTATCACGATTGCTGCAGTTGCAGTAACTGGATTGATCTTAGCATCTATTATTGGCTCATTAATTAAAAAGTTCGACTTATTACACTTACATATTCCAATGCCATGGAATAAAGGTAAAAGTCAGTCGTAATATATAAGAAACATCTACCCGTTGTAAGATTAAAATGCAACCAAGGTAGATGTTTTTTATTTTATTATGCAAATTACATAGATATATAAGTAAACTATTTAAAATACTAAACTAAACATTTCAGGTCACTTCAATATTGAATAATTACTCTCATAATAAAAGCTCTAAGATCACTTCACTTTGAAATGTCTTAGAGCTTTCTTCATTAAAGATTACAATCTAACTTTTCACATTACACGTACTATCCACGTGTAAAGGTCTCGATAACTTGTTTAATTGCCTTATCCCAATAGGCATAATCATGATCACCTGAACTTTTCTCAAAGTGGTAGTTCACACCCTTTTCATTTAAATATCTAATAAAGTCTAAGTTATCTTGATATAATGCATCTTCAGTGCCACACATGATTAATAATTCAGGTAAGTCTTCATTATTAGTAACAGCTTTATCAACTAAGTAATAAGGATCGAAAGGCGTACCTTTGATGTCCTCATTTTCACCAACAATGGCTTCTGGACAAAAGTCATAATACTCATACTCTCTAAGTAATGAAACATTGAATGCAGCAGATAACATTGCTGCTTTAGAGAATCGTTGGCACTGTGTTAAAGCATATTTAGACGTACCGTAGCCTCCCATTGAATGACCAGCTATAAAGTTATCTTCTCTCTTCTTAGATAATGGTAGAATTTGATGGACATAGTCATGCACTTCCAAAATATAGTCGTAATAACTATGGCCATAAATCATATTAGTATAGAAACTATGATCTGCATTAGGCATGATAATTGCAAGTTGATGATCATTTGCATATCGCTCAATACTTGTATATCTAATATAAGAGTTGGCGTCGCTTGATAGTCCATGTAGCACTAGCATAGATTTTAAAGGTTTGGCTTCTCGATTTGTATCAAAAAAGCTCTCATCTTCTGGAAGTATCACATTTAGAGAATTGTGTGCTCCAATCGTTTTAGATAAATAATTAAGTTGTAAAAGTGCCATAATCTTGTTCCTCCCGAAATATTAATTTGCAGGGTCCAACTTCTTCTCAAGCAAACGTAAAATCACATCAATAAGTACGACAATAATTACAATCGGAATTGCACCAGCAAGAATATATAATGTACCATCTGTTGCGTTTGTACCACGAATAACAATGTCTCCTAATGTAGGCGCACCAATAAATGAACCAATAGCCACTACACCAATAGCAACCACAAGTGCAATGCGTATACCACCTATGATTACAGACAATGATAATGGCAATTCTATCATTCGAAGTACCTGATTACGTGTCATTCCCATTCCTTTACCAGCATCTTTAATGTTCGCGTCTACACCATTTATGCCGGTATAAGTATTCTTGATAATAGGTAAAAGTGCGTATAAAAACACAGTAAATATAACTGTATTCATACCGAGTCCCATACTTAACATTAAGATGGCTAACATCGCGATTACTGGTACCGTTTGAATAATATTAGCAAGTGTCATTATTGGCGTTGATAATTTACCGAAACGCGCAATAAGTATTCCAAGTGGTATACCAACAATTGAAGCAAATATCACACCATAAACTGACATAAGTAAATGATTAACAAATAATTCCCAAAGGTAGCCAAAGTTCGTTTGATAATAATGTCCCAACTGTTGAAGTAAATTACCTTTCATTATTTTGACCACCTTTCTTCTTAGAATTATCATCTTCAAAATAATTATGTTTCTTTAAGAATTTTTCAGCTACTGTAGCGGGCTCTTCACCTTTACCATCAGCTTGATAGTTTAATTTTTGCATTTGTTTAGTTGAAATTTTGCCTTCCATTTTCTTTAATATCGGTTTTAATTCTGGGTGTTCTTTCAATAGTTGATCAGTTGCGAGTGGACTTGCATCATATGGAGGGAAGAATTTTTTGTCGTCTTTTAATACCTTTAAGTCATAAGCTGCGATACGTCCATCTGTTGAGTACCCCACCGCAACGTCCAATTTTCCTGAATTCAATGCATCATAAACTAAACCAATTTGCATTGGTCTTACTGTACCAAAGTCAAAGCCATACTCCTTCTTGAATGCAGGGTAGCCATCTCCTTTTCTATCTTTCCAAGAGCTGTCCATACCTACACGTAGATCTTTGGCATGTTTTTTCAAATCTGAGACCGTGTTTAAATGGTATTTTTTAGCTGTCTCTTTTGTCACTATAAAAGAATACGAATTAGCAAACCCATATGAATTAAAGAACTTTTGATGATATTTCTCTTCAAAGCCTTTATGTGTAGCTTTCATTGCTTTTTTAGGATCTTTAATTGGCTTTTCATTAAGTGCACCTGTTAAATCTGTACCGGTATAACGAGTACCTGACATATTTGCTTGACCACTTGCCACTGCATTATGTTGTATGACGCTAGATCCTAAATTATTAATTAAAGTAGGTTTGATTTTACCATGTGTGTCATGTTCAATAAGTAATCTCATCATATGTGAAATAATTTGTGATTCACTAGTACCTAAACTTGTAATTTTAACGTCGTCATCTGAATTACTATTTTTCAAACCGGGTAAATTACATCCAGATAACACGGTTAAACATAATACTAAAACTACTATATACTTTTTATACTTGTTCATAGTGTCCTCCTTCTCTAATTATCCGGTAATTCTTAAACCTTTAGGGACCAACCATTTCTCAATCATTGATAAACAGAAGTCTACGATAAGTGCCAATAATGTAACGAGAATTGTTGCAGTTATAATCACCGCTGGTTCAAATAAGTTTAAACCATTAAAAATAAAGTCACCTAGTCCTCCAGCACCAACATAACTTGCAAGTGTTGCCCAACTAATTACATATACTGAAGATAAACGAATACCACTCAATATCATTGGTAATGCAAGTGGTAATTGAACATCTTTCATTAGTTGAATACCTGTCATCCCCATACTACGTCCCGCTTCTTTAACATTACTATCGATATTTTGAACGCCAATAATCGTATTATTTAATATCGGTAGTAAAACATATAGAAATAAAGCTATAATTGCTGGTGTTTTACCGACACCAAATAAAGGAATCATAAGTGCCAAGATTGCTAAAGTTGGAATCGTTTGTAATATACCAGCAATTGTTAACGAAATTTTCGAGAGTTTATCAGTTTTAGACAGTAAAATACCTAAAGGAATAGCTATAATAATTGCTATTAACAAAGCAAATACTGAAATATAAAGATGCTCTAGCGTTTTCTCAAATAGTGCACTTGCATTGTCGGTTAAGTATTTAATCATCGTTCATCAACCCCTGATGTATGAGGTTCAATGATTCCATCATTCTCCTGGGAACTCACGTTACCGTCTTCTCCCCAAATGCTGTCATAGACAATATCAACAAGATTCGCTCTTGTTACTAAACCTACAAGTGTCTTATTGTCATCACTAACTACAGGAACATTTCTTACATTTCGTTTTAAAATTGTACGAACAGAATCTTGCAACTTACTATCAATTCGAACGCTATAAATATCTCTTTGCATTGTGTCTATTAATTCATTTTTCTTACGTAGACCTTGATTAATATCTTCAATATCTAAGTAACCTAATAGATGCTCATCATTACCTACAACAAATATCGTATCAACACGACGTTGTCTCATGATATTAACTGCCTCATCTAAAGAACGATCCACATGAACAGTAATTGGTTTAATCATGGCATCTTCGACTGTACGAATATTGGGTCTATCTTGAATAAGACGGTTCTGTCCTATGAAATCACGGACGAAATCATTCGCTGGCTGACGTAAGATGTTATCAGGTGTATCATATTGAATGACTTTACCTTCAGACATTATACAAATTTTGTCAGCAAGCTTAATCGCTTCATCCATATCATGTGTGACAAATATAAAGGTTTTACCTAACTGTTTCTGAAGTTTCTTTACTAAATCTTGTAATGTATCTCTTGTAATAGGATCAAGTGCTCCGAAAGGCTCATCCATCAAAATGATATCCTGTTCGGCAGCAAGTGCTCTAACTACACCGATACGTTGTTGTTGTCCTCCTGATAATTCTGAAGGATAGCGATTTAAGTAATCTTCAGGTAAGTCTACTAAACGAATTAGTTCTTTCGCTTTTTGATCTTTTTTCTCTTGCGACCATTTTAATAATTTGGGTACCAATACAATATTGTCTTTGACAGTCATATGTGGCATGAGTCCGATTTGTTGAATGACATAACCAATACTGCGACGTAACTCCACTGCGTTCATCTGACGAATATTCTTGCCATTGATAGTAATTTCACCTTCTGTTGATTCAATCATGCGGTTAATCATTCTCAACGCCGTCGTCTTACCACTACCGCTTGTACCTATAAACGCAACGAAATCTCCTTCTTCAATATCGATATTCATGTTGTCTACAGCTCTTTTTTTACCTGCATAGACTTTTGATAAGTGTTTAATACTTAACATACGTCCATTCCTTTCTGTTTATTTTAATGATTTTGCTTAAAAATTAAGGACTTAATGTGGATGTTATACAAAGGTAACTAAGTAAAAACAAGGCACAGTAAGTCCTTAAATGTATCAAGTTGAACTTGTAATCTCACCGCACTAATCAAGTGCGTCGTGCTTAACACTAAGCATGCTATTTTCTTGTAATACCAATTTGATGACCTAATTGTTTAGGTCGAGTTGTCATCTCATCTTTCTTGTAATATGCCTCAATATTATGAGCTATTGAATCAGGGAATGGCGAAGGTCTTCCGTTTTCAGTATCTATCCCCATTAACATCACTTCATAAGTCGATGTAAGCGCTTGTTCAGAATTCAACATTTCCATAAATACATGGAGTCGTTTACTGTCATAATCGTAAAGGTGGACTTTAATACTAATATCTTCATCAAGTTTCATTTCTTTTAAAAAGGTCAAATGATTCTCTAAAGTGAAGACAGTATAATGCAACGTTTTAATGGTCTCTAGAGTTAAACCTAGATGTGCTAACCAATCATCTGTTGCATCACTTAATACGCGATTGTATTCTGCATCATTCATATGTCCATTATGATCCACCCATTCTTGAATCACTTTCGTGTCATATTGATACTGATTCATTACGTTTAACGTACCTCCTGACTCGAACTTTTAAGTATATCTGAACCTTCAGGCCAATATTGTTCTGCCAACGCTTTGACTTTTATTAGGAATTCATTACGTTTTTGGTCTAATTCTGACATTGTATAACCTTGTGAAGATGCTTCACTTCCTGTAACTACCTTGTCGTATAAATCTTCTGTTAACTCAGGTGCAACAAGTTTCGTCCATGGCTTTTTGAGTGCCGGACCAAACTGTTTAAGCATATGACGCATACCACCTTCGCCCCCAGCTAAGTGGAAAGTCATAAATGGGCCATATTGTGCATAACGTAAACCGGCTGCGTGAGTGAAAGCTTTATCTACCTCTTCAGTTGTTGCAATACCGTCGTTAACAATGTGTAATGCTTCTCTCCATAATGCTTCCATTAGACGGTCGGCAATGTGACCTTCAATTTCATGGCGTACATGTAACACGTCCATTCCAATACCTTCATAGAATTGTTTAGCTTTTATAGTATTTTCCTCTGAAGTTTGTTTACCAGGTACAATTTCTACAAGTGGCAAGATATACACAGGATGGAATGGATGTGCAACGACTAAGCGCTCTGGGTGTGATAAATTTTTCTGTAATTCTGAAGGCATAATTCCTGAAGTACTTGAGCCAATTGTTGCATAAGGTGATGCATAAAAATCAATCTCTCTTAAAACTGTATCTTTAATTTCCTCAACTTCAGGTACATTTTCTTGTATGTGTTCAACTTCTTTAACAGCTTCTTTTAAATCTGTGGTAAATGTCAAATTCTCTAGAGATGCGTTGTCGGCAAGTCCCATTTGTTCAGCATATGGCCAATTCTGTTTCACTTGCGCCAACATTCTCTCATATGCGCCTTCACTTGGATCTGTAGCGATGACCTCATGTCCGTGGGCAAGCATTCGAGTAATCCAACCACTTCCTATAACACCTGTTCCTACAACTGCTACTTTCATGATTGGCCTCCTTTAGGAGTTCTAAGATTGAATTTTTCTCTAGCTTCTGCTGGTGTTAATGGTTCGATATCTAGTTCTTTTAAGATCTTTTTAGCTTCTTCGACAAGTGCTTCGTTTGTTGCTTTAACACCTTTAGAAATGTAAATATTATCCTCTAAGCCCACACGTATGTTTCCGCCACGTTGAGCAGCTTCTCTCACTGTCGGTAATTGCATTTTCCCAATACCAAATGCTGACCAATGTGCATTATCAGGGATACGTGATTTTAAATAATCAATTGTTTCTGGATCATTTTCAGCGCCCCAAGGTATGCCTAAGCAGAATTGAAACATTGGATCGCCTTCGATAAGGCCTTCCTCAATCATTTGTTTAGCGAAACTAACATGGCCTGTATCAAAACATTCTAGTTCAGGTTTAACCCCAGCATTTTTAACCATTTCAGCTTGTTTACGTAACCAAGATGCGGGGCTTAAATAAACAGAATCGCCCATATTGACACTGCCACAATCTAATGTACACATCTCTGGTAATAAATCTCCAACGGGTTTATGACGTTCTTCTGGGCTTTGAATCCAAGTGCCTTCTCCACCTGTTTCTGGATGTTCTAGACTTGGAATAAAGTCACCCCCACCTCCAGAAGTAATATTGATAATAATATCTTCTTCTGCTTCTCTTATAAGTCTTACTGTTTCTGCGTAAAGTTCTGGATCATGGCTTACGCCTCCAGTTTCTGGATCTCTAACATGAATATGAGCAACTGTAGCTCCTGCTCTGGCACATTTAATTGCTGAATCAGCGAGTTCTTGTGGTGTAACTGGAACATTTTCATTTTTTTGAATTGTATCGCCAGCACCTGTGATGGCTGCTGTTAATAGAACTTTATTCATCTTTAACACCTCTATATTTTTAGTTTTAAGACAGTAGTTACTATACCAACCAGTCGGTTTAGTTTCAACATCTCTATAAAAAAATAGAGCCGAGTAATGCGTCTAACACCACTCAGCTCTATGCTTATAGAAATTTTAAATTTTTTTATTTTTTTGAACTTGTTCTTTTAATCTTTGAATGACTTGTTCTCTCATTTTTTCATCTATTGCACTAATACCAAATATTTCTGACAACCATAAACCGTCTACAGCTAGCCTAATGATTGTCGCATCCACTTCGTCTAAACCATCACTCTCAATATGATTTTGCCAATCTTGATAAGACTCACGTAAAGGTGATAATAATAGTTTATTAGAACCTTGGGCAGCAAGCATTCCTGATGTAATAGGCGCATTTTCCGTTCTATGTTCACGTGTCGCTTCTATAAATGCATTTAACCATTGTCCAGACTCATCAGAATCAGAATTGACATATTTATTAACTTTTTCTTGGTAAAGATTATTTGCATAATTCACAAGCTCTTGAATGAGTCCCTCTTTACTTTTGAAATGATAAAGTAAACCACCTTTACTAACACCAGCTTTTTTTGCTACAGCATCTAAAATTAAATAGTCTGCACCTTGCTCATTAATAATACTGGCCGCGGATTCAAGAATGTATTGTTTTTTCGATACTCTAGCCATTACGCCTCATTCCTTTATTTTGAAAATTGTTATAATCAATGTTTTCATACACGTTTAACAATTAATATGACTAAGATAGTATGTTTCATTATAAATACTTTTACTCATAAAAGTCCAACTTTGAAAATTTAATTACCAAAATTCAGAGGTCTGCATGCTTTAGTACGATAAATATTAATATTTAGAATTTATGAATTTTTAACTCACACTTCGTTGTTTCATCATACTCATTAACATTATGCATATGGCTAGCACTCCACGCACGGTAATTACAAATATTCTAGGACTAATAAGTTTGTTAATGGCAATTGGTACGATTGTATTATTCGGGTTCAATACTCCTATTAAATCAATTATCACGATTGCTGCAGTTGCAGTAACTGGATTGATCTTAGCATCTATTATTGGCTCATTAATTAAAAATTCGACTTATTACACTTACATATTCCAATGCCATGGAAATAAAGGTAAAAGTCAATCGTTATATATAAGAAACATCTACCCGTTGTGAGATTTTAACGCAACCAAGGTAGATGTTTTTTAATAGGTAGACTTAATATAATGACTTTATTTATAGACCTAAAAAAGCGCAAACCTGAAATCTACCCATTTCAAATTTGCGCTTGATACGTATTCTTCGGTAAATTGTGATTTAATTTATCTTCTCATTATTTTAGAGAACCGAATGTATCAAATTTAATATATTATTCTTGTTCTTTTCTTCTTCTAGAAGCGACTAATGCTGCACCAGCTGCTAAAGCAAGACCACCAGTTAAGCCAACGTTAATACCTGAACCTTCCCCTGTTTCAGGTAATTCATTTGAATTAGCATTATGACTTTCACTAGTCACTTTGTCATTATTTACATGTGATGAAGATGGTTGATTAATTACTAAATCTGTACCTGCAACCACTAAGTTAGGATTTGAAATACCATTATCTTTAGCTATTTGATTTACAGTTGTATTATGTTCTTTAGCGATTTCTTCGATTGTTTCACCAGCAGCTACTTTATGAGTAGTCCCTTCTACAGTATTACCAGATTCTTTATTTGTTGCTTCTGATGAGCCGTTGTCATCTTTTGGTGCTTCTTTATCTTGGTCTCCATCTTGTTTTGATGAGTCATTTCCATTTTCTGTTACATTACCGCTGTTTTGATCTTGTTCTCCACTAGCTGTATTCGCAGGTGTATTATTATCTTCATTGTTATTGTTTTCAGTGTTACCTGCAGTATTTGTAGAATCTTGATTTTCGCTTCCTGATGTATCTTTAATAGTATTATCAACTGAATTAGATGGATTATCATCTTCAGCTGCATGTGCACTATAACCTGACGAAATGAATAATAATCCCCCAATTGCTACTGATGCAATCCCAACGCTTAGCTTTCTAATTGAAAAAAGTGTTTTTTTGTTCATAAATAACGCTCCCTTTGATTTTTTCACAAAAATATTAAAGTAGTAATTTAATAAACATCCCTATGTAAAAACCATTGATTAAGATTCTGAAAGTTAATAAATATTTAAGCCTATCTACACCAATTAATTTTCACATTTTATCCACTTAAATATTGTTGTGCTACTCTTATTTTATGTTTAGATTATGTTTTGTAAATACTTTGTTTGAAAATTTACAAAAATTTTAAAATCACAAAATGATAAATTTACAATTTCTTTTCATTTTGAGAGGAATTCATTGGAAAAAGAAAGTGAGACACACAATTCTTGTCTCACTCTACAAATTTCATCTATTATTTCAAATTATTTCACTTCATCTTAGTTAAATGACATTACCTTTTTTCATGATACTCATCAACATCATGCACATGACTAATATTCCACAAATCACATACATCCAACTTAATCCAACTAAGTCCGATACGGGCCCCATTATGCTTCCACCTAATGAAACTCCTAAATCTGCACAGGCAATAAACAATCCAAGTAACATATTTCGTCCAGATTTAGGCAACACAAAGCTTAAATACGATGTAAGTGTTGGATAAACAAGTGCTTGTGTAACACCAATGAATATAGCACTTAGATAAAAGATAACCACATGTACATGAGGTCCTATTGCCACAATCAATGACGCAATGGCAAGTAACAACAGCACACTCACCATATATAATGGGTGCCAGCGTCCATCTGAGGGTATATATTTACGTAAATACATCCGTGCTAGTACAACTGCTATGGCTTGAATCGTTAAAAATATTCCTGCATTCGCAAATTCGTATTGTATTGTATACAGTGGCACAAATGTACTTACTGCCCCAAAGACAATAGATACAATCATCATAATTAACCCACTATTAAAAAGTTCTTTATTTTTAAAGAAATGGGCAAATACAGTAAAAGCGTTAAATTGTAATGGTTCAATCTTATCACTTGTGTCGGGCTCTGATTCAACAAAGGTCACTCGGTAACCGAAGAATGTCGTCATCGCTGCAATCCCTATCATCACTATTGCAAAAATAGACATATGTTCATAATTCCATATACCAACAGCAATTAACGGTCCTATTAAATTAGGAATTGTTGAAAATAACGAATATAAGGATACTCCTTCTGAACGATGCTCTTCCGGTAGTGCATCGATAATACCAAGTTGTAAGGACATAGAGAAGAATGCTGTACATACACCTTGCATCACTCTTGCTATAAAGTATCCTTCTATCTCTGTGAAACCGTATAATATTAACGCACACGCATTAATTAATAAGATCATTCGCAATACTTTAATGGGACCTACACGCGCAATAATCTGTCCTGCCCATGGACGGAATACCATTGCTGTTAACATATAAGCCCCCATCACAATACCGATAACTGAATTAGAAGCACCCCAATGATGCCCGCGTAATGGAATAAATACATTTAATATTGCATTTGCACTGAAAAACATTAATGTCAGTATGTATAATCTTAGAAATGGCCAAGCCATGGCTCCTTTCATTGTCTCACTCCTTAGAATATCAATTGTTTATGAATCAATGCTGTCGTATAAGGATGACGACTTAAATGTAAATCGTGCGTCGCTATACATTCTTCGATTTGACCGTTCTTAAAAATGATTAACCGATCACACACATAAGTTGCTGCTTGAATATCATGTGTGATAAAGATATAACTCAAATGACGTGTACGTCTTAATCGTCTCAGTAAGTCTAAAATCTGAGTTTGAATAGACATGTCTAATGAACTAATGGCCTCATCAAATAAAATATATTGAGGATTTATACTAATAGCACGTGCAATCGCCACACGTTGAGCTTCTCCACCAGATAACATATGCGGATATTTATCTATGTATTCTGCTGATAGCCCTACTTCTTCTAATAGTCGAATCACTTCAACTTCTAACTCATCTTTTCGCTTATGGTGACAACGACACATCACTTCAAACATGATTTCTTGTACATTTTGGAAAGGATGCAACGAAGACGTATAATTTTGAAATACTGCACTTATTTGATGTCGTCTTACTTTCTTTCGGAATATAGGCTGCTCATTCAACGTAACTTGTCCTTTGTCCGGTTTTTCAATACCTAATATCATTCGACTGAGGGTAGACTTACCGCTTCCACTTTCTCCAATAATACCAATACTCTCACCCACTGAGCATTCAAATGAGATACCTTTAATAATTAATTGGGAATCAGAACGAAATAAAGATTTCTTACCATATGACTTCTCAACATTGGTTACTTTTAGCATGTATTTCACCTCTCATCACACGTTCAAAATGCTCATTTATTTTCTTTTTAGCGGATATCAAATATTGTGTATATGCATCCTTAGGTTGGTTCAGTATAGCTTCTGTAGCTCCTGATTCAATCACGCGCCCATCTTTCATCACTATGACTCGATCTGCAATATGATGAATTACTGATAAGTCATGTGAAATAAAAATCATTGCACAATTAAAGTGATGTTTAATATCTTGAAATGCTTTGAGCACATCGTATTGCGTAATCGTGTCTAAAGCTGTAATTGGTTCATCTGCAATAATCAATTTAGGTTTTAACGCTAATGCTAAAACAATCATCAAACGCTGCAACATACCACCTGACAACATATGCGGATATGACGTTAAAATCTTTTCTGGCTGTTTCAGCTTCATAAATGTCATATATTCTACTAGTGTTTGTTTAATCTGTAATTGAGATAACACTGTATGTATACGCATCGTTTCAAACATTTGTTTACCAACTGGAGTGGAAGGGTCAAAGGCACGTGTACCCTGTTGCATCACCATCGCAATATCCTTTCCTCGTTTATGACGTAAATCCCTTTTGGATAAGTGGATGAGGTTTTGATTTTCAAAATAAATATTGCCTGTCACATGAAGACGTCCAGGGTTTAAACCTGTCAAAGCTTTACACGAAATGGATTTGCCGCTACCGCTTTCCCCAATCATTCCTAATGTTTCACCATGAGCTACGCTAAAGTGCACATCCTTTATCAATTTAACGTTCGTCCAACTATCTATGATTTGAAGATGTTCAACCGATATAAGTGTCATGACGACATCACACCTTTCTTTAAAGCACGTTGTTTCTCTTTAGAAGTAATGCGCGGATCGATTGCAACTTGTAACGCATCCGATAAGAAGTTAAATGCCATTACGATAATAACGATCACTATTCCTGTAGTTATCATCATTTCAGGGTGCGTGAACATCACTTTACTTGCCTCATTTAACATCATTCCCCACTCAGCAGTGGGCGCTTTGACACCTAACCCTAAAAATGAAAACCCCGACATCTGCAATATCATTGAACACATTGAACTACTTGAAATAATAGCGATATCCGCTAGCGTGAGTGGCAAAATATGTTTCCAAATGATCGTCATATGATTCATACCAATTGTTTTAGCAAACTTCACATGATCTGATTCAGTATATTGCATGACGCTTGTGCGAATGACTCGACAGAACCATGCCCACCGCGTAAGTATGAATGCTAAAATAATATTTTCTACACCCATACCACACAATGTAATTAACGCTAATGTCACCACATAACTTGGAAAAGCTAACATGACATCACATAACCGCATGATGATGCCATCTATATAACCTGGGAAATAACCAGAAATAAATCCTAATATTGCTCCTATCGCAACGGAAATAAATAAGGCAATAAAAACATATAATAAACTCGGTCTAATAGCATAAATTATTCGTGTAAGTACATCTCGCCCTAAATGATCAGTCCCTAACCAATGTGACCAACTTATACTTTCGAATTTATTCGCCGTATCAATTTGATTAGGTTCATAAAATGTGAGGATAGGCGCTAGTAAACCTAATGCCACATACACACAGATAATGGTCATTGCTATAACTGCACCTTTATCTTGCAATAATCTTTTAAATATCATCATATTGCCTCCCTTAATTTGGGATTTAAGTATGCATTGATGATGTCTGCCATTGTGTTAAATACGATAAATAAAACCGCTACAATTAATACATACGCTTGTATAACTGGGAAGTCATGTTCAACAATCGCTTTAATACTTAATTGTCCAAGACCTGGCCAGGCAAAGACATTTTCAATAACAACAAGACCGCCCATAATCATTGGCACTGACATACAGAAGATGGACACTGCAACTTGTAAAGCATTACGTAAAACATGTGACAATAACGTCAACGTATGCACGCCGCTTGCTCTTAAATACAACACGTAATCTTCGTTCAGTTGCTCAATCATTGCACGTCTCACATTTCTGAAATAAATACCTGCGTAAGTAATAGTGACGACAAGAACAGGTAAAATATAGCTTTCTGGACCTGTTAAACCTGAAGTTGGTAATACATTTAATTTTACAGATATATAAATAATTAACATCGACGCAATCCAATATGATGGAAGTGCTGTTAAGAAAAATGCGATTGAGCGAATAATGCGATCTGTCAGTTTCCCTTTAGTTAGAGCACTTATAACCCCTAGTAAAATAGATGTGATAATAACTGAAATACTTGAAATCAACGTTAATTTGAAAGTATTGAAGAAGGCAGGCCCAATGCGCTCTGAAACTGATTCTCCAGTAATGTAACTCGAACCAAACTTAAACTGTATAGCTTTAATAAGCCAATTCATATATTGAATCAATATGGGTTCATTGAATCCATACTTCTCTCTCGTCTCTGCAATTAACTGAGGTGTAATGTTTGGTGTGCCTTGAGCGTGTAAAATCGTAACAGCTGGATCACCTTTAGTCAGGTATGTCATCATGAATGTCATAAAACTCACTACAATCAATAAAGGGAACATGAGTGCAATACGTTTTATTATAAATTTGACCATCAAGATGCTCCTTTACTTATATTGCATTTCGTTAAATGGTAATTCATATTGTGATTGTGTAAACGACACTTTGTCTAAGTCCTTAGGTGCTACCACAGTCATCCTGCCGTAAGATATCGGAATGAAGATACCTTCTTCATCTACTTGTTTTAAAATGTTTTGATATGCTTTAGAACGATCCTTTGAATTCTGTATCTTGAATGCCTCATCGATATCCTTATATAATTTTGATTTATTCTTAATGCCAGACATTGCACTTTCATATCCTGTTTTAGTTTTGAGTGCTGCAAGCGTGCTTTGTGGATCATATAATAATCCCCAAGTTTGATTGAACATTAAATCATAATCTCCAGATGTACGTCTTTCAGCAACTTTATCTGACGTTTCTCCGTTAATATTTAATTTAACTCCTAATTTTTTAAATTCTGCTTGTAAATATTCCGCTTGCTCCTTTTGATTAGAGGATCCTTTATCATAATACATTGATAAGGTTAAATCTTTACCATTTTTTTGACGGACGTTTTTCTCTTTGGTCAATTTCCAACCAGCTTCATCTAATAGCGCTTCTGCTTTTTTAGTATCAAACTGACGTGTTGGCATGTTGAAGTTAATGTCTGTCACATTTTTCGCAAATAACTGAGTTGCCGGTTTTTCTTGACCATCTAGGATGTCTTGAGATATTTTATCTCGATTCACCATATATCCTAGTGCTTGCCTTACTGTCTTATCACTGACTGCGCTATCTTTATTACCTGAGTTAACCACAAGCATTTTCGTATTCATTGGCTGACTTCGTTTTATTTGGTATTGTCCTGTCTCCTTGAGTTGATTCAAACTATCTTTATCTAAGCTGTCAGTTCCTCTATCATCGGTAAACGCAAAGTTAGTTTCACCTTTTTTCATAGATAAGAATGCTGTTTCTCCAGCGGGTTTAACTTTCGCTTCGACTTTATCTAATTTAGCTTTTTCGCCCCAATATTGATTATTTTTATTAAATTCTGCTGACTCATCTTTGTGATGTTGACCCATTTTAAACGGACCTGTACCATCAAATGATTTCACGCCATCTTTTGTTGTGCCGTTTTTAAAGTCTTTAGGAGACACAAATACATATGGACGAGGCATAGCAAGCTCTGCTAAGGCTGGTTGATATGCTTCTTTTAAGTGAAGCTGCACTGTGTATTTATCTTTAACTTTCACATTGTCGATAAGTGTGGAAATTTTTAACCAAGAATGTAACTTTCTATTTTGTTGTACAGCATCGATATTTTTCTTTACTGCCGCAGCATCAAATTTTGTACCATCATGAAAAGTTACATCTTCTCTAAGATGAAAAGTGTATGTTTTACCATCATTTGAAATATCCCATTTCTTTGCTAATAATGGTTTAATCCCCTCTTTCGTATTACGTACCAGAGGTTCATAAATCATACTTTCTGCTGACATTGAACCACCGTAGACATGAGGATTCATATCTCCGATGTCCTTAACAGTCGTATAAGATAATGTCTTTTGTTCTTTCTTCTTTTCTAATCCCTCACTACCACCGCAACCTGCTAACAACATCCCTGATGCAAGTAAAATCGTACTCATCTTTGTTAATCTATTCATTTTGTTTCCTCTTTCTATGTTGATAATAATTGTTGTGTGTTCTTTAAGTATTAATGTGTCGCATTATGTTAAGTTTTATTTTTTAAAAATTGTTTTACCAAAGCAATGTCCTCATCGTACTGATGTGAGTCAAATTGAGCTGATAGAGATTGTTTAGGGTGTTCTGCACGGTAGCCATCACAATAGCTACGATAACGTGCTAAAAATTGATCAATCATTGGTGTTTTAACGTTAAGCGCCCTCCCTACAGCTTGAATCATAGCTGTTCGATAGCTATCCTCACTTGGCATTCGCGGAATGTGTGTAACGCCTTCTTCATCAATATAAAGACGTTTATATGGTACTGCCGAGAAGTCAAAGTAATGTCCATTCGAATCTGGTTTAGAAAATGGATCGATTAAAATAGCAGTGTAACGAACATAGAGTAAATATTCTTGATGTATTGCTGGTAAGTCTTCAAATTGATTAATTTCTTGTTCACTTAGCGTTTCTGGTCTGACCGGATAATTCTCTTTGACCATAAATTTTAAAAGATTGACGGACGGCACTCTTAATTTGTTTAAAATTTTCATCATCTCTACCCACAATTGACGCATTTCTCGTATTAGTTTCATCGTGATAGGTCCTTCAGGAAATAACTTATAGACGTAAACAGGAACTGTTGTCCCTTTGAAAACTGCTTGTAATGAAAAGTCATTCATAAATAATGCAGGATGAACATAGAGCGAGCTGTTATGTACTTCAGCATGTAACGGTGTATCCATTACAGCGATTTGGATATTCAAATGACGAAATAGTACACATATACGATCTATAAATCTTGAATCGGTACGAGTCGATCCAACATATAACTTTGACTTCACACCTGATGTGAGCACTTGATGTGGTTGAGTAGTATCAACTACTCGTGTGTCTCCTAAATATGTTGAAAAGGACACTACTTCTACATCTAGATTTAACTCTGACAACAGTTGTTCTATTACCATATGAGAACCTAAAGTCGGAGATACTAGAACAATGTGTTTTAGACACTCAACTGTGGCCTTTGCAAGTCGATCTAATATTGAGCGATACGCATCAGCCGTGCACGCCATGATTAGAGTATTGTAAGTACCACTCACTTCCTGTATATCTTTATAAAATTGTCGCAATTTAAATTCACCTGAAAGTTGTTGATGTGCAGCATTTTGGGTGGTGACCTTAAAATAACCGTCACGTTGATACGCATTATAAACACGTTGGGACCTGGCTGAAGTCTTAACACGACTTACCATATCAATAGTTTGATGCGCCATTTGGCTACATATTTGAGCAAGTTGAATGGCCACAGGTCCACTTCCAACTATTAAAGTATTAGACATGCATCGCACCTCCTTTATTAGAAGCTTTGCGGTACAATGCAATATCAAAGATGTGTTCAGGTCGTGAGAGCCGTTCGACACAACGCCATTTTGTTTCCTCTGTTTGCTGAGATGGATAATTGAATAGCGATTTAATACCATCTCCATAACGCATCGCTACAACCACGTTATCGTTTGTTATAGCGTGTAATTGATTTAGAATATCGTATTTAACAGGGATGGTAGAGCTGAAAATAATGTGCGTAATCGTCTGCATATCGTCTATTTCTTCAACAGATTGATTGGTGATAACTATATCTTCGTTTGGAGCAAGCACCTGAACAATTCGTTGTCCTAAATCAACTGCTTGTGAATCGATATCAATGCCTATTACAGAAGCACCTGTTTCTTTAGCTACTTGAACAAGTGTCATAGGATAAGCACCTGACCCAACTAGTAATAATTTATCTTCTTTACCAAAATGAAATTGGCCGAATTCTTCATGAATACACTGTTCTACATTGTCAAAGTAACCAGATGTAGAGGATCGTCCATCTAGTAATCTTTTAGCACGTATTTCTTCAACACGTTTTACACACTGTGACGTTATATCTTGAAGCTGGTGAGTTAAACTTGCTTTTGCTTCATTGTTGCTCCAATCTTCAAATTGATGTTTAGCAATGGGATTTAAAATAAATTGACTATAATGGTCAACTAGCGTTTCCAATGCCTGGATATAATGCTCATCTTCTAATACTTGGTAATATAGTGTTTCAAATTGCCTTAGATATTCTTGTAACTGTTTGTTTATACCGTGTTTTGGGTTCATAATTGTGTCTTTGTCTCCTGTTCTATATATGCTAGTCCTGTTGCGACAGTTGAAACTTGACCTTTGATTGATGTGATGTATCCCTTTTTATTACTGTATGTCGAAGAAACCACTATACTTCCCCCTGGTTGCTTCACTTTGAAATCTTTACATGGTTGATTCGTTTGATATTGTTGGAGAACACCAATTGAAGCAGCACCTGAGCCACAGCTTTTTTCCCAAATTAAGCTTTGCACTTCAGGTATATAAATAAGTGGCATTAAAAAGTGTTGTCGTGAATCAAATAGCATGATTCCAATAGTTTTAAATGTAGTATGCCATTGTTGTTCTCTAACAAATTGTTCGACTTGGTATTTGAAGTTCATTGTAGTCTCTTGCGTTTGAATAACATAGTGTATGTAAGTTTCATAAATTAATTCGAGCGCATCGTATGGTTGACCAGCGATAATTAATTGTCTTGGTACAATACTTTGCACTTGAGGCATCCCGACCTCATAATATTGCTGGTTATGAACGGTACATGACACGGTTTGAGAACAACCTGATATTTTTAATTGAAACTGCTCACTTTCAAGCAATTGATGTTCTTGTAAATAATGTATGTATGACATCGTTGCATTCCCACAAAATTCATTCCCACTCATTACTAAATGAAATTGATCCCCATTGGTATAATCACTAGATTCAATAAAACCAACTTGTTCACAACACACATGTGTCGTCGCCATTAATTGATTAGCGATTGATGCATATTCTTCAGGATGATGTTTAGAGTGAACAAGTATAGTCATATTTCCTGATGGATTATACTTAGAAAATTCAACTATCTGTCGATGCATATGATGCTCCTTTATGTTGTAAATTCTCTATTAAGGTTATTGATAAAAAAATAATTGTATGTAGAGTTATCAATAACCTTAAATTAGTTGTGCAAAATAAATCGTAATAGTTACGATTTGAAGATTATAGTATACGCGTCGGATAATATTGTCAATATAATTGATAATAAATTTCATTTAGAAGAGTTCGGTAGAAAGGACAATTTGTGCATTGTGAAGAGCGATTGAAGATAAAAAAAGCTAGCAAATTGGCTAAAAACAAGCCAATGCTAGCTTAAAAGGGGTATATAATTAGACTTCCTGATGTGTTACATCAGACAAACCGAAGGCTTACCCATAAATTTTAAGAAGCTCTTATAAAGAGTATTTGAAGCGTCTTTATTTAATTTACACCTATAGATAAGTTGTTTTAATGATGACTTTCGTGCTCACTACTTTTAAGAAATATATCTTCAAGTGAAAGTTCTTCTAAATCTACTTTGAATATATCTATGTCTAAAGAAACATAAAGTTTAACAATGGATGGAATAGTGTTTTTTCTTTAGTTTTTACCATTATTTCATTTTATCAAGTGCAATATTCATTTTAAGTACATTCACGTAGTCTTCAGTCATGGGTGAGGATTGTTTATGTTGTTGAATTATTTGTTTGATTGTTGCTTCCTCGATACCACGTTCATTCGCAATCCTTTTCGCTTGAGCATTGGCATTGGAAACAGTAATATCTGGATCTAATCCTGACCCTGAAGCAGTCACAGCATCTACAGTAAGATGATGTCCTTCATTTTGAATCGAATCTTCAACACGCTGTTTAAATTGAGGATTAGAATTTGCTAGATTTGAACCACCTGATGAAGGTCCACCGTTCGCTTTCAAAAGTTTCTTGTCCATATTATAATTTACGGCACTTATTCGACCATGGAAGTATTTAGAATCGTTCCATTGTTGACCAATTAATTCTGAACCAATTACTTTACCATCTTGTTTAATTAAACTTCCATTAGCTTGATGGGGAAATGCGACTTGACCTATTGCAGTCACTGTTAGCGGAAATATAAACCCACAAAGGACAAATAGTACTACTATAAGTCCAACACTTTTTCGTATCGTTGCCATTCTACATCTCCTCCTTTAGACAAAGTATTGAATAATTACATCGATGAATTTAATACCTATAAATGGCACAATCATACCGCCTAATCCATAGACCAACATATTTTTCATTAATATCGTTTGCATTGAAGCGCCTTTAAATTGCACGCCTTTCATCGCAATTGGTATGAGTAACACAATAATTAATGCATTGAAAATGAGTGCCGATAGCACTGCTGATTCAGGTGAAGATAAATGCATAATATTTAAACGATTCATCGCCGGCATAGCTGACATAAACATAGCTGGTAGAATTGCGAAATATTTCGCGATGTCATTCGCAATACTAAACGTTGTTAAAGATCCGCGTGTCATCAATAATTGCTTACCAATTAAAACGACTTCCATTAACTTTGTAGGATTAGAATCTAAATCAATTAAATTCGCCGCTTCTTTCGCACTTGTTGTACCAGAGTTCATAGCTAAACCAACATTAGCTTCTGCTAGAGCAGGTGCATCATTTGTACCATCACCTGTCATCGCCACAATATGACCTTTAGCTTGTTCTTCTCTAATAACATTAATTTTATCTTCTGGTTTACATTCTGCGATAAAACGATCTACACCCGCTTCTTTCGCAATCGTTGCTGCAGTAAGTGCGTTATCACCTGTACACATGACGGTTTCGATATTCATCTCGCGTAATTCTTGAAATCGTTCAACAAGACCGTCTTTAATAATGTCTTTTAAATATATGACACCTAAGATTTCATTATTTTCAATAACAATCAGTGGCGTGCCGCCCTTTTTAGAGACTTCAGTGACGCGTTCATCTAAATCATTAGGAATAAATCCACCCGCTTCTTTAACACGCTTAATCATGCTATTTGGTGCACCTTTATAAACTTCATGGTCATCGAACTTTGCACCACTCATGCGTGTCTCCGCAGTGAATGGGAAATATTCGCCTCTTTCTTGAGGTAACGTGATGCCTTGACTTTGCGCAAGTTTAACAATACTACTCCCTTCCGGTGTATCGTCCTCCACTGAACTTTCATACGCTGCTCGCACTAACCTTTCATAACTCGTTGATGAAACTGGAATAAAGGCATCTGCCATACGATTACCATAAGTAATCGTTCCAGTTTTATCTAGAATCAATACATTTACATCACCACATGTCTCTACGGAACGCCCACTTTTCGCTAAAATATTAAACTGTGTCACACGATCCATTCCAGCGATACCAATAGCTGACAGCAATCCTCCAATTGTTGTTGGAATTAAGCAGACAGTTAAGGCAATCAACATCACAATTGATAAATTGAAATGAAGAAATTGTGCTAAGGGGTACATCGTCATAATTACGACGAGAAAGATAATGGTTAGCGTCATTAAGAGCGTGAACAATGCAATTTCATTCGGTGTTTTCTTTCTTGTCGCCCCTTCAACTAAATGAATCATTTTATCTAAGAATGATTGACCTGGTTCCGAAGTGATTTCTATTTCTAACCAGTCAGAAGTGACAGAGGTGCCTCCAATAACATTATTGAAATCTCCGCCACTCTCTTTAATCACTGGCGCTGATTCACCGGTAATCGCAGATTCGTCGACAGTTGCTAAACCTCTAATAACTTGGCCATCATTAGGTATTTGTTCTCCAGTTTCTACACGAACGATGTCTCCTTTTTTCAAATTGCTAGCATCTATCACTTCGTAGCTGCCGTCTTCTTTAATTAATCGCGCCGTCATTTCTATTTGTGTCTGGCGTAAGGCATTCGCTTGCGCTTTCCCTCGCCCTTCTGCTAACGCTTCTGAAAAGTTGGCAAAAATAAGTGTCAGCAACAAGATGATGAAGATACTTAACACATACATACGCGATACATGTTCTTGTATAAATAAATGAGGTACAAAAATTAATAAAAATGATAGCAGCATGCCCACTTCTACAACAAACATGATAGGATTCTTCACCATATATTTAGGGTTTAATTTCACAACACTTTCCTTCAGTGCTTGTCTAACCAAACTTGATTCAAATATTTTTGATGTTTTCATCATTTTCTATCATCTCCTTTCATCACGAATGCAACAGTAGTTGTTCTCCTATTGGTCCAAGCATTAAATCTGGTAGGAAGGTCAAACCACTGAGTAAAATGATGAAGATAATCAGCACTGTGCTAAAGAACAGGTTATTAATCGGTACATCTTGTGAGTCATCTGAATGTTGATATGTTTTCTTGTTGACCAAGCTGGACACAATCATCAGTTGTAAGACGATGGGTATATAACGTGCGACGAGCATCACAATTGCTGTCGAAACATTCCAAAATACGGTGTTGTCTTTTAAACCTTCAAAACCTGAACCATTATTAGCAGATGAGGATGTAAATTCATAAATAACTTGAGAAACGCCATGGAATTGTGGGTTTGTTATCGCATCTTTCGCGCCAGGAATGATAAATGCCAATGCTGAAAATATTAATATCAATAATGGATGGACTAAAAATGTGAGTGCTATCCATTTCATCTCTTTGGATTCGATTTTCATACCTAAATAACTAGGCGTCTTTCCAATCATTAAACTGCAAATAAAGACAGTTAACATGACATAGATCAACATATTCATTAGACCGACACCTTCACCACCAAAAACGGCATTTAACATCATAAGAATCATTGGAACCATGCCACCCATAGGTGTGAGACTGTCATGCATGTTGTTAACAGTACCAGTCGTAAAAGCTGTCGTAATAGTTGTAAATAAAGCTGATTGACCAATACCGAAACGTGTTTCTTTGCCTTCCATATTGCCTCCATCAATTCCTAAGTGGTGTAAAATCGGACTTCCTCCAGTTTCATAATGTAGACAAATAAGTAAAAGCACGACAAACATCGTAAACATTGCAATAAAGACCATTACCGCATGGGGATGGATGTGCTGTTTAGCGTTCAGCATTCTGCCAAATAAAAAAACAAGCGATCCAGGAATTAACATCATACTTAAAGCCTCTGCGAAATTAGACCAATAGGTTGGGTTCTCAAATGGTGTGGATGAGTTGGCACCTAGGAACCCTCCACCATTCGTTCCAAGATGTTTAATTGACTCTAATGAAGCCATCGGTCCATATGCAATGGTTTGTTTCACACCTGACATGGTTTCAACAACTAGATTGCCATGTAACGTTTGAGGTGTACCTTGACTGATAAGAAATATGCTTAACACGAATGCGAATGGAATTAAGACACGTATGATAAATCGCACGACGTCTTGATAGAAGTTTCCTATGACGTCTGTCATACCCGTTAGTCTACGCAACATTGCGATGCATACTGAGTAACCTGAAGCGGCTGAAGTGAACATCAGACACGTAGTGACACCCATTTGCGTGAAATACGTTAATCCCGTTTCGCCCGCATAATGTTGTAAATTTGTATTCGTTAAAAACGAGGCCGCCGTATTAAATGCGAGAGACACTGATTGACTTAAATTGTGATTGGGGTTTAACCATAGCCATTGTTGTGTCAGTAGTAAGATAAATGCTAATGCGCCAGTTAAACCGTTAAAACATAAAAAGTGTTTTAAATATGTTTTACCTGACATGTGCTCTAGTGACGTACCAATCAATTTGTAGAGTCCCTTTTCAATAGGTGAAAATAAGACATCCATCTTAGACGGTACAATTAAAGCCACTGTATATAAGTATCGACTCATTACGTATGAGAGTACGATAAATGTGATTAAAAATAGAATCATACTCATAATATTTCCTTCTTTCGCTACTAGAATTTTTCACTCCAAAGTAATGCATAAAATAGAAATAAAATTATTCCGATGATTATGAAGGCTAAAAATGTAATCATTGTGCTTCCTCCTCACTTTCATGGACATCTTAGCAAGAGCACTGTAATTGAAGTATTAATATTTGAACAAAGTTATAAAGGAAATATAAAGATAAGAAATGAAATAAAAATAAAAATGGATAAATAGATTAATCTTAATTAATATGTAATTAAGAGGTGGTGGCATATGGAAAGTTCACATAGACACAGAGGTAAACTCACCATTTATTTAGGCTATAGCCCTGGTGTTGGAAAGACATATGAAATGCTATCGAACGGTATCGACCTTTATAAAGAAGGTGTCGATATTAAAATTGGCTATATAGAGCCACATCAACGTCCTGAGACAAGTGCGCTTGCTAAACAACTACCAGAAATTAAGACCTCTAGCCGAAAATTTGGGAGTCATCTCTTTCACTTTATCGACGTGAATCAAATTGTTGAGGCGCATCCAGATGTTGTGCTTATCGACGAGTTGGCCCATACGAATATCTCAAAAACACGACATTTAAAGCGTTACATGGATATTGAAGAAATTCTTTCTCATGGCATTGATGTTTGGACGACACTTAATATTCAACATATTGAAAGTTTGAGTGGACAAATAGCACTGATGACAGGTATCCAAGTATCAGAACGTGTTCCAGATCAATTTATAATGTCTGCTGATGCTTATGAAGTCGTTGATATTTCGCCAAATATGTTGATTCAACGCCTTAAGGCTGGAAAGGTATACAAAAGGGAACGCTTGGATACTGCTTTTTCCAATTTTTTCACATATGAGAACCTGACAGAGTTACGTGAACTTACGCTAAGAACTGTTGCGGATATTATGAGTCAAAAAGAGCAACAGTATAAAACGAAGCATACTGATGTTACGCCTCATATTGCAGTAGCTGTAAGTGGAAGTATTTATAATGAACGTGTGATTCGTGAAGCAAGACGCGCAGCTTATAAAGAGCATGCAAAGTTTACTGCTATTTATATCGACACCTTTGAAACACGTTCTGAAAGTCGTGCGCAAGATCATTATGTTCATAAAAATCTGATGCTTGCTAAATCACTAGGTGCTGAGATTAAGGTGTTATATGCACAAGATATTGCGAAGACTTTGATTGATTGGTGCGATAAATCATTTGTGACTAAATTGGTGCTCGGTCAGTCTGAACAACCACCTTGGAAAGAGTACTTTAAGAAGTCATTAATTGAACAAATTAATCATACTACGCATCACTTTAAATTAGAGATTGTCCCGATACATCAGATTTATTCGGATAAGCAAAATCGTGATCGGAGTAGCCGTAAAAAAGATAAAAAACCCTACCAACTCACGTTATCAATCGATATCGTGAAAATGTTAACCATCCAAATCGTATGCGTACTATTAGGAATGTGGATTTATAAGATGGATAAGAATGAGTCTAGTGCTATTATTCTTTTAATGTTTTTTATTGGCATTATCGTACTTTCCATTTGGACACAGTCATATTTAATTGGTTTCTTCGCATCGATATTAAATGTCTTCGTCTTTAATTATTTCTTTACTGTGCCGAGGTTTACGCTTGAAATGTATCGCTTTGAATATCCCATCACTTTTGTGACGAGCATATTTGCTAGCATTTTCACGAGTGGCATATTGAAAAATTTAAAATATCAGCACTCCCTCACCGAACGTCAGTTATATCGTACGGATATTATGTTGCAATTTAATCAGTCGATTAAGGAATCATATTCGACTATGAAATTGTTGAGTGTGGCTGGTGATCAAATTCACCAATTATTAAAGCAGGATGTTACTGTATTTCAAATCGAGGCTAAGAAGGTCGTACAGTCCACGTCGTTTGGGGTGAGCGTGAGTGTGCATAACCATGGGACTGAGGATGCTGAAACGTTAAGTTGGGTAATAGAGAATGAAAGACGTGCGGGTAGACTAACCGACACCTTCCCAGGTAGTAAATTTCTATGTATTCCAATTGGTACAAGACCAGTTAAGGGTATCATTTCGATTCAGTTTACAGATGAGGATTACATCGATACATACGACAATTCTATCTTAGATTCAATGTTAAACGATTTGACCCTTGCCGTTGAAAATGTCGCCCTACTCAAGCAAACGAGACAGTCGATGGTAATAGCTGAAAGAGAAGCTACAAGATCAAATTTCTTACAATCCATTTCACATGATATTAGAACGCCATTAACATCTATTATCGGTAATTTAGATGTAGTGAAATATCATAATGATGGCTTGGATAAAAATGAACGCGCGCAATTGTTAACCGCTTCATACGAAGAGGCACAATATTTATATACGTTAGTCACAAATATACTTTCTTTAACGAAATTAGAACGTTCAGATATTCAAATTAAGTGCACCTCATACCTTGTAGAGGAGCTACTCGAAGAATTTGAAGATGGACTCGTGCGACGTCATCAAAATCATAAAGTCACTATTGAAGATAATGGAACTTTCGCTTTGGTTTATATCGACAGCAAATTAATGCTACAAGTTTTATTTAATTTGGTAGAAAATGCATTAAAGCACTCTGAATCGCATTCTGTTATCACCTTACGCGTGCATGAACAAGACTCAAAGATATTATTTGAAATCATTGATAATGGTAAAGGTATACCTAAAGAAGAGCGAGATTTAATTTTCAATCCATATTATTCGGGGGATTACTTTAAAGATAATAAAAAGGACAGTCTAGGACTCGGTTTGTATTTAGTCCAACTTATATTAAAACAGCATCACAGTAAATTAGAATATCAATCCAATGAACCAAGTGGCAGTATATTTTATTTTTATTTAGATAAAGAACAAATAAAAATGGAAGGGTGAGATGATGAAATCTAGACTTTTAGTTGTTGAAGATGATGAAGCAATTTTACATTTAATCGATGTAGCATTAACTATGAGTTACTATAAAGTTATTAAAGCGAAAACAGGTAGAGAAGCGGACTTCAGCATTAGAACAGAACATCCAGATATTATATTACTTGATTTAAGTTTGCCAGATATTGATGGGCTTTCTTTAATTAAACGATTAAGAGAATGTGTGGATACCCCTATTATCGTTATCAGTGCGCGAACAGAAGAGGAAACTATTGTAAAAGCGTTAGACTACGGGGCGAATGATTATATGACTAAACCCTTTAATATTGATGAATTACAAGCACGTATCAGGGTGGCACTTCGCGTTTCGAAACGGCCTGACACGATGCAAAATAACTTTGAGAACGGCCCGTTAATCATTGATTTTAGCGGTAATTCTGTTTATATGATGGGACAGGCTATTCACCTAACACCTTATGAATTCCAATTATTAGAAATTTTAAGTCAGCACGTTGGTAAGGTATTAACATATCAGGTTTTATTAAAAGCACTATTTGGATACGTTAATAAGTGTGACATGTCATCATTACGAGTACATATGGCCTCACTGCGGAAGAAGCTTAATAACAGTGATACAACGTATGAAAGTAGTATGAAAAAACTCATTATCACCCATCCAAGAATTGGTTATCAAATGCAACATTTGGAGTGATATTAAAGCTTTGTATATATTAATAACAATGTAAACGCCACATTCTTTGTTGAAGAGGATTGTGGCGTTTTATATATAGCTTTTATATTTATGAAGTTTTAATTAAGTAGTAGTATGAATAACCTTCTAACATCTTTTTAACTTTTAATCATATAACATGATTGCTTTGCCTAGACGTCCTCGTGTGTTATAGGTACGGTCAACAAATGCACTACCTTCCTCAATAGAGTAGCTTCTATCGATTGGAACAATAAACTCATTTTCATTATAATCTGAAATACCTTTTTCTAAGTCTTCCCAAGTTCCGATACAATTACCTATCAATGAAAGATTATTAAGCATAACTTTTAACATAATATTTTTCAGATGGTTAGGTGTTTTTTCATCTTCATTTTCAGAAAAGTCGGGATGTTGGTTTTTATAACCACATGTAATATAGCGTCCGCCTACTTTCATTTGATTCACTGCTTTTTCTAAATGCAAATCAAAATAAGGATCAAATATGACGTCAAATTCACCTAAGTCCTCTTCCCACTTCTGCATGTTTCTATCTATTTTATGCAATTTAGCTGGCCAAATGAGTGCTTGTTCTTCAAGTGTCCACTCCGATGTAGTTAATACTGTCGTATCGATTCCTTTACTGATTAAGTTATTAATAATAAACATAGACGTATTAGAGCGACCGCTCAGTACTAGTGCACGTTCATTCTGCTTAAGATTTACGCGCCTTACCATGCTTGTTGAAGTTTGACTACCTATTGAGAAACCTGCTGCAACTGCGTTATTCATATGTTCTGGTATTTTGATAAGCTTTGATTTATGTAATCTGAGCCATCCTTTTGAAGCTTCGTTTGTGACTGCTCCAGGTGCCACCCCTGGAAAAGGAGGGCCGGGATACGCACAGTTGGGTATCACACGTTGTCCAATTTCAAATTCATCAACTGAATATCCTTTAGCTACAATTCTCCCTACAAAGTCAGAACCAAAATAATCGAATGGTGGAGCTTGAAAATTTACATCTTCTTGCATTTTTAAAGTGGCTTTTAAAATAATGGCTTTATCTCTGTAATTGCAAGAAAACGCATCAACTTTTACTAACACGAAATGTTCGTTCTCTGATGCATCTTCGTTAAAACTTGGTCGTTCTAGTTCAATCAAACCACAATGAATGGGTGTTCCTGCAATACTTACATCAGGTAACATCGTTACATCTTCTTCTGATACTAAATTTGTATTAATTAAAGCTAAAACTTTCATAAGCTGAGTCACTCCTATCAGTATAAGTCACACACTTTTAAAACTTTTGGATAGAGTTTTTCATAATGTAGCGCACGCACCATAAATCTTTGTTCACTTCACTTTATTTTTAGACAAATCATTAATATCTATTTGATTCGCAATGAATCTTTGTTTTAGTAATAATTTGAAGGAGGCACCTGTAATAAAGTAGTCTTGAATGGCGTCGGCTATAGCACTACAACGATGTTCACCAAAGCTCTGTTGAATACCATTAGTTTGAATAGGTTCTTCAGCTGTAAAGAGGTTGTATGTTAATTGACTCGCAAGTTGAGAGCCTTTTTTAATCTTTATAGGAGCCTTTTTAACATGTTCAATTAATACTTTTTCAACTTTGTCTTTATCTTCGCTACTGTAAAACACAAGTGCGTCATTTCTTGGGTAACTATCAGAGGAGGATAAAATTTTAGCAGAAAAGCTTACGTTCTTTTCAACTAACTCATTTACACATTTACTCCATAACTCTATAGCATATTGAGGCGTGTCTGCATAAATATAATGACGTGTAACCTTATTAATATGTAAACCATTATTTGTATGTACGAACATGAAAAATCCAGGGGTCAAATTAGCTCTAGAACAAGGCACAACAATACTATTACCTTCATTTACTTCTTCTTTGATTCGAATCCCTTAAATAACATTGTAGATTTGACCGTTGAAGTTTAGTGTACTCGTCTCTACTCGAATCCCAGGATCTTTAATACTACTAGCAATTTGTTGGTTTAAATCATTAAATGTTTTTGATGATTGTTTGACTTGATTGTTTAAATTTCCAGTATGTAACATCGAATATAACCACTGTTTTAACTTACTTTTTTGATTTTCAAGGACGTCATCATATGTTTCTTTATCTATTTTACCTTTGTTTAAATCCGTTTCTAATTCTATTTTATATGCTAAATCTTCTAACATATTCACTTTTTCTGTCATAGTACGTCCTCCAATTTATTCAAATAGTTCTATTAGATTTTCTGGAAACACTATTACTTCTCTACCTATCCCAAGTATCGCTTTATCTATGGCAGTTAAACGAAATGAAAATTTAGTTCTGCTCATGATTCTTTCCACGAGAAACCATCCGATATTTCGAGCAAGATGTATGTTATTAATTATTTTCTTAGATACATATGTTTGATAAGCTAATTGAATTAAAGGTCTCATTTGTTCAATGTAATTAAGACCTCGTTCCATAAACTGATCTTCTATCTCCTTAGCATCTGAAGTTTCTTGAGTCGTTTCGGTAAAAGTTTTTAATAAGCAATCAAAATAAATAGAACCAATCAGTCCCACTAAATCTCTACTTGGATCCCCTTTACCTAATTCTTCAAAATCTATAATCCAAATGTCCTCATCCGTAAATATAAACTGATCCAAACGAATATCACCATGACAAATACAGACGTCAATATCATGAGATTGCTGCATTATCGTTTCTACGAGTTCTGAGTCTTGTTGCAATAAACTAAACAACTCTAGTTCTGCGCCCGTACAGCCGGCATATTCATATTTATTTAATGCATATAACAACGATTCACGCTGCGGTAACTGATCTTCTGAATCTATATCCACATCATTGATATCGGATAAATGTAATGTCGCTAACATATCTGAAGCTTTTGCGATTTTGTGTTTAAAATTTGGGGATGGTTGTTCTAATTCTTCTTCTAACGATGTCGCATTTTCAATCCATTGATATTTAAGCGATAAACTGTCTTCATCATGGTCAATCAACTTTGGAGACTTCAATCGAATAGTATCTGTGCGTATGTCTTCCCATTTCAAGCAATTATTGTATCTTCTGAGCGCGTCAACTTTAGGTCCTTTAATTACTTTATGTAAATATTGAGTTGTTCCATCTTCTTCAAGACTGATGATATTACGACCTTCTTTAACTTTTTGCATTAAATGTTCTAATCTCCTTTCATGTAAATTACATTTTTTATTTTTAAAATGTGTAAGGTATGATTTATGTAATGTTTGGCGTTATGAATTAGATATTAATATCTCACATAGCCATTTCTTTATTTATATTAAAAAGTTACTACCCTATAATCTTAGTCATTTAATTTAACATTATTGATGATTAACTGCGTTAAGCTGCACTCCAAGTAACTGTATATGAAACGGACGCAGAAATTGATGATGTACGACCATCACCTAAATCTCTTTCTTCAATTGCACTTCGTTGAATATTATTTGATGATGTATAGTGACTATATCCGTTGATTAAAATATTTTCCATATCGATTCCTCCTGATGTTATAGGATAGCAACCGCTTTCATTATAATTCTGAAAAAGAGTAAATTCAATTTTTATATGTAAATTTACATTAAAATTATTAATATCTTAATAAATAAAATAATAAAATTGTAACTAGTATAAAGATAATATTAATGTTTAATAAAAATTAAGTAAGTTTATCGTGAAACAATTTTCAAAAATTCAAGACTGCTACGTTAGAAGGAACTCAAATCATTCAAAATATAAAAAAGATAATAAATATATAAAACAGCGTAATATTAACAATAATTTAAAAATATTGTACGATGTATAACTGGAGGGATGATTATGAAAAAGCAATTATTAGGGACTGTATTATTAAGTACGGTCTTACTAGGGGCATGTTCACTCAATATCGGTACAGACGATAATCAAGGTGAAGGTAAAAAGAATAATGAAGAAAGTAGCGAACATAGTTCAAGTCAGTCTAAAGACAAGCAGAGTAATAAAGATACCAAGGTAGATAACCAAACAAATCAAGCTAATCAAGGACAAGCAAATGCTTCTGAAAATAGTGCTGCTTCAAATCCAGGCAATGAAGGAAACAATAACGAGACAAATTCTGAAAACCAATCAAATAATGGGACGATTTCAGAAGATGAAGCTATCCAAAATGCTAAAGAACACTTTAAATATTCAGCCACAAATGATGATTACAAAGTTGATCCAAACCAATCTAATAGTAAAGAATACTACATTACCTTTACAGCACGTGATGCCACAGGCTTTCCAATGAATGCCGCTACTACTGTCAATAAGCAGACAGGTCATGTTAATGGCTATATAGATAGAAGAACTAAAGCAGAGAAAGAAAGACATGTTCAACATGCTAATGAAAGTTCGTTATATAAAGGGCCGAATAGTCAAAATAGAAAATTATTCGGTAAAGATTTAAGCCATCCAAATTACAATGATCAAAATGCGCAACAATCGCAAAATGAAAATAACCAACAGAAACAAAATAACGAAGATCAATCACAACAAGAATCGAATAATGATGATAGTAGTCAAAGTAAGAAAGGCACATCAGAAACCGAAGCTGCTCAAAATAGTGAACAAGAACAAAATCAATCGGTAGAAGAAAATCAGGATAATGATACACAAGCAGAGCAACAGCAAACTAATAGCTCTGCTCAAGATACTGACAATAACCAAAATAACGACCAACAGAATAATGTTGAAAAACCCGAATCAGTTAGCAGAGACTAAAATACATTTTTATAAATAATAGAGCGTTCTCAAAAAATTTCTGAGAACGCTCTTTATATTTATCTAGTTTGTTTTAAGTGTTTAATTATCTTTCAACCACCTATGGAAATTTATATATGTTGGAAGAAGTTCTTTAACCTCTTAACATTACACGATATTATCTATAATTTCCTTACGTAATTTACCTCTAATTTCTGCCATTGTGTTTAAATGATATTTCTTATAATCTCCAGCATCCACTCTAAACGCGTGAACGCCGATAATTTCATTTTTACTATTTAAAACAGCTCCACCAGATGAACCGGGTTCAGCCATCATTTGATAGTAGCCGATAGGATTTACATTTCGTGCAGTCATGGAATATTTACCTTTAGAATGATACATCGTACCAGCTGGATCATTTTTATATTTTCCATATGGCGTACCATAGTGATACATATGAATTGGCGTATTAGCTTTCATTGATTTAATGGTACTTTCTGATGCAATCTTATGTATTTTCATATATTTAGAAATGTCTTCATATGTATAAACCAATGCGACATCTCCGTATTGCAACATTTGAACGCCAAATACTTGAAGCGAACGAACTACTTTGGAACCTTCTTGTAATAAGTTGATTCTCATGTTCTCAGGTTGTGCAGGTGTTAACGGTTTGTGTGCACGTTGATCATTCACTACATGATTCGCAGTTAAAATCGTATGTCTACCAATTGCTGTACCCGTACCGTAAGTTAATTGTTTAGCTGTCGGATTCCAATTAAATACAGTTGCGATATTAGCGTCTTTCGCTTTAGTATGCTCGATTGTAACGCCCTTATTCCCCGATTTCTTCATGATTTTTAGAGCATCATCAATGCCTGATTCTTTTGTCGTTTGACCGAAATCACGCACGTTATCCCCACCTGGTACATTGGATGGCCAACGTTTAGGTGGTTTATTGTAGTAATTCTTTTTAGGTTGTGAATACGTTGATTTTGATTTTACTTTTACTGTTGAGGTTGGTTTTGCTTTTGACTTAGTTGTTGTTTTGATTGAAGTTTTGACACTTGGTTTTGTGGATTTCTTTTTTGTTACAGTTGAGGAAGTACGCTTCGATGTCGTTTTAGTAACTTTTGAAGTTGATGGTGCCTTTTTTGTTTTAGTTGCTGTTGATAACCAATGAGGTTTCTTGTTACCCGGTTTGATAGCTTTCGTTGTCTTTTGAGGTTTAACTTTAGTTGTTGAAACTTTGTGATGAATAATTGTGTGTTTAAGTGTTTTACGTTGTTTTGGTTGAGTCGTTTGCTTTGAATATGATTTTCCCACATGTTTAGTAGTACTTGGTTTGTGAAGATTGTTTGGTACTACATGAGTCGAAGATGGTTTCGTACGTTTAACATACTGTGTTGTTGTTTGTTTTGTTGGCTTTGTATATTTTGTCGTTCTAGTAGGCTGATTACTTTTATGAGTTATTTGTGTTGGTTGAATGCCATTTTTAGTTTTTGATGTTTGATTTGTATACTGTTTAGGCGTCTCTTTTACGGTCATAGTATTGACTTTAGTAGCAGTATCTGCCTCGTTGAAATGTCATAACGCAGAGAGACTAAAAATAATTAGCATCACAATTGAAGTGTAAATGAATTTTCTCAATAATTCCCCTCTATACACTGTGCATGTCCCCACTTTCTTATCGAAATAAGTATATTTTTTATATGTATTTTAACTATAATGCATGGGTGAGTTTTGCACAATATAAACAACTGATTATCAATAAAGTTTTTTACAGTTTAAAATAGAATTGAAATTAATTATAAAATGGTGTTATATCAGCAATGATATTTATAATCACCACTGATTCAGAGAACTGAAACAGAAAACCTCATCATCTAGATTTTGTTCTAAATGATGAGGTGTGTACTAAACCGATAATTTATACTCGTTATCATTATAATTTTTATATTTCGCTATTCTACTACTTTTCTTTTAAATAGCCATCTTCCATATGATACGTTTTATCACAGAATTTTGTTAAACGTTCATCATGCGTCACAATGATACATGTTTTATGACGTTGTTTAGATTGTTCTTTAAGAATTCTCATTACTGCCATCGCATTCTCTGTATCCAACGAAGCTGTTGGTTCATCCGCTAAAATAATAGACGGTTGGGTATAGATTGCTTTAGCGATTGCCACACGCTGCTTTTGTCCCCCTGAGACTTCAGATGGTAATTTATTTTCAATTTCTTTCAAACCTAAATCATTTAATAATTTTTCAAATTCGCCAGTGCTTAAAACTTCTTTTTTATAATTTTTCAATAAACGAAATTGCTGTTTGATAGTTAGAAATGGCACTAGATTTGTAGATTGTAAAATAAAACCAATTTCTTTCATTCTCATCTTAGCAAGTTGTTTCTGACTCAATTGTGAAATTTGATTATCATTAATGTATATTTCCCCGTTTGTAGGCGTTTGTAGTGCGCCAGCCATTGTTAGGAATGTACTTTTCCCGGAACCAGAAGGCCCTACAATAGCTATTAATTCGCCTTTATCAAAGGTCAAAGATGTGGATTTAACAGCTTCAATCATTTGGTTACCATCTTTAAATTCTTTCGGTACTTGATCAAACTTCAACATTGTAGCACCTCCTTATTCGATTGCTTTGAGTGGGTCAATTTTTCTAATAGATAATACCGAGAATAAGCTGCCAATCAAGGACGTTAATATTAAAACAACCCCAAACACTATGAGCGTCACAATATTAAATTCAACCGGTACCGCTTCTGGTAGGACAAATCCTGTGAGGATAGTAAGTACAAGACCTATCAATGTACCAATCAATGCTAGGATAAATGTTTGTGATAAAACAATCTTCATTAAGTAGCCATTAGTGAAGCCCTGTGCTTTCAAAACACCGAATAAGTTTTTCTTCTGCAATGTTATAACATACAAGAATACGCCAATCACTGTTGCTGAAATGATAAATAAGAATGTAATCATAAAGTTCATTGTTAGATTTTGCGGTTTATATCCAGGTAAATCTTCAATAAATTTATTAATACCTACCACTTCAAGATCTTTGTCTACTTTTTTATCTTTCCAGTGTTTATCTCGCACAACTATTGCATTGGTTTTATCTGTAGTTAATGTTGGATTGATTTTTTGCATCGTTTTATTATTAGTGAAAATAACAGGTGAAGCATTATATTTTGCACTTTCTGAAACACCTACGATGCGTAATTTTTCATCGGATTGAGATAATTTAATCTTATCTCCTACTTTAAATCCTTTATCTTTGAGTGTCTGATCAATAACGACTTCATTGTCTTTAGCAAATTTTTTACCTTTAACTATTTTCGGCATTAAAAATGAATCTGCTTTAATCCCAAAGAGTAGTGCATTCTCTTCACTATCACCATTAGAGGCGATGACACCCATTTGTTTTAATGAGGAGGTTTCTTTAAATTTATCGTTCGATTGAGATGTTTTGAAAATGGATTGTTGCACGGTTTGATTCGCATCTTTATTTAAAACTATAGCATCCGCTTTCCACTTTTTAATTCCTTCTGTATTCATGTTAATTAAACCATTAGCTAAACCTGAAAGTAAGAAGAGTAAATAACTTATAAGAACTAAAATACCGATAATCAGGCCAAACTTTATCTTATTGCGTTTAATTTCATTCCATGCAAGAAACATATAATACCTCCTTTGTCTGTATTATTAATTTAGTATAGCAGTTATTAAACTATGGAAGATAATAAATGTACTTCTGAGAATTTGCGGGCAGAAATCATACAACTAAATCTAGAAAGTTAAGCGCCATAACGTTTGTAACTATTTTAGATAAAAATCATTATCCTTTCATTGTTTTTTAGACTACTCGTAGACTCCCTTGTCAAAAATCATAGCTATTAAAATTCATTTTGTGTAAGTTCACTTTTTATGGTAATATCATCATGCATAAGTGTGCGAGATACTAATAATTAAGAAGGTTTAAATATATTATGAAAGAAAATTTTTGGAGTGAATTACCACGTCCATTTTTTATTTTGGCGCCAATGGAAGATGTGACGGATATTGTCTTTCGTCATGTTGTGAGTGAAGCTGCTAGACCGGATGTGTTTTTCACTGAATTTACAAATACTGAGAGTTATTGTCATCCCGAAGGTATACACAGTGTTCGTGGTCGTCTAACGTTTAGTGAAGATGAACAACCTATGGTCGCTCATATATGGGGAGATAAGCCTGAGCAATTCCGAAAAATGAGTATTGGTTTAAAGGAGATGGGTTTCAAAGGGATTGATTTAAATATGGGCTGCCCTGTTGCAAATGTTGCGAAGAAAGGTAAAGGATCTGGCCTAATTCTACGTCCTGAAAGAGCGGCAGAAATTATTCAAGCGACTAAAGAAGGTGGACTACCCGTAAGTGTTAAAACGCGCCTTGGTTATTACGAAATAGATGAGTGGAAAGATTGGCTCAAACACGTCTTTGAACAAGACATCGCAAACTTATCTATCCACCTCCGTACGCGTAGAGAAATGAGTAAGGTAGATGCACATTGGGAATTAATTGAAGCCATTAAAACGATGCGTGATGAGATTGCACCACATACTTTATTAACGATTAATGGTGATATTCCAGATAGACAGAAAGGTCTTGAACTTGCTAATAAATATGGTGTTGATGGTGTAATGATCGGTCGAGGCATTTTCCATAATCCCTTCGCATTTGAGAAAGAGCCACGTGAACATACAAGTGAAGAACTATTAGACTTGTTTAGATTACATTTATCATTGTATGAAAAGTATTCAAATGAGGAGACACAACAATTCAAAGCTTTACGTAGATTCTTTAAAATCTACATTCGTGGCATTAAAGGCGCGAGTCAATTGCGCCATAAGTTGATGAGTACAGAAACAATAGACGAAGCACGCGAACTGCTCGATGAATTCGAGGCTAAAAGAAATAATAAAGAAGTTTAAAATATATTAATCCCCCCTGTTAACCATGTGATTATCAGGGGGATATTTTGGATAATGTTCGCTTTTGGAATGATTGACGCCTAATGATTAAACTAAAAAATAAATAATGTCATTGTTCTAAAATTAATAAATAGTTAATAGTATTTCATGCGTTTCCTTTATAAAATACTGTATGTTATCAATTTGAGGTTTATACATATTATAAAAAGACGGAGGACACCATGATTTTAACTATTTTACTTATCTTTTTCTGTATCAGATTAATTAGTTTAAAAATATCTATTAATCATTCACAACAATTAATAGCAGATGGCGCTATCGAGTATGGCGTTAAAAATTCAAAATTTCTAGCAATCACCCATGTTTTAATCTACGTTTGTGCGGGTGTAGAAGCACTTATAAATAAAGATACTTTGAGTTTAGTAAATGGCATTGGTTTAGTGATATTAGTTTTTGCTTATATCATTTTACTTATAGTTATCAAAACTTTAGGTGGTATTTGGACATTGAAATTATTCATTTTACCAAATCATCCTATTATTAAATCAGGATTATATAAAGTGACGAAGCACCCAAATTACTTCTTAAATATCATTCCAGAGTTAATCGGGGTATTATTATTAACTCACGCAACCTATACAACGGTATTATTAATACCTTATGCATATTTCCCATTTGTGCGTATTAAACAAGAAGAGAAATTAATGAATATATAAAATGAAAAGCTTGTAATCACGGAAATGAATAACGCGTTTAAATGTATCGTACTCATCCGTAATTATAGGCTTTTAACATGTTTAGTAGATATGTGAAGGTAGAATTTTACTAAGTTGTTTAATCGAAGTAAAAGTAACCAATTGATATCAAAAAGATAATTTAACATTACTGTTTGTCTTACTTCAGACAACCGTCACACTTCCCCTTTTGTAAATCATGACTCTTATAATTGAGCAGGTTCAATAATCTACTACCTTGTTTAATTAAATGATTTCATAATCTAACTCGACAAATTGATTATATTGTGTAACGTCACGTAAGTGGAGTTTTACTTTCTCATCTATTGAATTGAATAACTCAACACCTTGGGTAAGTATTGTTGGTGCTATAGTCAACTTTAACGATGTTATGATCTTCAAATTAATTAAAGTTGAAATCAACTTACCTCCACCAACAATCCATATTTTTTCATTATTATTAAATCTATTAAAAAGTTCGTCTAAGTCACCGCTATAGAATTCAATATCCCAATCAATATCTGTGACTTTCGAGGAAATTACTACTACCTTCTTACCTTGATACGGATTCTCTTCAACACCATTATTAATTAACCATCTAAAGGTACGTCCACCCATTACTACAACATCTACGCTATTATAAAAATCTGAATAGCCATTATCCCCTTCGCCTTTGACTTCTTCTAAGAACTGAACTGATTCATCTTTATCAGCTATAAAGCCGTCCACTGAGACAGCTAGATACGCACATACCTCTTTCGTCATAATCAAACTCCCTTTTTTTTATTATATATAAGTTGCTCAATCTAAATTTGAGCGTCCTCACAATCATACAATTACATTTATTATTTACTTCATACATATTAACATGTTTGGTTTATAATTCCTTTGTAAAGTTACTTTAAGAGGGCCCATACTCATGCATTGGTAATTTAAAAAAAGAGCTATATGAGAAATCAATTTTAAATTATGATTTCCATATAGCTCCTATTTTAAGTATTAATATTCAAATACATAGCAATACTAATTTGATGCATATGCAGAAAGTGGATAATGGTCTGAATAGTCATTATATTTATATGTCTTGCCCCAAGATTTCACAGACCATTCTGGTGACTTCACTTTGTGTACATAATTATGCCATGAGCTTGGTTGTGCATGGTCTTGATCTAGTAAAATATAATCTAAATGCTGTGGTTCTAATTTAGGATAGTTATATTTAGCAATGCCATTGCTTTGTGTATCCCAACTATAGGCGTTGCCATCAAATTGTGTAGGTAACGAAACGTTCAAGTTATCAGGCATTTGTTGATATTCCTCTGAACCTTTAATGACATTTAAATCACCGCCGATATATACGGGTTCATTTTTAGGAATATGTTTATCTTTGATAAATTGTTTAATTTCATCCATTTGACTTTGTCTAATTTTTTTATCTTTTCCTTTAATACAAATTGGATCTTCAGCTTGAAGGTGTGTTCCGATAATATGTTGGTATTTACCATTCTTATTAATTTTAATGTATGCGAAACCTTTATTGCCAGCTTTATCAGCGCCGCAACCCTTTTTGTAGATATGTTGTTCTTGTTCAACGATTGGCCATTTACTTACAATGCCAACGCCACCACTCACTGGTTTTACTTTTCTATAAGTACCTGAAGTCTTTTGCCAACCGTCTGTACCTTTACCAACAATAGGCGTTTGATAAGGATACTGTGATTGTAAATTTGTTAAAAGACGATTGGATGCTTTTTTATCGAATAATTCATTAAAAATAACGACGTCTTGACCTTGTATATAATCAGCTTTTGAAATTAAATCAGCGCGCTGCGATTGTCCCCAATTGGGATATAATGCTGTAGGTAAGAAGTAAACGTTATGTGTTGTGATTTTAAGACTGTCTTCAGACTTACTTTCATTAGCATAAGTAATTGTGGAAAATGCTAATAATAAACTGATTACAATTAGGAATGTAGTGATTAAACATTTGCGTGACCAGTTCAAATACCTCATTCATACACCTCATTTCGTTTGATGAAATGAGTATAACAAAAGAAATTATGTTATTTTTAAAATTTACTATAATTAAATAAAATTTTAATAAATAATTAAAAAAATAAAGACTTTGTAGTACTTTTACAAATTAAACCAAGATTTATTACTCTATTCTCTTTTGAAATGATTCAATTGAACTTGAATTAGCGAATTGTAACTGCATACTTAATTTATTAGAAAATATAGTTTTATTACTACTAATTTCACCAATAACGTCACTTAAACTATGATAATTATCTAATTTAAATATATTATTTCCATCAACAAATTGTTTATTGTGTACAGTTTCTTCATATGCAAACAGGAGCATTTTATGTGCAAATGCTAAACGTACACTTTCATAAATTTCATTTCCTTTATTTATATCTAAGTAAATATCACATTTTTGACATAGATTTAATATATTATCTTCAGCACTTTCAGGATATAATTTTATATTTTGTATTTTATCTAATTGTAATAATTTTGAAGACATTTCGGTTTTAGATGCAATATGAAATGTAACATTTTGATTCTCTTTGGCAATACTATCTATATGTGGTATATCATCAGAATTAGTTAATATGAGAGCCTCATTTTTATATTGATTTACTTTTAAAAATTCATACACGTAACCTATATATTCAATTTTATGTTGATGTGAGGCTTCAACAGCATCCATCACACAATCATATGCCTTTTTATCAGGAATTAAAATCTTCAAATTCTCTATATTTTTTAGAGCAACTTTCATATTTTCAGGTAACTCATCTTTAATTTTTTCTTGCCAAAATATTCTACATTTCAAATTAGTCTCTCGTTGATGGTATACAAATAAAAATGATGTGGCAAATGAGTTAAGCACTATATCTTCTATTGATAAATTCGCTTTTTCAAAAAAGAATGACAAAAATGATATGCGATTATCAAAAAATATATCCTTATTGTCCCATCTTAAAATTAAATCCTTAGTAACGAAATTCTCCACCAAAAATTCATCATTATTTTGATCAAAAAAGCGTGTGATTATTTGATTTTGATGATCATCCATTACTAATTGAGCAAATCGAAAACCATGTCGATTATAATAATCTATGAATTGAACATGTCCACTTTTATTGAGCCACTCTACTGAAGCTACAGCTCTATTACCATATTCCTTTTGATAAACTATTTTGCCTCTTATTTTATCCCTATCCTTAATTACAGCTGATTGATTGGAACCTTCTATTTCCCAAAATCTCGGAACAGGTACTTCATTGAAGAAAAGAGGCCTTTCTTTTTCAATTGTGTTTCTAGAGAAAAATTTATAAGGTGACAAAACATCACTTGGTAAGAATCCATCGTCATCAACAACAACAGTTTTAGGATTAATATTCGCATTTAAAAATGATTGATGTAATTGAAGCGTTTGACTATTTAATTTATCGTATAAATTAATCATTTAGCACCTCATTAATTAACTTTTTCCAGTCTTCTTTGATATTCTCAATCAAATACTTTTCTGCAATTTGATAAGACCCTGCTCTAACTTTTTCTTTATTTTGAGTGAAGAACAATAATATCTTGTTTGCTAATTCAGTGACTAGATTATTTTCATCTATATTTACTGTATCAATAGGTACTTTAAAACCATTGATATGATTATTGATAAATGTGGTATTACCATAATATACATCAAAGCCTATTATTCCAAGACCAGAACCAACGGCTTCCATTAGTGTTAAACCAAATCCTTCACTTGTAGAACCTGAAAGATATAATTCATATTGTTTATAAACTTCAGCAAGATTAACATGTCCTTTCAGCTTGATATAACTATTAGCTTGGGAGTTATCGATAATTTGCTGCAATTTTTTTCTTTCTGAACCTTCACCATAGATATCAAAGCTGATATCTGAATTTACTTTATGAGCTTTGACGACTGCTTTGATGAGCCAATCAACATGTTTCTCATTTGCTAAACGAGAAGCTGTAATAATAGAGTAAGGTTTTCGTTGCTGCTCATTATTCAAACGGCTAATATTTCCCACTGGAATTGTATATATTTTGGGTTTAAGATTCTTATATTTTTCAAATTGTTGTTGTAAGACTCTTTTTTGATCTTGTGTCGCAACAATATAAAAATCTATATCCCGAACATGATTAAACATATATTCGTAATTATTATTCCATAAAATATATTGGTCATTCGTATTTGAGTGATTATAGTGTTCAGCGTGAATGACCACTCCAATATGTCCTTCGTTTTTATTTTCTAAAATAACCTGACCTACGTTTTTAGAACGGTCTACCAATAAAATATCATCACTCGTTAAATTAAGTTGGCTAATGAAGTACCCAATGAATTCCTTTTTGGAATATAAAATCTTATTCGAAAAAACATACATATTATCGCCATCTCGAACTATTTCCTCATAAGCTACGCTTCCATTTTCATTGAAAAATTTTCGTAAGTAAACTTTAGCTTTTTTATTATATGGAGCATAATACTCAGTAAAAACTTTAGTATATGTATAAAATTCTTTTCGAATCAGTTTCCCATTCGAAACAAATTCAGCTCGATCAACAATATTTTTATCCTTCAAATAACAATTGACATAACAACTTTTATTATTAAAATAAATTCTCGTTACTTTATCTTTTATATTTTTAACTTGTATGTCATGTGATTCAATGTTTTCGATAATATTTTCAATTGTATAAGAAGTAGGTTTAACCTTTACATCAGTAAAATATTGATATAGCCATATCACTTCATCATCTGCTATACCTAAATTACTCGTAAGTGTTTGTATGTTTTCTTTATTTATAAAATCTAAGAATATAAACTTAAAATCTTCATTTAAACCCTTTAATATGTTTCGTCGATAAAGTTGTGCGTACTCAACACCACTACTCGCCCAACCGATACCAAAATTTAGATTATAAATCGTCATATTACCCCTACTTCTATTAAATATGTATGTGCAACAAGGCAAGCTAACTCAATTAACTTGCCCTGTCACTATAATAAATTTATTTTTCTTCTTTTTTACGACGTCTACCTAATAATGTTAATCCTCCGAATGCTGCAAGCATTCCTCCGATTAATCCTTGGTGATTGTCTTCTTTACCAGTTTCTGGTAGTTCAGAATCTGAATGGTTGTCTGAAGCTGATTCACTTGTTGACTCACTGTCTGAGTGGCTTTCTGAGTCTGAATGGCTTTCCGATTCTGATTCACTTGTTGATTCGCTGTCTGAGTGACTTTCTGAATCTGAATGACTTTCCGATTCTGATTCACTTGTTGATTCACTGTCTGAGTGGCTTTCTGAATCTGAATGGCTCTCTGACTCTGATTCACTTGTTGACTCACTGTCTGAGTGACTTTCTGAATCTGAGTGGCTTTCCGATTCTGATTCGCTTGTTGACTCACTATCTGAGTGGCTTTCTGAGTCTGAATGGCTCTCTGACTCTGATTCACTTGTTGATTCGCTATCTGAGTGACTTTCTGAATCTGAGTGGCTTTCCGATTCTGATTCACTTGTTGACTCACTGTCTGAGTGACTTTCTGAATCTGAGTGGCTTTCCGATTCTGATTCACTT